>JADLZN010012180.1:600000-873033 GCA_018155175.1 Sinocyclocheilus anophthalmus
GCGGCCTCTTGGCCGGAACAGGACAGGCAGAGCATTCATAGACGGCCTCCTTGGCCGGAAAAGAACAGACAGAGAGTTCATAGACGGCCTCCATGGCCGGAACAGGCAGGCAGAGAGTTCATCAGGCGGCCGACTTGGCCGGAACAGTGGAGGTGAAAGTGCGTGCTGGGTGCCACAACAGCAAAAGCTGAAGCGAAGCACCGCCGTTTCGGGGAGGTTCTGCAGCATCGCCGCCCACCTGGAAGAGACTGAAATGGCATCGACCATGGCCTCGGGGAGCACAGCCAGCGGACAACGCTACTCGGGAGGTTCTGCAGCGTAAAGCCGACACTCTGGAGCTGGTGTACCCGGTGCCGCTTTCGCCTCTAGCAAATCGGGTGTTGGAGTACGAGGCCAGATACACCATAACGCAACCCCCAATATGGAAGTGCTGAGACAGGGGAATGAGTTCATGAACAGAAGGGTTAATGTGAGTGGGTTTGGGGATACCAGCTGAACGTGCAGACACCAGCGGTGCATCCCTAACACTGGATACCAGACTGGGATATCGAAGGACTGACCTTGATAATCTGGGTGTAACAGACAGGAAGTGACATGACTCTGGATGATCAGCTGTGATGCGACGTGATTCTGGATTTTGGAAAAAAAAAAAAACAACAGTGCGATGTGACGTGACTCGGCTGAATAACTTGAGGCGGACGGGACTACTGGCATCATGATGAGATTGACGGGACTCATGAAGAGATCATTTTACTCGACTTGACTCATCGACAGATCAACTGTGACTGACCTTGTCTCATGAAGACAGCTGTGGACTAGACCGATCAGGAAGATCAACTGATGAATTACACTTGATCATGCGATCACTGTGACCTGAACTGTCTCATGAAGATCAGCTGTGATAGACTGATCAGATGATCAAAACTGTGACTTGACTGCATCATGGACGATCAAACTGTGACTAGACTCGATAGGAAGATCACAGTGACTAGATTGACTCATGACGATCAACCGTGACCTGACATGACTTATGAAGATCAGCTGTGACTTGACTTGACTCATGATGATCAACTGTGACTTGACTCGACTCAGGAAGATCAACTGTGACTAGACTTGACTCTTGACGGTCAGTTGTGACTTGACTAGACTCATGAATATCAGCTGTGACTTGACTAGACTCATGATAATAAACTGTGACTTGATTTGGCTCGTGACGATCAACTGTGACTAGACTCGACTCAGGAAGATCTGTTGTGACTTGGCTAGACTCATAATAATGAACTGTGACTTGACCTGATTCAGGATTGGCAGCTGTGGCATAATGGGGGACTGTTGTGTCCTCCATTTTGCGAGCGGATGCGGTGTCGCGTTCCTCCGTGACACCCACAGTGAAGGATGAACCAACAGTCAACAAAGCATAATCCATAAACTGAATGAGTGACGAACGCAGACCCTCTCGAATGAGCTTTGACTTTAACGGCTGATTAATGCCCTCATGGAAAAAGTATATCAGGACACAGTTTGGCAGATCAGAGAAATAAGATAGATCTAAATACTCTTGTACATACTCCTTGAGCATCCGCGTGCCCTGCTCGAGGGCTAATAGTATTGCCATATCCACTACTGCCCAATGTCGCTGATGAAAAGATGTGGATCCTTGCTGGGGCGAGATTCTGTTACGGGGCTGACAAGACAGAGACATGCGGATCCATGTGCGTTATTAAAGCGAGAGGTCAGAACCAGCAGGGAGTCGAACAAATGGCAAACAGGTATCTATGGCGGGCAAGACACAAGATAATCCTAGGGCTAGCGAAGGACGACGGAGACAGAATCAAAAGGCAAGGACTAAAGGGATAAATCCGGAAAAGGCAAACCGGATCCCCGCAACCGAGAAAACAGACAAGACAAGATTAGGCTAGGCTAAGCTAGGATAGGCTAGGATAGGGTAGGAAGATAACGAGGGCTCTGTAGATCACTACTGGCGATAAGGGCATACACGCTAAAACAATACTCGGCAGTTAGAAGGCGTGAGATGGAGGGTTAAAATAGTGAGTGGTGATATGAAACAGATGTGTGCATCAGTGCTGTGTGCAATCCAGCTGCGATGACTGATGGGAATATGTAGTCCGGGTATGTGCAACAGTGTTTAGTGCGAGGGAGTCAATGAAAATGGAAGGTGACCTCTGATGGCAGCAGATGGAAGTCATGGACCGGAGATTACGTAAAACTGAAAAATTAAAGTTATTTTTATTTAGCTTAT
Organism: Sinocyclocheilus anophthalmus; assembly: GCA_018155175.1. NCBI lineage: Eukaryota > Metazoa > Chordata > Actinopteri > Cypriniformes > Cyprinidae > Sinocyclocheilus > Sinocyclocheilus anophthalmus. Next base: position 602,261 of record JADLZN010012180.1, read on the forward strand.
TTATAAAGTTTTTAAATTTATTAAAGTTTAGTGTTACTAAATACTTAAACACTAAAATGAGCTAAAAGAAGTCATCACAATTACTAAGATGTAAACAAAAATTTAAATTATATCTGAAAATATGAAAATAAAAGCTCATTTTAAATATGAATAAATACGAATAACAAATAATACTAAAATAACACTCTATTTTTACACTTTTTGCATATGTGACCATAATATGTAATGATGCACAAAAATATTGTTGGTCATGACAAAAAATACAGTTATATGAAATTCGATTGATTTCAATTCTACTTTTTTACATTCAAATTGCAATTCTGCATTCTGTTTGCTCCCTCAGCAAAAATTTAATGTAAATTTAGGAACTTAGAATGCATTCTAAATTCATTTCTGAATGATGCTCAACCCTGTATTAGTCACAATGACCGCTGCAATGACACAGGATGCTTTAATCGACACTTCTCACAATTAGTTAATCACAGTTGCTGCAATTGTAATCTTGATTATTTTTTCGATTACTTGTGCAGTCCTACATCTGGCTATTTATCAGGTGAAGTTGCTGCCGTTGAGAGAGTTGACAGGTCTTCCCTAGAGCCACGGCCTGCTGCGCTGCTAGCAGCCAAACAGCACTGCAGAAACCTTTAAAAATATATAAGCAAGAGAGGATGGAGCTGCTCAGAATGGAAGAGTGTGATCCTCCCTTATCTCCATCTTCATGACCATCCCTACAGCAAGGGCAGCGGCTGATTGTGATGAATGGATATAGAAGCGATGACAAAAAACGATGCTGTCAAGCTGTTAGCAGATGCTGTGATCTATCTATGCCATCTAGGGGACAGTGGACCGCATATAGTATACTGAAGTTGAGCAAATCTTCTGCTTGCCTGAATGCTAAAAAAACTTTTTTTTTTTATAAATTATGACTTTCTCTTGTAAAGAAGACATGACAGTCAGAGTTGGGAAGAAAACACACTTTTTAGTAGCATAATAAAATTTAAACCAAATTTGTCTGACAAGGCTCTACTTAAAGATGGCAGCTCAATTAGTTTTTGAAACAAAATCCCTGCAAACACATCCGTGGATTTACAGATACAAAATGGATTGATGACAATATAATCCCTTATTTATTTCAGAAACAGGGCGTCCAGGTGGACAGGCTCACAGCTGCCTCAGTCAAAGCTCGCGTTCACCGTTTGGGCAACGTCTGCCATGTCTGACTGCATATGTGGCAGACACTGCTAGGGCTGATGTGTCACTGATGAAATATAAATAAAGTAAAAGCCCAGAATAAACAGATTTTACCCAGCTGCCAATTAGCACTAGACACAAGACCAGAAGCCTGAGATTGTGAAACAACTAGGGGTTTTTACGTCCTTACGTCCATTTCAGAGAACAAATATATCAATCGATGGCTCAAGCATTTAAGTGGCACCGAAATGAGGCACCGAAATCTTAATTTTCATTAACTCTTTCTGCAAGTTACATCAATACACCAGTAGGTGGCGACAAGCGACTGACCAGTCAACCAATTATTTAAAAAAATGTTGACTTATGGTGCGTTCCAAATGGGATTTATCACACTTCGGAGTGAATATCGCATATTGAAGGGTCGTTCCAACCCAAAGTGCTCAAAACCGGCCACTTCAAAGGGCTCTTCAGAATGAAAGATTTCGAAGGGTACAACCTATGGACACTTTGGGTCCCCATGATCCTTTGCACAGCGAAGTTTGATGTGACAGAGTTCGACTTCACTTATAAATCTATGCATAGTATTTTTCAATACTACTGTAATATTTATAGTTAGATTCTGTAAATTATTATGGTCAAAATGACATTGTACTTCAACAAAAATACTGTATAGCTACTTTTATCAGTCCATTCAAATGTTTCAAATACATAGACACAATATACATTACAAATACATATTACAACACATTACATACACAAATATAGATTATATTTAACATAAAAGATGATTTGGGGTCAACCAGCTTACAAAATGTGTGACAAAGGTGCTCCTTGATTGTCTCTTTAAGGTGAGGCAGAAGTGTGTTCCAAAAAAAGAGTTTTTTTGACCCCTACACCCTTCATCCCTTCGAAGCTCTCACTCCGGAGGGTAAACCCTTTGAAGGGATTAGGGCACAGGGATGAGTCCTTCCGAATGGAACGCAGGGTACTTCATCATGAATGACCATTTATTGAATCATTGAGTCACAGAATCATTCACTCAAACGATTTGTTCAAAAAGCTGATTCATGCAGGAACGAACAAGTGACGGTCTTGAGTGATTGCAAAACTTGTTTTTTTTCCCAAAAAAAAAACAAGTCAATTCATCATTCCCCCACCCACCAAAACCAAAAAAAACCACCCCCCAATTGTGTGCTTGAGGACGCGCGCCCTGCGTTTGCTGTGTTCTTTGTTTGAAACTATTTTCATTGGTGGAGCAAAAACAAACATGGGCAATGTTGTGTCTAAAATGGAAGTTCCTCAATATTAACTTGTTAATTGAATTATTGTACAAAATCAATATTGCACAATAGTTGTAACAGGATGGTTTTGAATAGCAAGGGGCTGTTCACATAGAACATGTTTTTGCGACCATCTGCTTTTCAGTTGTTTTTCTATATATTTTCTATGTTTCATCTTTAAAAAATATACAGTTTTGGAATGACATGAGAATTTTTATTTTCAGGTCAACTATCCCTTTAAAAGAATGACCAAAATAGAAGTCCTACTCCAGTAAACCACAGCAAACTGAATATAGTGGACTCTTCTAGAGATTCTGATTACAGATCAACTATCAGGACCCAGAGTTCACAGCAGCAGGTGCACAATGCAACTACAGTTTATTGTTGTAATCAAGCCCTAATATGTTTTTGGGAACAATAGCATTTACACCATTAAACAGGTGATAGCCAAGGGATGGGGTTTGTGACATATCTGGCCCGAGTAAAATAAAATGAGATGGGCGATAAGTAAAGGGCGTATGTAATTAATCATGCAGTACAGGTAATTAATCCTAACTCCACGGGCTGTGCTAATGAACACAGGGAGGCTGTGCATCCCAGTAGACCTCTCTGCTTTTTATGAGCATTCCCACCACCTTCATCTCTCTATCTCATTTCCTTCCTTTAATGGGATTTGTGGCTTCCTTTCAGAAAAAGAGCTCCCATGCTGAACCTTATACACGCACATAGACCAGAAATATAGTGATCAATAGAGCAATGCAGCAATTTTCAGTCTGAGTGGGTTCTGTGTGTGAGTCTTTTTTTCTACTAACTAATGGAATCCAATGAAATCTATTTCCATAGATATCTTGAGTCTTAGAAACATGTTACCTAAAACTGCAGCATTTTTCTCTAACAACATCTTAAGACTTTGAGGAACTAGGTAGAAATAAACCTCAGAAGTAAAAGTATATCAGAGAGTTAGCCTTCACCAGATATAATAATTTGAGATTTTACACTGCTAAATAAGGAGGTACACACACCATCTAGACCTTAATGTAGGTCAGGGAACCAAACTGATGCTATCCAAACTGAACCAGTCCATTACATACTACCATTCGAAAGTTTGGGGGTCAGTATGATTTTTTTAAAACATGTTTTTGAAAAAAGTCTCTAATGCTCACCAAGACTGCATTTATTTGATCAAAACATTTAAAAATGTAATTATTCCTGTAATTTTTTATTATTATTATCAATGTTAAAACACAGCTTAATATTAATATTTTTGCTTAATATTTGTGTTAACCAAAATAATTTTTTCCCGACTCTGAGCTAGAAAGTCAAAAGAGCCTTAATTTAAACCAGAATGTTTTAAAACATTACAACGCATTTTATTGCTAATGCATCCTGTGAAAATAAAAGTATTAATTTATTTAAAGTCGCTTGGGTACATTTTTAGCAATAGCCAAAAAAACATTGTATGGGTCAAAATTTTCGGTTTTTCTTTTATGCCAAAAATCATTAGGACATTTAGTAAAGATCATGTTCCATGAAAATATTTTGTAAATTTCCTACTGTAAATATATCAAAACTTAATTTTTAATTAGTAATATGCATTGTTAAGAACTTCATTTGGACAACTTTAAAGGTGATTTTCTAAGTATTTAGATTTTTTTGCACCCTCAGATTCCAGATTTTCAAATAGTTGTATCTCGGCCAACTTCAATCCTCCCCACAAATTGCACTTTAAAAAATGGCACCCTATGGACTGGTTTTTGTGGTCCAGGGTCACATATTATATCATATAATGAAATGGTGCAAACAACAGCCAGAAAGTTTGCACTGAAAAGAACGATAAGCGCATCTCAATTTGCGTACATTTGTATTCCTTTTCCTCTTTTTTCCCCTTGTATTCTCATTCCTCTATTCCTTTTTTTAGTATAAATACTGAGTATTCTAAAAAGAAAAAGTGCATTTAAATTACCTGGATGATGCACATACATACACCAGATGGTAAAGTAAATAGTGCATAGTGTAAGTGCATAATGCATAGTATGTCATTTGGGAAACAACTAATAATTTAAATACTCAAGGTGAAATATTATAATGTTTTTAGCACCTGGTTAACCTAAATTGCAAGATTTTGCATTGAAATATCATGTTCCTGAGAGACACGACACCTGCTAATTGCTCGGCGCTGTGCAGCAGCTGACCAAGCACTCGCTCAAACAACCAGCCCATGACTGTCAGTGTAGATGTACTGTCACACTGTTATAAAATATAGATAACTTTATAAACTGCTTAAAATACTCTATAAAGGGCATGGCATGCAAACAAGACATTGATGACTGGTGAAAAAATGAGAAAAGGTATTTTGTAAATTGCCAATGAACAGAACAGAGACCTGGTTATGTCATTTCTTCAGTAAGTGACAGCTGGAATAATGAGGTGTCTTTAGCTTGTCTATTTGGTATGCGTTCTAACCTTTCCCTCACTCTCCATATTTCTCTCTCTCTCTCTACCCTGGGGCTGTTTTAGGAAAGTAGACACCATTTCACTTATTCAGGGTCCATTTCCCTAGAGCCATTGCCCTTATGACAACTGAACTTGTTATCGGACGAATCTAGTAAAATATTGAGCTGTAGAATGGTTTGCACAGGTATACCTGTTTTTATTGCTTTTTAATACGCATATTAGCGATTCCACCATGAGGGCTTGACCGAACTCCATGAGGAATATCTAGGCCCATAAAGACAGGACATCCACAGTGAGGGGTTGACTGACGAACTCCCTGGCCACCGCTTCACTCTGTCGACTTTCTGCATAAATATTTAGTGCAGGAGAGATGGAGAGCCAGGAACTGCAGTCTGGTCATATTGATTTCTTCTAAGTCTTGCAGCTGGGTGAGTTTTTCTGCTTTTTCAGGTTGAAATCATGCAAAATCTGAGATAAGTTGGAGGCCCTAGGGTTAGGTCACATTTCCCTACAAGCATCTTGAGGATTCACTGAATTATGCAAAGATGGAAAAGAATATCATAGAAAAACAATCATGAATAATATTAATAAGGCATGGGTGCAGGTATAAATGAGAAACAACTGACTGTACCATGAAAGTACAGCAAAAGCAACTCATGCAGATAAAGATAGGAGAGTCATGGATATGGTTTGCTAACAGGAAGCTAGTTTATATGCATATACCGTATTAAGGCTGAGCAAATGAATATGATGACGACCCCTCACACATCAGGATAATAATGTCTTCAGAGATGCAACATGTAGATTGCACTGTGTTCAAATGATGGATAAAGTTATGAAAATGGCCTCTCTTTCTGATGAACATATTTGAAGCAAATTTTAGATGATGCAATCAGGCACCACGGTTTGCCGAGAACTCAAACTGTGTCAGTATTCAGGAATTTTTTATAAATTTATTTCAATTTTCCATTGACATTACTCCATCTCTGTTGCCAATATTCATCTATAAGGTCTCAGCAGACCACCCACACACCAACCACTAAGAGTTTATTACCTAGTTATCAACACTAAGCGTGACACGTACTGACATCCAGAAATAGCCTCCATGCCTCATTCATACCTCTGAAAATCTTTTCCCCTGCACACTGTTTTGCTAATTACTTAATGACTCAAATTAATTATCTTTTCTCTTCTCACAACCCATCATTCCCCCCCTCCTTCCTCAACAGACCAGATGTTGGACCACTGAGACGCAGCAGCTGCATTCTCTGGCTGAGAAACTTTTTAATGATGAACCCAGGGGCGGATTGCCTAGATGATCTGCTGCTCACTACACTCATGTTCAACACAAACCAAAGGTCATTTGATAGAGAAATGGAAGAGAGACAAGAGAGAAGGGGAGTGAGGGAAAGTCTCTACATCCATAAGTCTGGCTAGAACTTCTCCACTTCACTCTCCAGCTCCATTTTGCCCGTAGTCTTGCAAAGCCACATTTTTTGAAGTCTGGTTCACAGACCGCATCTTAGATAAATCGCTCACTTAGAGAGGAAAAGGCTGTCTAGCCAAAATTTAAAGCGACCAGCCACAGTTTTATTTTTATGTGCCATTTAGGAGTGGGATTATCTGAAACAAATTATACTATAATAATAGATTGGCATGGAGAAAAAAAAAGAATTAATATAGTGGGGGTGTTGTTTTAGTATCACAGAGATTATTATAATTTTTATTAATATTTTGAATCAGTTTTTATTTTTATATGTTCCAGTTTCATTTTAATTTTAGTTAAAGTTTAAGAAATTTGGTTGTGTGCTTTTGTGATTTTTAGTATTTTTTAAATTTATTTTTTATATTTCTTTAAACGGTCTATATACTTTTAATTAATTTTTATTCCAGTTTTAGTTTTGGTTATTATTTAAACTAAATTAAAATGATAAATGTTACCTTGTCAAGCAGCTGAAATAATAATAATAAAAAATTTAGATTTTGTTTTATTTCAGTCAAAGTTTTTATGGTTTTAATTTTAACTTCAGTTTTAGTTTTCGTTGACTATAATAACCCTGCATCAAAGACTCTTTAAAGGAAAGTCGGTTTTTCTATAGCCTAAAAAATGCTTCTTCAACTGAAATGATGCTAAAACATACCTCACTATTTGCCTCTTTTTGTTACGCTGCCCTGTGTTCCCTCTTATTGACTGTGTTGGATCAATTAACACAGAAACAGTAATAAGGGGTGTAAAGCTTGCTGAATCTGCCGAAATTGTGCTGAGTTTAGTCTAAGAAGTCCAGTTGGGTCATATCAGGTTATGAGTTGTAGTGTCTTACGGAGCTTACAGGTCTGGTCCCAGCTGACCACGCAGTCTGTACCAGCTTTATCTGGGCTCATTATTACTGGACTGCAGCTCTAGCTGGAGGAAAAGGACACAGTAAGCTTTGGTCTTTCTGTGACAGCAGAGCATTAAATCCTGCGCTACAGTCATTCAAACAGCATTAATGCCTCAGCACAAAGAAATATTTGTCCCATAATGAGAAAACACATACATGGAAAGCAATTATTGTGAAGAATTGAGAACAAGCAGTTCTAGTGAATGCTGTTTCTTCTAAAGAAGGTGCAAAGGAAATTTACTTTTACGTTTGCAAATAGGAGAGCTCTCAGTAGAGAAAGCAGTTTCTTGTTGACACATTATTAAGTCTTAAGTCCAAAAATGAAATATTTCTGCAGCATGTTGTGGATAATAATGTATAATTGACAAAGTTTTGAACAATATCAGAGACCGAAATATGAATGAATCAGTGTTAGTTTCAATATTATGTCAGCATATGGCAATAGTAAAACATTAGGGTATTATACTATTACTATTGCTCATACTTTGGGTAAGGGATGTCAACATACCCTAGCAACACTCTGAGCACCTTAGCAACCCCTGACTGCACCTACAACACCCAAACATTGTGTTTACCTAGAATGTTTACCTAATATTAGCATGGGCAAAGTTTTCCTTCAGAAAATGTCAAATTTAGATCACTCACTTACTGTTTCAGTAATCTGACTCTATGTGTGTGTTTAAAGGTTTGGTATTGGAGAGGGTTCAGCTAAGAGTAAATGAAAACAAAAGAGGATATCAATTACCTTAGATAAAAATCTTTCTTCAGTTTTGTGTTAGTGTTCGTCCTCCAATTTGTTTGCTCGATATCAGATAACACAGTTTGACTCCATTTGCAAAATCTAAAGTCAATCTCAAACTAATAGAAAAGTTAAGGGCTATATCAGTGGGCGCAGGTGTGGGGCCGTTCTCACTGACAACGATTTGCAGTGGGAACATCTAAAAGAACAGCAACCTGGCATCTTTTAGTGATAAAATCACCCTATTGTGTTAGTTTCTAAAGATACTGGGCCTCACAACCTTTCAGACAACTTGCTCAAAGGTAACTGGAAAGTGATTGATATGTTTGTTTTTCGCCTTCCAGCACTCAAAGGGGGTCATCATCTAAAATAATTTAATTGAACACGCTCACCTTTACAGTAACTCTCAACATCTCCCCTCAAGCAACTGTCTTCTCACTCAATAAATCCTGTGACCACAGGACCAATGGCAACACAGTATGTTGTCAGTGATCTGATCATTTAAGCATGAAGATAGAGTGCTATCTTAATATATATATAAAAAAAAAAATTGAAAAGGGGAAAAAAATTAAAAAGTAGAATATGCCTAAATGTTTTATTTTCTAATGCAGAAACATACAGGAAAGAATTATTCCTTTAGAAATAAAAAGGATATTTTATTTTAGAAATCAAACAACAAGTCTAAGTTCAGTATCCTGTTTATTATATTACTAGTAAGTCATTGTTTCCTGACAATACCTGGGTTAATTTTGGATTTTGAGACAAAAGACAAAAATACCTTTATATGCTGAGCACACTGGTGGTATGTCCACTAATAATATGTCTGCAGAGTCTCCCTCTTCTCTGTTCTTGTCTCAAAGGTGCATCGCTTTTGCTGGAATATATCGCGCATCTGTCATATTATCAAACTATCTGACATATTATTAAAAGCATTTTACATAACAGTGCTCTGTAAAGGGGCTTTCCCATGAGCAAAGACATATATTTCTGATTTTTACAACCACAGAGGGGTTCAAAAATCCTTTTGATTATCGGGAGCAGCGACAGGGGAATTGCCATCCCTTCATTGTTTTCCTGGTTTTCTCTACACCAGAACACATGCCAACATACAAACAACAGCCAAGCTACGATGCGAACGTGGCACGGATCCATTATCTCGACAAATCAAACCCATTTGACAGCCAGTAAGTCACACAGATTGAGTCTATGTGTGAGCAATAGAGGACCATGGAGAGGTTCTTCCCCCCTGCTTTTCTGCATTCAGAAGTTTGTTTAATCTACCCCAACTTTGAGGACACAAAGTGAGCCAAAAGAACTCTTCAAAATCCACAGTGTTTCTGCCGAGGTCCCTGAGGGCCAGACGGCCATTTGTAACGTGAACGCAGCTCGTGAAGGGAGAGCTGCATGTGAATTGATGAGAGGCTGACAGTGAGATCACGCATACAGAGAGGCCCTGTAGAAGGCTCGTCTCTGGATCTGTACTGGACAACAGTGTCCTTGAGAGCCACTCAACAGTCAGCTCCCACCATTACCATTTCCTGCTCCCCGCTTGCTGTCTGTATGAATAAATCATTGGTTTAAACTGGAGTACACATTCACAGATTTTAAATGATCAGACTATTGCACCGGGTTTGATGTGCACCTTCATCTCCACTGCTTCAATTTCTTCCCCCGCCTGGAAATTCATCAGATGGCGTCTACCTTCTTTAATCACACGGCGGAGCATTTCACGGTGATTTCTGGTCATGCTTGACTAAAAAACTTTTATTTGCTGCATATATTTTAAATTTCTGATTTGTCTTGGTTGCTGCGTGTTCCCATATCTGATTATCATCAACGTGGTCTCATGAGAAAATGTAATTATTTTATCAGGTGAATATTTCGTATGAATTCTTAACAATTACATTTTTACGGAAAACCTGTTAGTGAGCGCATATGCAAAAATTACGAAAATTTACAAATAATATTATACAAATTCATATGAATTAAGCCATCAATTCACCAAAGCATTTTAATGTCATTATGGAAATGCATTTCTGTCTTCTTTGTTCTTTAGTGTTGTGACAACTCTCGAAGAGTTTAGCATGGTAATATAGGCCTACATGACAATGTTAATGTGTTTGGTCTTGGTGAAATATCTGCTACGCTACTGCGGCAAGTACCGAGATTTGCTAGAGCCAATACATCCACAGACATGCTGCTGTGAGCATGTAAGAAATACTGCTGCTGGACATATAACATACATGAAATAACCCCCGCATATAACATACATGAAATCTCCCTGTAGCAGATCTATATGGGTGAAGTCCATTTTTAGGAGGTGGAGGGTTTCTGAAGCGTGCTGCAACTGCTACAGCAAACACTAGCCAAGTATTGAATGTTGAGCAGCAAGCTCATTGGCTCCTGATGCGAAAAGCGTGAGTATAAGTAGGCAGCAGGTACAGCGCATATTCAGGTTTTCGCTGAGGAGCCGAGCTGGAACGTCTTTTTGAAGACCCGTCTTTTTAAAGATGTCATACCACCCGTGTTTTTCTGGGTGCGGTCGTTACCTGGCGCCGGGTGATGGTCACAATCGCTGCCTCACATGTCTGGGCATGAAGCACGCTGAGGTGACTTTCATGGATGACTCATGCTCCCATTGCAGGGGCATGACCATCTCGGAGTTGCGGACAAGACTCCGTTACCTGCAAGGGGGCGGAATGCCCATGCCACTGCCCAGACCTAGGGTTCCCTCTGGTGGCAGCCGGGAGCGTCCTTTTTCTGGCGGTGGGCGGAATGGTCTTACGGTCACGGTGAGGAATTCCCCTCCTACAAGGAAGGGGATGCCCGAACCAGCCGGCACTTTGAAGCCAGCAGAGCCCTCGAGAGAGCAGGCTGGATCCTCCCGGGGGATACCACCTGTTTCTTCCGAGGCTCACCCCAACGATCGGATGTCGGTCGCAGCATCGGAGGATGAGCCAGACTTTTCTGGGGATGAAGATCCATCAGCGTTGCCACCCTCTGGGCGGTCAGCGGTGCCAGATACGGACCCGGAAATGATGGCTATGCTTTCCCGGGCCGCCGAGAGAGTCGGGCTCAAGTGGAATCTTCCACCGCATCCCGAACCATCAAGATTGGATGATTGGTTTCTCTGGGTGGCTCACGCTGGTTCTCAGCACCCCGCCCCGGTGCCATTCTTCCCGGAGGTGCATGATGAGATCACTGAGTCATGGACGGCACCTTTCGCTGCCAGAAACCTCCCCAGTGGCTCATCCTCCCTCACCACACTTGATGGGGGTCCAGCGCGGGGGTAACGGAGTTCCCAGTGGAGCGGTCTGTGCGATGCAATTGTGCCAAAATGCCGCACACTGGGGACCCAGGTGGTTGGGGGGGGGGGGGGGGGCGGCTGGGGCAAACGTCTCCCCCCCGAGCCTGTGGCACTCGGCGACTCGATCAGCAGTGTGTATACGGCATGTGGAGAATGCTGCGTCGCCTTACGCTGCGGCGTTGCTGCAAGTACAACAGGCCAAGATGAGGGACACTTGCACGAGGGTGTCAGACCCGGAAGTTCTCACGGAGGACGCACCGCGACGGACCGCGCTACCGATCGACGAAGGTACGGTGCAGTCTCGCCTTTTTGCTTTTTTTTTGTTTATTTCTTTTTTTTTTTTTTTTTCCACCCCCCCTTTTTTTTTTTTTTTTTTTTTTTTTTTTCGGGCGTGCGATGTCCACATGGGGTCAAGGAGCACCATCTCTGGCTGTGTCTGACCGACATGAGGGACGCAGACAGAGATCGGTTCCTCAATGCCCCTGTGTCCCAGACCAGCCTTTTCGGCGACACAGTGGAGAACTTCGCCCAGCAGTTCTCCGCTGCCCAAAAGCAGAATGAGGCCATCAGGTACATCCTGCCCCATCGTGCAGCTGCTGCCTCCACCCGGCCACCGGTTTCAGTGCCTCAGCTGCCCGTAGCCGCAGTCCCGCGCAGCGTTAGACAGCAGCATCCCCACAAGTCCAGGCCCCCGCCAAACCTGATGGCAAGCGGAAGAGCAAGTGGCCCTGAGATGGGCGACCCAGAGATGGAGTTGCTCTTCGGGAGATGGTGAAGGCACCACTCCCTCCCCCAGAGGAGGGCCAGGTGGAGAATCTTTTGTTTCATTTTTTCTGCCAATGACCTCACGGCCAGTGGTACCCAAATTCTCGACAAAAGAGCAATTTCTTCTTTCTCTGGGTCCCCTGAGGGGACGGGGGGTTGTGGACGATCCAGAGCCATATCACACTCACCCTCCTCTCTCACCAGTGAGCAGCAGCGGGCGGATCGGGAGGACGAACCAACAGACTACCCACGCACCCTATGCTCGAACGCAGGTCAGTGTTACACAAACCAGACCCCGCCTCGGACCGGCTACAAGACACCCGGGCCGGGTCCCTGCGTTCTTCAACGCAGCCCCACTGCGGGTACGCCTGTAGTTACGTTGATGCCACTTGCGCGGCGTCTGGGAGCATGGCTAGAGCTACCCAGCCTGTCTTGATGGCTCCTTCGAACCGTCAGGCTCGGCTACGCGATTCAGTTCGCCCGGCGCCCTCCCAGGTTCAGGGGCGTCCACTTTACGTCAGTGAAAGCAGCAGATGCCCCTGTCTTGCGTGCAGAGATCGCAGTCCTACTGGCGAAGGACGCGATAGAGCCGGTTCCTCCAGCCGATATGAGGTCGGGGTTTTGCAGCCCTTACTTCATTGTACCCAAGAAGGCGGTGGGTTACGACCAATCTTGGACCTGACGATAAGTGAACCGGGCCTTCACAGGCTCCCGTTCAAGATGCCCACGCAGAAATGCACTTTCAGGTGTATCCATCCCCAAGACTGGTTCGCAGCGATCAACATGAAGGACACGTACTTTCATGTTTCGATCCTTCCGCGCCACAGGCCATTCCTGAGGTTTGCGTTCGAGGGGCGGGCATACCAGTACAAGGTCCTGCCCTTCGGGCTGTCCCTGTCGCCCCGTGTCTTTACCAAAGTCGCGGAGGTGGCCCTTGTTCCCTTGAGAGAACAGGGCATTCGCATTCTCAACTACATCGACGATTGGCTCATACTCGCTCAGTCTCAGGTTCAGTTGTGCGAGCACAGGGACTTGGTGCTTTCGCACCTCAGCCGTTTGGGCCTTCAGGTCAACTGGGAAAATAACTCTCCCCGACGCAGAGGATCTCTGTTCTCGGTATGGAGTTGGACTCGGTCGAACAGACAGCACGCCTCACGCAGGAACGTGCTCAGTCGGTGTTGAACTGCTTGAATACATTCAGGAGCAGGATGGCGGTCCCACTGAAACAGTTTCAGAGGCTTCTGGGGCATATGGCAGCCGCGGCGGCAGTCACACCACTGGGGCTGCTCCATATGAAACCGCTGCAGCACCGGCTCCATGGCCAAGTCCCGAGGTGGGCATGGCAACGCGGAACCTTCCGGGTCCAGGTGACACCGGCCTGCCACCAAACCTTCACCCCGTGGTCAGACCTTGCGTTGCTCCGGGCAGGAGTGCCCCTGGAGCAAGTCTCCAGGCATGCTGTGGTTCGCACGGATGCCTCAACCACCGGCTGGGGGGCCAAGTACAACGGACTTGCAGTGTCAGGGGTTTGGACGGGGCCCAAAACTGCACTGGCGAGGGAAAAACACTCGGCATGGACGCACTGGCACACAGCTGGCCGGGGGGCCTGTGCAAGTATGCGTTTCCACCAGTGAGCCTTCTGGCACAGTTGCTGTGCAAGGTCAGGGAGGACGAGGAGCAGGGCCTGTTGGTGGCACCCTATTGGCCTAACCGGACCTGGTTCCCGGAACTAATGCTCCCCCGATTCCTCTGAGGAAGGATTTACTGACTCAGAGACGGGGCACCCTTTGGAACCCGTTGCACCCGGAGGTTTAAGTGACCTACCCAAGAGGTAGTTGACACCATCGCTTCAGTGAGAGCACCGTCTACGAGACATGCTTATGCCTTGAAGTGGAACCTGTTCGTCGATTGGTGTTCTTCCCGCCGAGAAGACCCCCGAAGATGCCCGACCGGAGTTGTGCTGTCCTTCTTGCAGCAAGGGCTGGAGCGAAGGCTGTCTCCCTCCAACCTGAAAGTGTATGCGCTACAATTGCTGTAACCACGACCCCATTACAAGGAGGTGGCTGGAAGCAGACATGGTCGTCAGGTCCTAGGGGGCGAGAAGGTAATCCTCCCGTCCGCCTCTTAACCTCTGGGACCTGACTCTAGTGCCACGGCACTATAGCAGGGCCCATTGAGCCTTTGCCGGCGTGTGAGATGACGTTTCTTTCAATGAAGACTTGCTCCTGTTAGAATTGGACTCCATCAGAGGTAGGAGGACGGCACGAATTTTGTCACGAATTCGTGCTAGAGTCGGGCTACGTCCCAGGTTACCGCTCTCCCCCTTAGGGAGCAGGTGGTGAACCTCAACGCCTCTGCCCTCAGAGGAGGCAGGACCTAGCCTGGCCTTTACTCGGTCCCGTAGAGCCTAAGTCTACGTAGACCGACATGCAAAGCTTCAGGACCTTAGACCAGCTCTTGTCTGTCACGGAGGCCGGCAGAAGGGGATTGCCGTCTCAAGCAGAGGCTGGACCACGGGATAGTGGATGCCATCACCCTGGCTTATCAGGCACAGGGTGTGCCCTGCCCGTTCGGGTTGCGAGCTCACTCTACTAGAAGTGTTGCATCCTCCTGGGTGTTGGCTCGTGGCGCCTCGCTGACAGATGTCTGTAGGGCTGCGGGCTGGGTGACCCCTAACACATTCGCTAGATTCTATAGCCTCGTGTGGAGCCGGTATCCTCCTGTGATCTCACCTCAAACGGGTAGAAGCACTAAAAGGCCCCGGCTTCGGGTCGGCTTGCAAAAAAAATCCAGAGAGTCCATATAGTAGACCCTATTGAGCTCCTCCGTCCCCTCGGCAGCCAAACGTGGCGGAGCGTCCGGCGCCAGGCCTCCACTCGCTGAATCCTCGAGAACCGGTAGAAGGCTGGGTTCCATATGTAGAGACCTAAGGGGATCTCATATGTGTAAGTCCACGGTATAGCCTCAGAGCCCATGTTTCCACGGCAGACTTCTGCCATTCCAAGAGGGTTCAATCACCTCCATTTTTCCATATGCACCTAAGGAATGTCCATATGTTATTGCTTCCGAAAACTCCTTCGGGAAGGTTGGAGCTTCCGTAACGTCCTTGTTCCAAGTAGAATGGGTACGTTTTCCCAGTGTATCCAGTCTTACTCATTAGGTAGTGCCATAGCAGCAGTAGCTGGTCCTCTTGTGAAGAAGCCCTGGCCTACAGCAAAAAGTAGGGGCGCAGGTGGCTTCCACAGGACACTGGAAGGGGCAGTAACTGTGGCCTTTTGATAGGATCCCAATTCATCTGTCATCCGACGTGACGTCGAGAGTGACCGACTGAAAGGGAACATCTCGGTTACGTATGGTAACCCTCATCCCCTGAAGGAGGGAACGGAGACGTCAAATCCCATCGCCACAGTTGCTGTACCACCGCGAGCGGCGGGCACCGCGCTAGGCTCCTCAGCGAAAACAGACATGCGCGCACCTGCTGCTACTTATACTCACGCTGTGTCAGCAGCAGATGGAAGGCAATAATCGCATGCCAATGTGCATTGGCTCGTTTAGTTTACACTCAAAGTGGATTGGTCTCTCATCCGACGTGACGTCTCCATTCCCTCCTTCAGGGAACGAGGGTTACCATACGTAACAGAGACGTTAACCATTCATAGTGTGATTCATCTAGACCACCATGAGTGACCTTTGAAACTACATGCCTATATGCCATCTCCTTTTATGTTTTTGTCTATGACAACATACATACAAGATCAGTTACAGTATCTCTGTATGGAATATTTACCATGATCTTCTGTTGGACACGTAACTCTCTCAAAATACATGTTTTTGGAAAAAAGAGAGAGAGACAAAGCTGAGATTGATTATGTTCTTGTTTTGAAGAAAAATTAAACATAGAACTTTTTGATATAAAAATTCATGCATCAGTGGATTAAATGAGAACTTGTGAGAACAGGAAATTTCACACATCTATAATTCACAATGGCTGAAAAAAAACAAACAAAAAAAAACAATGAAGCACCTCTGAGTGCCAAATTAGGTTCTTGCACATACAAAATTAGGGTATGAATATTTAAAATACAATTACAGCTAAGTAATGTAATAAAAGCATAAATAAAAACACCTAAATCTATACTCTGACTCCTGAAAACAAAGTTTGAAAAGGCTTAAAATGGCATTATTTCTATAGATTTTGCTTCAAGTATTTTCTTCATTGTAAAAGTAAACGTAAAAAGTAAACTTTATCAAAGTAAAAAAAATAATACTATTTATAAAAGACGTTAATATTCAAATTACCATGGTTATGTATAAAAATAAAAAAACCTGCAGTGACTGAACTATGCTTTTCAATTTAGCTAATATTTCACAAATAAGATTAAGCAGAAAAATCCTTCTGAGGAACAAATTAGCATCACAATGATCTTCAAATGATTTTTCTATTCCCACCCCCTGAATTCACAGATGTATTTTAATCACTGTTTGTGCGATTAATGTAATTTAACTTTTTCATATCCCAGAGCCTAGCACACATTCTCACACATGACATTTAGGCACTATAAAAGAACAGCTGCTGAGGAGAAATGGTGTGCTGACCCAGTTTGACTCGCAATGATTCAAACCTTTTCAACGGAGGAATCTGAGGTTAGACATAATAGAGCTATTTCGGAGCAGTTTTGACTGCTCATTGGGAAATCTCTGAAGAGGTTGTGCTCTGATGCACAGGAAAAGCATTCGATGACAGAAATCTTACAAGAGCACTGTGCTCTGGAGACTGCTTTGCAAATGGCCTGGAAAAGGGCACAAAAGGGCATTGAAGACACAAGCATGAATGTTCAAATCTGGGCAGAGAGCTATTTTTTGGCTTTTATAAGTGTGGATAAATATTTAAGCATATATACAACTCAACTCAACACGCCACAGTGTTTGCTATCATTTTGCTTCGATGTGGTGTATTTTTGAGAGAAACAAGATATTCAATGAGACATGAGGCAGGACTTTATTTTATGGATGGATGGTGAAAAGAAGGGATGCACCCTAAATAAACGAATAAATAAATTAAAAATAAAACACTAAAAATGCAAAATCAGTCATTTAAAATTCTACAAGTAAATGTATATGTACAGGATGAAAAATTATTTATTTATTTAGATTACATTTAACAGTTTTATTGAATTATTAGTCTTTTTAAGTTAGCATTAGTGTATGGTAAATATATGTAAATGTAAAAATAGAGAAAATGAAAAATGAGAAATAATTTACAAAATAAAAAAATTTTATGAATTTTTTTTAGATTACATTTAACAGTGTAATTCGGTTATTGGTGTTTTTAAGTGAGCATTAGATTATAGCAAATAATATCTAAATGTAAAAAAAGGGAAAAGGAGAATTGCACAAGAGAAAGAGAGAGAGCAGTAACACTTATATTATATATATATTATATTTAAATACTAGTATTTTCATTTGTAATAATTGTATTTTATGTAACAATAATTATTTTAGACACTGTAACTGGTTTAGTAGATATTATTAAATACCGTATTGTGCATACCTAGTGAAAAGTGGTATGACTGGTGGTTAAAGGAGTTGGGCTCAAAAATAAGAGAATTTATTAATAATCTGAAATGGAAAATTTTGATTATGAAGATTATATTTGTATTTCAAATTTCATTTATTGGATTTTCTGCACTGAACATCAAACCCACAGACAACAATGCACTGTTAAAACCCTCGTAAGCACCTCCCTCAACCAACTACCTAAGAAAAACTTCCTATACAAAAAAATTATAATAACAATAAAAAGATAAATAAATAAGCAAAAAAAATACAACAATATCTTAACAAACAGAGAAACTTACACAATTTACAAGAAGCATGTTAAATTGTAACAAAAAATAAAAAAATAAATTAAAATGTTTCTCAGTTTAAGTGTTTAGACAGTTATCAGGCAAATAATCTAAAAAGAGGTGCCACAGTTTATCAAAGGTCCTTAAAGAGCCATTGAGTAACAGTCAAATTTTTTCCAATTTAATGCAAGTAAACACCTCTTTCAGCCATGTATCAATGAAGATGATTTTTTTCCTTCAGTGAGCATGTAGTGATTAATCATTCATGATTAGAAACATGTTTTGAGAAAGTAAAATTCTGACTTCATCTTGACTTTATATAGTTGTCAGTCGAACTGTACCAGCGAGATGCATTTTTGTTTATGAAATTGTAACGAAAAAAGCATCTTTCTTTTGGATAACCTTCAATGCTTTTGATTAATAGTGCACATAGAATCAGGATAGAATGTTTCCCTACTGTATATCTTGCTTTCATGTGGCATTTGTACTTGGTTAAATGTTCTTTTGGGTGTTTGCATGTCTTTGTATGCTGTGGCACGGTGGAGATAAGCGGTGGGCTGTGATGGGCTTACTGAGCTGCGGGGTGGTAGGATGCCAGTGCGCCACAGCGGATGGCCCAGCAAGCGAGTGCTGCTCTCTCCCGTATACATCTGACTGGAGCCAGTTACTGCAGGTCACTGGCGTCTAATCTGTCACTGAAGGCATCTGGCTCCTGCCACAGAGAAGCACATCAGCAGATGGCTCTCTCTATGAACTGGCAGTAACAGAGAGAGAGAGAAGCAAAAACATGGAGGGAGAGAGAGATTGGGTGGGCGGCGGCGCATTTTGTCACAAATACAAAAAAGACAAAAAAGGCAAAAATGTAATATGGCGATGATATCCGTAAACTGCAAAACAAGCTGAGATTAATAATATATTCTGCAGTCAGAGAAATGCTTTTTCGAGTTTTTGAATGCATGCTCACTCATTCATTCAATTAATATATAATTCATATAGACGCAAATAAATCCTAATTAACAATTATAATTAGCAAGACCTAAATAAAAAAAAACTGTCAAAACTTTCTTGAATTTCTGTAGTTGATTGTCATTTAATTATTAATTACTCATTAATACTGCAAAACATGTGGAATACCTGAAATAATTGTTTAAAATTATATTTTAAATAAATATACTTTCAGTCCACTGTATTTAATGCTTTTATGTTTACTCAATTTAATGTATCATTTATTTATTACCAAAAATACAAGTCTAAAGGCCTGTTCACACCAATAACGATAACTATAAAGAGAACTAGGCCTACAGTATATTCTATATAATATTAGAGTCCACACCAACGGAGAAGTTCTGTTAAAGGTTCTGTTTATTATAAGCATGCACTGCAGTTTTGTCGTCTGCCGCTTTAAATGCCCAAGCTCTTTAAATCAAGGTGGATACTGATTGGCTGTTAGTTTTTGCTGTTGCTGTTTATAAGCTGAAAAATATCCTTCTTAAAGTGATTCCAGCAATATCGTTCCTCTGTGTCTTTATCGTTATAGCTGTATAAGGAGTTCTCTATATATAATCTCTTATGTAAATAGAATGATTAGTAAAACTGGCCTTAACTCCAACCAATCACAATTTAGAATTTTAGAATGGCCAATTACATTTTAGAGGACACACCCTGTATTAGAGGAACTCTCTGTACAAAAAGGTTCCTCATATCCATTTAAGTGAATAAGTGACATGCTTTCAAACAGGCAGATCCCTCACAGACGTCATTGTGACACTAACACTCTGCCAAAATGACAGTGAAATGATTATGGCCAGGCCTGAGGGTTTTGGCGATAGTTCACAGTAAGTGAGTCTTTTACTAAACAGAAGGATAAAGGTATATTACTGAACATTCATCCATCTCTGTGGGAGATTGATTATAATGGCTTACAAGGTGTGATGCTTTTATTCTATTTAGCAGATATGTGTTGCTCTGTTTTGTTCTGTGATTATCTAATACCATGTGTTAGTCTGTTTAACTGTTTAAATACATATCAACAAAAACACAAGGGCAGTTCACATGACATGTCACAGCATGCAAATACACAGCATGTATCCTTTATCTTCAACATTTTTAACACATTTAAAGCAGTTGCTAGGTCAAACCAAATGTACATACTCTCCTTTCAAATCAATATTATCTGATGTCACATATGTCAACCCTGCAGTGCATCTTGGCCAGAAGTATCAAAGAATTTCTTCAAAATGAGATCTATCTATCTATTTATCTATCTATCTATCTATCTATCTATCTATCTATCTATCATTTACAATATATTGTAATTATAATATTTTACAATATATTTTATATGTATATTATATTATATATGTTTGTAGCGTCTGGACCACTCAAACACACAATATATATTTGGTTAGCTAGATTTAACAAATACTCTGTAACACCCCAGGAAGCCGAACAGGCCCCTTGTTCCATGGCAACCCTGACACCCGATACATTTACGATCTAAAGGAATGTGAGCAGACTCTCACTGCATTTTCCAGAGCAAGAGGCACAATGCATGGTAGAAATGGACTTTTCTACAAAGTAATTCATAGGAAAACCTTTCTTTGAATGAACAGTGTATCCTTCAGGTCATTGTGTATATTATTGTCATCGTGTATTTGGTCTTTGAGAGTGTATACTGTTTTATGCAGGCTTATGATCGAAATACTCACTCCTGTCAGCTTACATATATATAACCCTACCACATTTAGTATCTATGATCGTATTCGGAGATCTAATATTAGAGTGTATCTGTATGTTTACACCTACGCACATATTTAGTGTTCTACAAAATCTTTATTAGTTTTTTGCCTCCGCACCCACCAAGGATTCTGTGCAATTACCATTCCCTCAACAAAGTGTCGATACAACCCCCAGCATTCAACCATCCCGTTGGAATTTCTTCCTTTCTCATTGGACAAGCCCACCTTGAGACTGCGTACCTCTTTCTCTGACCATTAAAGCCCCACCATGGACCCTGCCCAGAGTCGTGGTTGGTTTTATTCTGAGAGGATGCGTGAGAAAACCGCACCCGAAACCCTAAGTTCGTGCCATGCTTCGGCCTCGACCTTTCCATTCACCAAGATTCTCCGACGCAAACTGGTTCTTTCTCATCAAACAACTTCAGCAAGATCTTGGGCCTTAAAATTGCATCAGGAATCTATTTTCAGACAAACGAGACTTGCAAGTATCAAACTTAGTCTTATTAATTGATACATTAGGTATCAGTTGCACCTTTTTACAAAGGTGTGTTTGAACTAAGAATCTGACGTTTCCCTCAGGTGTAGATCTGCTGAATATGCAAAAGGTTCCATAAATTCTTCCTTATGTCTCTTTCACTGTACTGAGTTAACTGGTTACCAAAAAAAAACCCTTTCCTAACCAACTGTATGACATGTGTGTGTGTGTGTGTGTGTATGTTAGAACAGTTTATGTGTTTATGTTAGACTAGTTTAAGTGTTTATGGAGTTAATAAAACCTTACTTGTATCACACTTTACGTGGTTCATTGTTTGCTCATAACTGAGTCACTTAATTATGCAGATTTATGCTACACGCTTTTGTAGAATTGTACAGTAAGAAAGTTATTTCCCTTAACCGGGAATTTAACGTTCTTAGAATTGACAAGACGTTTGACCCTGAGTGGTCAGCTAAATATTTACAGTGGATCTAAAATATTAATAATTTATCATAATTAGTTATGGTTAATTATTCCTATTTCCCATGAGCTGATTCGTTACATAGATAACAATAATTATATTGCTCCTTCCCCCTTTTATATATACCTAATCAATGTATATATAAATATTGTGTGTATACATATACCCACACCACACACACACCCACCACACACATAATTATATATATAAAAATATATATAACCACATGTCCATTATTTATAAATCACCCACCCACACATACACACACCAGTGTGCACATACTTCCACACATGCAGAGGCCCAGGTGAGTGTAAAATTGTGTGACCGTTATGAGATGTGAAGTTAAATATACGGCGTAGGATGTCACAGCTCCATCTTCGTGTGAAGACTGGAAACCCAACTCGAGAAAAGTTTTACTGACTGACTGACTGACGTCCTATTGACATCAACACCACATACATACACATATACCCACACATTTTTCTAAACATTCCCTGCATATATATGTATGAATGCATTATATGAGTTCTCTTGCTGTTTGGCAAACTTCTCTGGAAATATTCAGTATGCATACCTGGAAATGACACTACTCACATTGACACTCCGTTTTTTTAAACCCTGATATTAATTCGGCATATTTCTTCAAATGCACCTGCTGCATCTGATGGCCCTACTTTTTCCAAGGCGTTAGAAGTCTTTCTGTCTTTCAGCATTTCTCTCTCCCTCACTAGCTCTCCACCACCCCTACTATTGATTAATCCCGCTCAGAGAGGGATTTATCACTCTATGGTGTGACTTTCCCATTTTCAAGTCTCAAATCAGATCCCAGTACATCACACTGTTATGACGGAAACTAAGAAAGCAGACATCGGTCACAACGACAGATAAGGTGGATGCTTTACCCTTTGCATTTTGGTCTGAAAGAATATAGGAAGCATTACTCATCATTTTGCAGAAAAGAGGATATCTTAGAAAATGTTTGACAGCTCAGATCACGAAAGATTTCTTATACACAATGCCAAAGCAATAGAGCACAAACTAGAAATATGCTTTTCTCTGTTGTACAAATATGCATTGTGGACATTTTACAATCAAACAAAAACAGTAACTTCTGTAAAAGCCACATACATATTTTATATCCAGATATTTTTTATTATTAGCATTAACATACGTAACGTATTAAAAAATTGCTTTGGTAATACATAATACAGACGAATGCTAGCACACACGCACACACAAACGAATGCACAAATAAATTAGTGACCATCTGACAAACAGTCCAGTGCTTTTAAACGTGCAAAGACAACACAACTACAAAACAAAAGCTCTGATTTGGCGATAACTATGATGTATTAGATTCATTTGGGGCATGTCAGAAAAAGAAATCAGAAAGAAATCAGAAATTGTAATCTTATTTAGAATGTACAAAGCGAGTTGGAATAAAAAAAGCTTGAATCTTACAACTGGACTGTAACAAATTTAAACTGCTGTCCAAAAATTGCATTCATTGCTGTACATTTGCATTTTTATGCATTTCAAAGTGCTGTTATCTTGCCTTTCCATTTGTATTCTGACACAATATCTACATCATTGACTGCATACAGCATTCTCACTTAATGTACAGAGGTTTTGCACATTGCCAGCTTTGCACTATTATGGCAACTCATAAAAATGTGTCACATACCCCTTCATCTAGAAATGGCCTCATAAAAATACTCAATGTTGACACAAATCACAAAAAAACCTATTATACAAATAACGCTCAAAATAAACACTGTAATTGAAGTCAGACTTTCAGATAATTGTCAGTTTGTAAAAAATACTTCTGTAAAACAGATGGTTCTAATCCAAATGCTTGTGTTTATGTAATGTTCAGTTATAGAATTCTCCCTTATATGAGCCATAAAGTGATAACTTGATTTGTGAGACTTTTATAAAAAAATAGAAAATAAAATATAGTATTCAAAAGTTTGGGGTCTGAAAAATGGTTTAATGTTTTTGAAAAAAGTGTCTCATGCTTAATAGGCTGAAACATATTTAATAATAATAACAATAATAATAATAATAAATAATAATAACTGTAAAAACGGAATATTGTGAAATATTTTTACAAAAAAAATATTACTATATTTAAATGTAATTCTCCTGCGGTGGCAAAGTTTTCAGTGTCACATGATCCTTCAGAAATCATTCTAATATATGCTGATTTGATGTTCAAGAAACATTTCTTATTATTATCAATATTTAAAACAGTTGTGCTGCTTAATATTATGTGGAAACCGTGATATATTTTTCAGTTTTTTTGGTAAATAGAAAGTTACAAAGACCATATTTATTTAGAACTTTTATGTCCAAAAAAAAAAAAAAAAAAAACCTTACTGCCCAACGATTAGCAGTATAAAATTGCGTTTTTGACTATGAATTATTATTACAATTTTTTGTTTACCTTAACAAGATGGTACTAAATATATGCACAAAAATAGAAATTAAAATTGATCAGCAAAAATATGAGGTTTCACTTTATTTTGATGGTCCCTTTAACACATTCTGTTGACTCCTATATGTCTACTAACTCTCATTAGAGTGTTAGTAGAGTACTAGTAGACTGGTAGAGTTAGGGTTGCTTTGCAAAGTTACTTATAGTCAGTAGAATGTCTGTTGGGAGACCATCACAATAAAGAGTTTTTAGCAGATATTAAGCAAATGTGAGTTAGTAGACATGTAGCTGCAACGTTATTTAGTGTCACTGAATGTTCAAAATGTACCATTCAAATAAAGTGTTACCAAATATGATTACCAAATTACTGTAAGAAATGCTTTTGATAAATAAAAAAATATCTACATCTTTCAAATTCTCTTCAAAGTCTCAGCTACAGTATATGCAATTCACTAGGACGTTATAATAGAAATAAATCAGCCTTTTTTATTGTTTGATTGTATAAATGTTGCTGCATTAGTAAACACAGATCAGCTGGTAAAAACAGTCACAGCCCCACTTGGGACCCTGGGCCAATACCACATTATTCAAGTCTTGAGGAGTCAACATTCTGCTCATCGCTGAGAAGCCTGTCCTTTTTATGCCAAACTAATTTAAATATTGATTACAAAACACCAGAATCAAAACAAAATAAACCGAAAACAAACATACAAACACTATAAATTATTAAATTGAAATTAATTCCATTGTCAACAGATTCTGTTCCAGGTTTTGGCTTCAGGGCATCATTGCTTTATGATATGTTATAGTTTATGAAAGCTTTTTGGCATTTCATTATTATTCTCTCTGTGTGTAAACAGAACGATAAAGAGATTTCATGGGATGGGTGCCTGCAGCCAATTTCGCATAACATGCCAAGGAAATTGTGCATTTCAAATGAATGATTTGCTTATTTAAACTTGGAAATACATTGGCAAGGCTACGGAGAGCTATTCTCAGACTGTTCTCATATGCTAAGCAGTTTTACACAACATCTGTTACAATACAAGGAAAGCTAAAATAGAACTCCAGAGCTTACATATAAATACTTGTAAAGTGTATTTCATGTAGACTATTGCATTTTAATCATTAAAGGGGGCATATCATACATTTCACATTTTCCCTGAGGTCAATTAATGTTGTTAGGTTTCTTACAGCTCAAAACAGGTTTTATGTCCTCAAACATTTTAAGGATTGACAAGTCTAGCTGAAATGAGCTGCAAAAACTCACTGATGTGATCAGGGTCACATAATATAATGAAAACGAAGTTAAACCACAGCCAAGCACAGCGTTTGGTGGATATTCTTCATATGTTACTCTCCTCAAGGGCAGAATTACTTGACAATGAAAATGAATTATTGAAGTGAATGTGCTAAATGTATTTGGGTTTTATGTTCAACAGATTCTCTTTTAGGATTGAGGAGCAAGTTATCAAACTTCTGTATTTCAAACATCAAGGAAAACGATATAACCCCTTTACATTTCAGCAATATCCCATAAAGGAATAGTTCACCCAAAAAAGAAAATTAGCTGAAAATGGACTCGAAAAGAAGAGTTTCTTTCTTCATCACAATAATCCACAAGTAATCCACACGACTCCAGTCCATCAACTGACATCTTGTGAAACGAAAGTTTCGTGCTTGTAAGAAACAAGGCTATAATTAAGCTGTTTTAACTTTAAACTGTCACTTCTGGCCAAAATACCAATAATGCATAATAAAGCTTCCTCCAGCGAAAAAGTCCATCCTGTTGTCCTCTTACATCAAAAATTATTTCGAGCTGTTTTGGCTTGTAAACAGTGCTTGATCTGAGCACATTCCTCTTTTCACTGGAAAAAGCAACAGTATGAATAAAGAACTTTAGCCAGAAGCATTGATTTGAAGTTAAAAACATCTTAATGATGGATTTGTTTATTACAAACATGCAGGTTTCCACTTCAAAAGACATTGATTGATGGACTTGAATCATGTGGATTTCTGTGACATTTTTATCAGCTCACATTCTGACGGCACCCATTCACTGCAGAGGATCCATTGGTGAGCAAGTGATGTAATGCTAACAATCTGAGTTACACGGGTTGTCCAAACCTGTAAGAAATGGGTAGCGAAAGTGTTCTTGTTAAAGTAAAATATTGGGGAAAAGAGAGAGAGAGAGACCATTCACCAAACTCTGAGAGCACATCTATACATCCTGGACTCATAAGAAACATCAGCTAAATTAATAGTTAGATCCATATGCATGTTTTAAACTTGTTCTGCCATGTCATTCCTTTCTCCAGCGGTTCACTTTCAATATCCATTCCTCTTTTATTTCCCCCAGAAAGGTCATGCATGCAACATGACATGATCATCAGTGAGGGGCGTGTCCTAGTTCCACATTCCTCTGCAAGACACGCCCACTTATCAATTCTCTTTTCTTTTTACGCAATCCGTGACCTCTGTAACCTCTAATTCCACTGTATTAGTGTTGGTTTGGCCTGACCATATGAGCTCAATCATTGTAATAGACCACAAGAGAGACAACCGGTCTATTGGTGCCCTGACCCGCAGCAGGAGATGGTTTCTCACCCACTGAGGAGCTTTTCTGCCCACCACTGTTAGGAGCAAAGATAGTAGGATGGCCAGCTGAGGCCACCGCAAAGGTCACATTCTGGCCGTTGGCACGTCGCACTGTCCTGAGAGTTTTGGTGACTTTGGAGGAGTTTTTGAAGCTGGAGCCTCTCTCTGGGGTGGTGCACATGACGAGCGCATGGAAACATCTGCAAAACTGACACATAAAGACAGATTGAGAAAGCTGGGATTACATTTCTAAAGCTTAAAGCACAGCTGATGTAAAAATGAACATTCTGTTATAATTTACTTACCTTCATGTCATTCCAAACCTGTAATGGGGGGGGGCGGGGGTTGGGGGGGGGGGGGGGGGGGGGGGGGGGGGTGGGGGGGGGGGGGGGGGGGGGGGGGGGGGGGGGGGGGGGGGGGGGGGGGGGGTCTTTCTTTCTTCAGTGGGAACACAAAAGATAAAAAAAAAAATATTTTTTGTTTTGGAACTCGTGACTAACTGTATAGGCAAAACGGTTGATATTTCTTCAAAACAATTTCTTTAGTGCTGCACAGAAGTAGTAAGTCAGTCAGTTTTTTTTTTTTTTTTTTCATTTAGGCTTGGCATTGGCATGGGGTTCCTCTTTAAAAGAAAGGCAAGTCAAGCTAAATTTATTTCACAGCACTTCAAAAACATCCTTGAATCTAGATACTTTTACTTTAGAAGCAAAATTACAATTCTTTTATGAAAGAAAAAAAAACAATCCAATTAAGTGAGTTTATACTTAAAAAAATAGTGGGTCAAGAAAGTGGGGTAAGAAAATGAACTTAATTAAACAGGGAAAAACAAGTTATTTTTTTTTTTTACCTCATTGGGGATTTTTTAAAAATCTAGTTTTAAGCAAAAACTCATTTTGATATGTCATGTCATTTTGTTTCTCAAGTAAATGTATTTTGATTTATGAATGTTTAGATATTTTTACTGGAAAAAAGACAGAAATACTGAGTGAGAACACTTTTTTTGCAATATCTTAATATTTATAATCCCATTAAGCAGATTACAGCTGGGCAATAATATAATTTACATTTTGTGACAATACAAGCAACCAAGCAATTACAATTTGTGATATACATTTCCTTGCATGATATGCATAAAGTTAGTTACATATACATAGAAATACTGGTAACACTTTACAATAAGGTGCATTAGTTAACATAAGTTAACTACTTTAGTTAGCATGAATTAAGAATGAACAACACTTCTACAGCATTTATTAATCTTAGTTAATGTTCACTTCAACATTTACTAATACATTATTAAAATCAAAAGTTGTGCTTGTTAACACTAGTTAATGCACTGTGAATTAACATGAACCAACAATGAACAACTGTTTTTCCATTAACTAACATTAACAAAGATTAATAAATACTGTAATAAATGTATTGTTCATGGAACCTTATTGTAAAGTGTTACCGAAATACTTATATATTCAACTTTATATAAAAGGCTGGGCAATAATATGGTTCCATTTTGTGACAAAATAAAATCAGGCAATTGAGATTTTCTGTAAACTAAAAAAACCGGACTGTTTTCTATTGTCCTCTTACATTATCAGCACACGTTTTTCCTGTTTAACTCTGTAAACTGCTTTTGACACAATCTATATTGTGTAAAGCCCTATATAAATAAAGGTGACTTGACAAAGTATATTAGTATACTATACATTAGTATTAATATAAAGCATATTGCTATTCGTGAGTGTACTCTATGTATGCGTAAAAAGGTGAATATTATTGAAAGAGATGCACATTATCAAAGACAAACAAGATAAAGCCTTAATGTTCACTCAATTCCACAACTCATTTCTCCCTTTCTCTGCTGGATTTGCAACTGTACAGACAGAATAATAAAACATCAGCCAAACGTGGGAATCATCAGCTCTGGAACAACAG
This sequence comes from Sinocyclocheilus anophthalmus, assembly GCA_018155175.1. NCBI lineage: Eukaryota > Metazoa > Chordata > Actinopteri > Cypriniformes > Cyprinidae > Sinocyclocheilus > Sinocyclocheilus anophthalmus. The sequence continues at coordinate 630,885 of JADLZN010012180.1, forward strand.
CTGATGCTCTGTCTCTAATGTGGACAGGCTTGTTTGCAAATTGAAAGCACTACGTGCACAAAATTTCTGTGCGTCTGTGTTTATACCTCTACATTCCCCAGCATGCGATCACAAGCTTGCAGGATTTGACCATCAGGTCACCACAGATGGAAGCAAAGCGGGCTGATTTAAGCTGAGAAAAACAACTCAACACGCATGAGACACTCAGGAAAAAAAGAATCCAAAGGAATGCTGTCACAGTTTTGTTGTGTTCATCTCGTCTGTGACCTAGTTTCTCCTCATGTGTCTTGATTTGATTGGTTTCACCGGCCCTTGAACGAATCAGCTCATGGGAAATATGAATAATTAATCATAAATAGTTATAATTAATTATGAATATTTTAGAACCGCTGTAGATATTTAGCTGACCTCTAAGGGTCAACCGTCTTGTCAATTCTAAGAACGTTAATTTCCTGGTTAAGGAAAATAACTTCCTTACAGTACAATTCTACAAAAGCTTGTAGCATAAATCTAAATGACTAAGTGACTCCAGTTATGAGCAAACAAAGAACCACGTCAAGTGTGATACAAGTAAGGTTTTATTAACTACATAAACACTTAAACTAGTCTAACATACTACATAAACACATAAACTGGTCTAACATCCTACATAAACACATAAACTGGTCTAACATACACATACACATACACACACACATTCACACACACACACACGCATACAGTTGGTAAAGGAAAAGGTTAAAGCTTAACTCAGTAAAGAGGACAGAAAATAAGAACATGAAGTTATGGAACCATTTGCATATCTACAGCAGATCTACCACCTGAAGGAAACATCAGATTCATAGTTCAAACACACCTTTGTAAAAAGTTGCAAATTATACCTAATGTATCAATTAATTAGACTAAGTTTGGATACTTGCTGAGAGCCTAAGGCTTCGTTTGTCTGAAAGAAAGGCTTGATGCAATATGAAAGTCCCAGTGATCCTTGCTGAAGCTGGTCGATGAAAAGAACTAGTTTTGAGTCAGAGAATCTTGATTAATGGAGAGGTCGAGGCCGAAGCCTGGCACGTAACATAGGATGTTCTGGAGCGTTGGAGCTCACATCTTATCGAAACCTAACAGAACCACCAACATGGGTGGGTCCCTGGAGCGGGGCCTTAAAGGTCGGAGAAGATCCCCGCCTCTCAAAATGAGGTTGTCCAATGAGAAAGATGGAAATCCCAAGCGGGAGGTGGCAATTGCTGGAAGGGTTACGAACTTAGATTCGAGGGCATGGTAATTGCACATGTAATTGGACTTGGGGTGTGGTAAGCCCAAATCTAATAAAGCTGACACATAGAACACTAATATGTGCATAGGTTATAAACATACAAATTACACTTCAATTAGATCATCCGAATACTAATAATAGATTACTAACATTGGTAGGGTTTATATTAAATGCTCAAGATGACAGGGTCCTTGTGGAGGTCGTGAGGGTTCGATCATAAGCCAGACCAAATATAAAACGTATACAATGCTCAAGGACAAAAATACACCAAGACAAATAATATACACAATGATCTAGAGGGATCATGAGGGTTCATCCAAAGAAAGTCATTCAAATAATTATTAGCAAAGAAAAGTTCAATCCTTGTGGATTTTCCATGGCAAGGGCAGTGATTTTGCCACCTAAATTCAGGAGGTCGTTAAATGTGATTGTGTCAGGGGGCCATGGTAAAACAGGGGGGCTAGGTGGCAGGCATCCTGGCATCAGTTTATGGGTGAGGGGCTGTGACGATTTTGTAATCTAATGAATATGATTTTTAAATCAAATGAAAAATGTGTTTGGGGTCTGATTGGTCCAGACTGCTACCAAATCTCCCCCTTCTTCTGAGGCGTTGTGGCTCTGTAGAATAGAACCAGACAACGAGCGATGTCAAAGGTGCCCAAGATGCAGAAACAATCGAAACACACACATGCCATCCCCTCACGGTGGGAGACCAGTGGTGGCTCTCTGTGTTGGTTGCCTTCCAAGGAGTGGGTTGTGCGGCTTTGGGGTGGATGCTGTCAGGTGGTGCGCTGTGGTGGATGCTGTCAGGTGGTGTGCAGCCCCTTTTTTCCCTTTTTTCCTTTTCTTTTACCCAGTGTGGAAATGTAGGCCTTGTGTGTAGAACCCCCCCAGGTGTGGGTACTCGAGCTTATGCAGCAGGTGGCGAGGCTGTGTCACCTGTCATCCTGAAGTGTGTTAGTCCGGGTAGGATGTTTTTTTGCTGATGTTGTTAGCCAGTAGGCTATCTATGTTACCCGTGATGTGGGACAGCCGGGTTAGACTCTCAACAGTGAGAGTGCAGGTGGTTCCAGGGAATGCCGGGAACTGTTATGGAGATTGCCGACGGGACCGAGTGATGATGGAAGGAGGGAGCGGCAGGTGGTTGTGAGCCCTCTGCTTTGCTCAACGTCACTGGAAATCTGATGTTTGTGGTGTTTCTTTGCTCTTGTGGCGGCACCGACTTGAGTTTGCCTGAGTTGTGTTGGTAGAGCTTTCACTGTTGGGCATGTGGACCCGTTGCTCAATCCAACGTTGTCTGACTGCTTCTGGGGGTGTCGACCGGTTTAAAGGGATGCTCCTCCCTTGGAGGGGCATGATGCTGTGTTGCAGCAGGCAAGGAGTCAGAGATTTGTCCTTCTCAATACTCCTTAGTTAAGTTTTGTTCAAGGAGCTCTTTTGCGAATGTCAGCAGCTCCTGTAACCCAGAAGAAGGCGTGTCCAGCTGTCCTTGTGTAGCCTCAGTTCAGCACCTGTGTGAAGGGTGTGGAGGCGGATGTTGTGGTGGACTGCTGTTGGAAATACCGTGGTGTTTGCAGGATGAGGAAGCCCTTTTCCATGGCTTCTCCCAGTGTTTGGTCTGGAACTTGGGTCTGTTGCCAAGGTGACGGCTCTCTCCTCTGCTCGCTAGTGGCTTTCTGTAGAAGGGCCTCGCATTGTGGCAATACTGGGTGCCTTCTGGTGCCCGCTTTGAATTCTGAGTTGTGAAGTTCAGAATCAACAGCAATCAGTCCCTGTTCAGACTCAGGGTCTGAGAATTCCTTTATGATGGCTCGTTTAAAGTGCTGGTGAGACTGCAGGATCAGTTCTTTTGATGTCCTCAAGGTCTCTGCAGTATGTAGGTTGCCAGATGTATTGTCTCTGGCCAGCTCGTGGGGGTCTGTGGGGTCACACGGTGTGTGTGTCTGCAGTGATCCACTGGAAAGGTCCTTGCCCCACCCCCTTGTGGCTGCTGAGTGGTGACGTGTGAACAGTGGCTCTCGCCCCCCCCGCCTCGCAGGTTTGGACTCTTGGCTGAGGGGTCTGGGCCTGCTTGCCAGGGAAAGTTCTGTTTCGTGTTTCCCTGTCTGTTCACCTTGTGGTCTGCAAGCATATTCCAGCTCATTTGTGACATTGAATTCACCTCGGGCTGCTTGCAGGTGGCATTCACATGCGTTGTTTCGGTTCGCCTGAATTAAACTTTTTTTTTTTCTTCTGCAGCTGCGGCTGCAGGGTTTTCAGGGAGCTGACTTGTGAAGTGTCAAGCAGAGGGCTTTGGCTCCCTTTCCCCCCTTTCATAGCTGTGCACAAGCGTGGAGGGCTTGCACTGCTGGCGACCGATATTCAGCCGGCTGTCTTTGCTTAAGTCTATGCGCAGTCGGTAAGACTGTTTAAATTCTTTATGAACCATGTCAAGCTCCTCTTTAATTGCTGAGTCAGGGTTTGGACCTCAGCTCTGGCTGCATGCAGATGGCCTTCTAAGGCCTTAGATCTGGTGTCTCTCTCATTTAGTTCCACATATGTTGTTTTTAACAGTGACTTTGTGTGAAACAGTTCTCTTTTCAAGTCCTGTCTGATGGCTTTTTCCAGCGGCGCTTGGTGTCTAGCAGCTGTTAGAGCCTCCTGAAGACTGGTGATTTCCTTCTGTCGCACCATTCTGTGAGGTTCTTTGCATCCGTTCTGTGCTTTCTCTCGTTGAGCAGGCGTCAGTTCTCTGCAGAATTCTGTGACTTGCAGTTTCAGCTCATTTACCTCCTGTCTGAGGCCCTTGAGGGTGTGGGCCGAGGAGAGGATGATGCTGGTCAGGTGTTCACTTATGTCGCAGTCTCGCTGTTCCTTTCTTTGCCATTGCAGGTCGTTGGCTGCTTGGAGCTGAAGGATGTCCATTACAGTGCTCTGCTAAGTGTCCAGGTGGTCCTGGTGAGCTGGCAGGGCTGGATGTCTGTGGAATGTCTGCGACATACTGGCACACTTGTGGGAACACCAGAGAGAGAAAGGGGCAAGACAAATGCAAGTACGTTCAGAGGTGTTAAACTATCTCTAAGGGAAACGGCTGTGTAGGCCGTGTAAGGTAAGAATAGCTGGTGGGAGGCAGCTAGTGAGGTAGGGTGCTATGTTTTTGTGTTCGTGAACACAAAGAGAGAGTTTGAGTAACTTTGTTGAGGGGGCCGTAAGCAGGGGTCAGCTGATGACCGGGCTATACATGTAGTCAAACTATTACTTAAAACACTGATGGTTAACGGGTTTGGTCACTATGACGAAACTGAAATAAAATAAGATGAACTCAAAAAAAAAAAAAAAAGAAAAGGAAGATTTTACCTATTTTAGTTTTTTTTCTAGGAGATATGGCTAAGCAGGTGTCACTTGTGGGTGATGCTGCAATAGACTCATAAACATTGGGTTAGACGGTTAGCTAAGCTAGCAGGGACACACCAAACACCTCGAGGTCAAAAAGAGAAAGAAAAATAAACAATGGGAAGTGTTCCTAGTTCTATCCGGGCCTACATTGTGTTGAACAGTANACTGCCTTTCTATGCACCTAAATGACACTAAAAGGACTTGTGAGCAATTATCATTTCTATGCATTACTCCATATTATGTATCTAACCCACATGTTTAACCATCATGTTTTAATCATTCATTGTGTATGTTTGTTAATACCTATTGAAGAGCTTAAGGGGTCCTATTCATGCTTGGTATGTGTGAGTTTAAATCTTCATGCTTGAAACGTTCTCCCATCAATTGCTGGTCAAATGATCATATATAATCCTCGGATAGACTCTAAATCACTGTCCAAATCAGTACTACTAGTCAGAGCGGGAAAACGCAGGGTCCATTGACTGAATGAGATAACATTTTATTTATGAATGGGAATCGAGAAACCATTGCACACACCCCGGCTACATTGGTCGAAACCTCCATTTGGTGTGGCATAAACAGCCTGTTATAAATACTCAGGCACCCTACAAACTGCTCGCTTATTATGGTCTTTTTGGCCGCTTGCCTTTCTTGCGGGTCTGCTTTTGTGTCTAGCTTTTAGCCATGCGGCTGTTAGCTTTTCACATCCTAGTCATGCTTCTTTAGTTGAGCGTGGCTCTGGCTCTCCACGCCAGCTCCTCCAACAAACCACAGAGGAGAAAACGCCACCCTGGGTCTCATCAAACCCTTGTACATCTAATTTCTTTTCTTAGTTTGTTTTATTCTTCCCGATTGAGAGTTTTCAGTGTCTCGAGTTAACGCTCGAACAGCCGCTCTATCAGAACGAGTGGCTGTCTACACCTTCAACTAGTCGACCAAGCTCCGCATCCGCCAGCCAACCCCGGCCCAACCCACTGGAGCATACTCCCCAAGTCTGCTCATCCATCAGCAACCTCGGGAAACCCCTTGCAGCAACCAGACAAGAAAGGGAACCCAGCAACACAGAAACGCAAGTACTCCAGATCCTAGCTGAACTGGTGCAATTAATATAAATTTTAACCTCATTGAGAAACTCAATGCGAGGTTTAATTAAGTGATTGATGGTTGTTCAGATCTATGCAATTGTACATATTGCTGTAAACTTGGGATTTCTCATTTTCATTCTCTTTAATTATTTCCGCTCTCTCTCTTTCTGAAAACTTGTGTGAATGCGTGTGTTAATGTGTTAGATTAGTTTACATGTCTTAAGATTTATCCAATAAAGCCTTATTTAAATTGAAAAGAGAAGTATCTCGTGTTTCGTGCTCACAAGTTAATGTCTGTTGCAACTGCCTCTATCTGTATAGTTACTATGCTAAGTAACATAAGTGTTTTTCACTACAACTATTTTGGACAATAAAGATTAACTCCATTTTCAGAAATTGCTGTCATACGGCTTCGTGTTTCGCTGAATCGCTGGCCGCCGCAGTTGATCCGCCGTAAAAACAGTGCTTCTGTCCCCTAATTCCCTTACACCAATAATTAACTGGTGGAGTTCCCTTTAAAATCTCAATGACTCCCTGTTGAGTCTAAATCTAGGTGACCTGTTTCTCCCCTTACTTGGTTGCCAGATGTATGTCCACTCTGGCCAGCTCGTGGGTCCATGTTGGGTCACACGGTGTGATGATGGTCTGCAGTGATCCGCTGTAAAGGTCCCTGCCGCCACCCCCCTTTGTGGCTGCTTGTTGGTGAACGGTTAACAAGGACGCTCACGCCCCCGCCACCCTCGCAGATGTTGGACGCTTGGCTGAGGGGTCTCTTGGGCCTTCTAGCCAGGGAATCTCTGTTTCGGTGTGTTTCCCCTGTCTGTTCACTTGTGGTCTACAGCAGTATTCCAGTTCATGTGTTACATTGAACTTCACCACACGGCTGCTTTGCCAGATTCTGGCATTACATGCGTTGTTTCAAGTTTCGCCGCTGAATTAAACCTTTTTTTTTTTCTTACAATGCAGCTGCAGGAGGTTTGTCATGACGCATGACTTGTGACAGTTGTCAAGCAGAAGGCTTTGGCTCCCTTTCCCCCTTTCGACTGTGCACTACTGTGTGGAGGCGGCTTGCACTGCTGGTGACGTACATGTTCGCCTCTGTCTTTTGCTTGTCTTGCGCATGTCGTAGGGTACGGTTAAATTCTTATCTGAAACCATGTCCAGCTCCTCTTTAAATTGCTGATTCAGAGTTTCCTTCAGCTAGCTTGGCACAGCATGCAGCGTGGCCTTACAAGGCCTTAGATCTGGTGTCTCTCTCATTTAGTTCCACATATGTTGTTTTTAAGAGTGACTTTGTGTGAAACAGTTCTCTTTTCAAGTCCTGTCTGATGGCTTTTTCCAGCGGCGCTTGGTGTCCAGCAGCTGTTAGAGCCTCCTGAAGACTGGTGATTTCCTTCTGTCGTACCATTCTGTGAGGTTCTTTACATCCGTTCTGTGCTTTCTCTCGTTGAGCAGGTGTCAGTTCTCTGCAGAATTCTGTGACTTGCTGTTTCAGCTCATTTACCTCCTGTCTGAGGCCCTTGAGGGTGTGGGCCGAGGAGAGGATGATGCTGGTCAGGTGTTCACTTATGTCACAGTCTCGCTGTTCCTTTCTTTGCCATTGCAGGTCGTTGGCTGCTTGGAGCTGAAGGATGTCCATTACAGTGCTCTGCTAAGTGTCCAGGTGGTCCTGGTGAGCTGGCAGGGCTGGATGTCTGTGGAATGTCTGCAACATACTGGCACACTTGTGGGAACACCAGAGAGAGAAAGGGGCAAGACAAATGCAAGTACGTTCAGAGGTGTTAAACTATCTCTATGGGGAACGGCTGTGTAGGCCATGTAAGGTATGACTAGCTGGTGGGATGCAGCTAGTGAGGTAGGGTGCTATGTTTTTGTGTTCGTGAACACAAAGAGAGAGTTTGAGTAACTTTGTTGAGGGGGCCGTAAGCAGGGGTCAGCTGATGACCGGGCTATACATGTAGTCAAACTATTACTTAAAACACTGATGGTTCACGGGTTTGGTCACTATGACGAAACTGAAATAAAATAAGATGAACTCAAAAAAAAAAAAAAAAAAGGAAGATTTTACCTATTTTAGTTTTTTTCTAAGAGATATGGCTAAGCAGGTGTCACTTGTGGGTGATGCTGCAATAGACTTCATAACCCTAGGGTTATGCTGTTAGTTAAACTAGCAGGGACCCACTAAATACCTCATCAAAAGAAAAAGAAACAGTGGGAATTGTTCCTAGTTCTATCTTGGCCTACATTGTGTTGAACAGTAGCTGCCCTTCAATGTATTAGGCCTGGCACTGAGGCGTGAGGAGAAGTAGAGAGGAAACAGGGATTAGGCTACTAATAACCTGTATAACTCATTAAGGAAACAACAGTTGCTAGAACTACTGTAATCCTATACAAAACGCGATGATGGTGATGGTAAAATAACTAAAATTAGGTAAAAGTAGAACAAAACAAACAAAAGGGGTCCTAATAGCTGTAGAAAATTAAAATGGAAAAGTACTAAAAATAAAAAATATTAAAAAAAATAAAATAAAAATTGATTTAATTAAATCTCAAATTTAATAAAAATCAATTTAGCTGAATTGGTACATTTGTGCTAAACAAATGTAAATAAATGCAATAAAATTAAAGAGAGGTAGAATAAACAATAACACAAGTAAAAACCAAAGTATGTGGGGAGGCACCAGCCGAACTGAATCCAAAGAGGAGGGGATGGCATCAACACGAAGTGACACAGGGTGACGGGGATAGAGAGAGAGAGAGAGAGAGAGAGAGAGGGTTAGAAAGTTACACTTTACACGCCTATCTAGCGTTAGTCGTATGCTAACAGCTAGCAGTTGAGGTAAGGGCTTAGCTTAAGAGTTAGCGTTAGTTACACGCAATTCTTTGTTTTCACACAGGTCTGTGAAGTGGGTGCTGTTGTCAGATTAACCGGAAGAGTCTGCTCACACTTCCGGGGTCACGTGTTGCTAGGAGACCGATGCAAACTCACACCAGGTGCAAGGATAGCAGAACTTGCACTGCCGTGAGCATGCATGGGAAACTTGTGCGGGGCATAACAGTCAGTTATGACATGTCCCATACAAATTCATTCATTAATCAAAACAGCACATTCACTTCACAGGCAATGTTGGATTCGTAGTTAGCTACGCTAGAATAACACCATTAATTTTACGTAAATGTTTCACATGAGCGAATCAAAATGAAATACAATGATACGTAACACATAATAAGGCCTTAAATCAGTGAAATGAGGAGCATCGCTCAGATCACCTACACAGTGCTGAAAAAGGGGATTTCTTCGCCCAAGATCAGACCGATTTATTCTGGTACCATTTATATGAGCTGCTAATCTGAGATTTCTTCGTCAGAAAAGGCATACTCTCTACTAACAACAGAATTTAGGATTTCTTCGCTAAAATCAGGTTAGTTTCTTATTGTACAGTTTAAACACATTATAGCACTGAAAACTTCTTACTGCTTGTAGGAAGGTGCATTCAAACTATAATTTTATCTGATTTTGATCAGAAACTGGTATGCGCATGGATAAGAAGTTACTAAAACTTATGAGACAGACACATAAGATTGATTATTGGGTCTGCTTGCAAGCAATGTTTAAAACGACGCCACCGTTCTAAATTACTGCTCGTCCTGCATAAAGTAGGAACTATTATTTTCCTGGCCATGTGAATGCTGGGATTTTTCTGGCTAGCTTTTCAAGGTCTCTGGGGGTCACATCATGCGCTGCTGTGGGGATGCTTGGAAGGGACCCCCCCCCCCCTTGTGGTTGCTGGAGGTATTATGGTTCTGTCTGCTGAGTTGTTAAGCAGAAAGTGTTGGCTCCCCCCCTTCGTAGCTTGGTGCATATGAGGGAGTCTGCACTGCTGAGTGAGGATGCAGGAGTAGGGTGTCTCTCCCACTGCGTTTCCTTTTGCAGCCTATAAGAGTCCCTGAGTCCTCTTCGGACAATAGGGCCTTTCGCACCGCAGGAACCTTTTCATAGTACCAGAACTCATTGTGGAACTACCCACTTTTCAGCGTGTTCACACCGCCGGAACTGGGAACGGTTTTAGTACCGGACTGCCTTTTTCCGAGAACCAAATTAGCTCCAACTCCGGAGCAGGGTCTAACCAGCACACTGGTACTAATCGTGACGTAAGTAGAAAATGAAAACGCCCTCACCCGCCATGATTTAAAACTCCGTGTAAACATACTGTAAGCATGTCAACTTATTTCGCAAGTATGGAGAACAGCGATAGATGGATGGACGCTGAAGTGCAGGCACTTGGATCAAATGTAGCACTGCCAGTTGTCGTTTGAGATTCTTAGTCCTCCTTTCCGTTCTTTCAATTTGCTTTACGTATACGTCGACTTTCCATTTCCATTATTGTGAAACCCGCGAGACACAACAAAACACAGCTCTGATCACAGCGTCATCCATCCTCCTGTTGTTAACGTAGTTCTAATTTGTTTCTGTTGTTGAACGCAGCGCACAAATGACGTCGCTGTCGACCAGTTTACGTCACTTCTTAGTACTACTCTCTGTGCGAATGCAACCCTTTAAATGGTACTGGGATATAGTTTGCGCAAAATCGTCCCAGTACTTTAGTACCGTACGTTTAGTTCTGGAACTAAAGCGGTGCGAAAGGGCCTATTCAAGCTTGTTTTGAGTGTTGTTCAGCTGCTGGATCAGTCTCTTGAAGTCTATCAATTTCCTCCTGTAACTCCATTCTGCTGGGGTCCTTGTGGGATACCGCCGTGATCTGTTGCTTGAGATCATTTACCTCCTGTTTCAATCCCATGAGGTTGTGGGCCAGGAAGATGATGACCTTGGTGAGCTTTTTGTAGCCATAACTCTCGCTTGAGTCCTGAGTCTGAGGTACACTTCTCTCTCTGTGTCCAGTTGCTTTCGCTCAGTAGGTGTATCATTCGGCCCTGGGCTAGGGGGTGTTCCTCACAACGACTGGCCAGCCCTCTTTGTCTGTCATTCTGGGCAGTTTAGTTTAGCATGTGCAACATTTTGGCAAACTTGTGTTGAGAGTAAGGGCTAGAGACTACTACAAGATCAAAACAGAGTGTGAGTGCTAAGATCGGTTTGGGTCAGCATATGTTTGCTGAAAAGGGCGTAAACAGGGTTTTGATTGATGACTTAAGACTACTCTTATTGTCAAATTATCACTCAGAATTTACTGACGGTTCCCCAAACAGGCTCAATCTCTGAGGAAGTGAAGGAGAAAAGGGAAAAAGAAGGAATAGGAGAGCATTTCTATTCAGATTATGGTTATTATTTGGTGCTCAGGACTAGAGTTGTGCCCTAGTATTTCTCTAGATGACCTGTGTAACAGGGTCATAAAATTAGAACACATGTTGAAAATAAACAAATCAAAAATAGAAGTGTCTCTGGTTCATTTTGTGGTTCAGGGAGATCATCAAATCAAAGTGGAACAAAAGGGGGTATACCATGTAAATGGATTTAAAATTAGCTGACTGCTATTATTAAAACAGGGTAATCAATCTGGTATTGGGAACAATCAGTGGCACTAGTGGTTAACTGATTTGTGTTTGGCAACACACCATGTCTGGTCACAGCTGCTGCGTGTTCAGTTTGCCATGTGTGTGCCCCGCCCTCTGTAGCGCGTTATTCACTGTGCCACTAAAAGCACCCAATAACTTAATGATTCTTCTCTAGATAGACAGTTAAAATTTAATTAAATTTAGATTTAATTAACTAGTAACTGAGCAATAGCATTCAGGAAGGATACATCTAAGATTGTTAAATTCGCTGAGACGAATTGAAGATTGAGAAACATAGAAAAAGAAGAAAAATGGAAAAATCAGGAACCAGGGATTAGGTTAAATTCAAATTACTTCACACTGCATACACACATGCTGTATTTAAAAGCTTCAATTAAAGAGTGTTAACCCCTAATTGTTAAAGCTATTTGGTAGCTTAGCCTAAGATTAACTATGTTAAGTTGTGTTAGCTTAGCTGCTTCAGGTGGTTTGTTTACAACATGGCGTGTTGTGCTATGTGAAGTTAGCGCTTCCTGTGACAAGTCATTGTCATGGTAACCAATGCATGCCAGTGCAATTAAAGCAGTTTTGTGTCTGCCTATTTTTAAAAAGTTGCCCACAGTTTTAGAACGTGGTGCTTTCAGTCCTTCAAGCGTTGTTGCATTAAATAAGCACTTCTGTGAGTGCTTCTCTAATGTAATTAACTTTTTCCACTTGTTTAAAGAATTACAAAATGGGTTTACTGTAAGTTAAAACCGGTTTAAACATATATGTAGTTATGTTTGCCTCACACATGAGTACTAAAGTACAGTATTACACCTTTACTTTCACTCAGCGAGTGAAACACAATGACCACCAGGTTGCTTGTATATATACAGTCAAAGTGTAGATGAATTGCCTCACTCTAATTATAATCTCTCAAGGCCTTTATGCTGTAGAAAGAGGAGCAGCGGTCACATCTACCTTGATATAACTGTACTTAGATTTCTTCTTCAAAGAAACAATTTTAAACAATACTGCAATTTTGTGATTTCTTCACTAAAGCATATTACATTATTTTACAGTTTGGACATGCCGCTGAGCTGATTCAGACTTATGCTTTGTCAGAACAGATTTATGCTTTAATACTGAAATTAGGGTTTCTTTGCTAAAATCAGATTAACCTTACACTGATACCATTAAGCATGAAATACATAAAGACTCTTCCAATCATAATAGCGGTACCAATTCAAACCCCCACTTTATCTGCATCTAAAGAAGCCAGCAAATAGGGACACACAGCGCATCTCAAGTCACGCCCTATTTTAACCTGGACTATCAAGCACACACTTTTAGGTTGACAGTGTTTAAACTCATAACTTTCGTTTTACCATGCCCGCATTCTCTCCACCAATCAGTGTAACGAATCAGCTCATGGGAAATATGAATAATTAATCATAACTAGTTATAATTAATTATGAATATTTTAGATCCGCTGTAGATATTTAGCTGACCTCTCAGGGTCAACTGTCTTGTCAATTCTAAGAACGTTAATTTCCTGGTTAAGGGAAATAACTTCCTTACTGTACAATTCTACAAAAGCTTGTAGCATAAATCTGCATGATTAAGTGACTCCAGTTATGAGCAAACAATGAACCACGTCAAGTGTGATACAAGTAAGTTTTTATTAACTACATAAACACTTAAACTAGTAAAGTACATAAACATAAACACCTAACGTTCTAAATCCTACATAAACACTAAACTGGTCTAACATAAACACATACACACACACACACACCATACAGTTGGTATAGGAAAGGGTTAAAGCTTAACTCAGTACAGAGAAGAGAAATAAGGAATGATCTTATGGAACCATTTGCATATTCAGCAGATTTACACCTGAGGGAAACATCAGATTCTTAGTTCAAACACACCTTTGTAACAAGGTGAAAATGATACCTAATGTATCAATTAATAAGACTAAGTTTGGATACTTGCTGAAAGACTAAGTCTCGTCTGTCTGAAAGAAAGGCTTGATGCAATCTGAAAGTCCCAGTGATCCTTGCTGAAGTTGGTCGATGAAAAGAACCAGTTTTGAGTCAGAGAATCTTGATTAATGGAGAGGTCGAGGCCGAAGCCTGGCACGTAGCTTAGGATGTTCTGGAGCGTTGGAGCATTTTATCGAAACCTAACAGAACCACCGACTCTGGGAGGGTCCCTGGTGTGGGCCTTTAAGGTCGGAGAAGAGTCACGCCTCTCAAGGTGGGCTTGTCCAATGAGAAAGGAAGAAATTCCAAGCAGGAGGTTGCAATTGCTGGAAGGTTTTACGACCCTTTGTTCAAGGGCATGGTAATTTGCACATGTAATTGGCTTGGGGTGTGGATGCACAAACTAATAAAGATTCTTAGAACACTAATATGTTGCATAGGTATAAACATACATTATACACTCTCAATTAGATCATCCGAATACTAATTTATAGATACTAAACATGGTAGGGTTATATATATGTATGCTGACAGGAGTGAGTGTTTCGATCATAAGCCTGCATAAAACAGTATACAATCTCAAAGACAAAAATACACGATGACAATAATATACACAATGACCTGAAGGATCATGTGTGTTCATTCAAAGAAAGGTTTTCCTATTAATTAATTAATTAGCAAAGAAAAGTTCATCCCTTGTGGATTTTCCTTATGGACAAGGCAGTGATTTTCTCCACCTAAATTCCAGTAAATGTAAATGTATCTGGTGTCAGGGTTGCCATGGTAACCAGGGGGGCCTGGTGGCAGACATCCTGGCATCCAGTTTATTGGGTGAGGGGACTGTGACGATTTGTTAATCTAATGAATAATTGATTTATTAAATCAAATGAAAAATGGTGTGTCTGATTGGTCCAGACGCTACACCTTCATCAATTAAGCCCTTACCTGCTGTGTATAAATTCTGCCCTCTTGTCTCTCTCTGATGTCTGGTCTCGTCAGTTTGTGCTAGCGTGTATGTGTAGATTGTGCCCTGTTATTTGTATAATTAAAAATGATTGAACTCTTCTTCATTGTCTTCTCTGCCTTATGGATTATTACACACACCGTAGTGTGACCAGATTTTTTTGTTGGATTTTTAAATTTTTTTTGCCTTATGGGCAAACCTGGCGTTCCTCTAATCCTGCTGGAAAAGGCGGAATGCTCCCTTGAGGACTTTTTAGACCTCACGTATCACTCTCATTACCCAAAAGACTGCCTGATCACATTTTATCACGTGGGACTTAACAACGCCATGAAGGCTAGATTGTCCGAGGAAGGTCCTCAGGCGAGCTTTGCCGATTTTTTGGAGAGGGTACTGGTGAGCAATGATTCACCACTCACCTTCTTTGATGCGATGAGGATCTCACCAGTCCCACTCCCAAACCAGAGCCCAGCCAGCCTTCCACCAGCGAGACGGAGCTATTGCTTGACCCACCGCAGATGTGGAGCCAGAGCTCGCCACAACCAAAGCACTAGAGGACACAGCGTGGATTATCGCTCCAGAGCCTGAGCCCAATAAGGAGTCTGACCAGGTGTTTGAGCCAGCAACTGGGGATTCATGTGAAGTACGAGGGCATGGAGGAATGCCCCGCCCACATCCTTGCCGCTGAGGGCGAGCTGTAGCTGGCCACTGTAGATTTACTTTCCCTCTTAGACACTTTATTTCCGTCCTCTCTGCCTATCCCTGTCAGTATATTATCTTTGCTGGTTGTAGGCAGCCTTGAATTTTCTGAGTTTTTGCTGGTTTCTCTCAGTCATGAAGCTATTGAATTTTCACTGGTTTCATCCAGCCCTGACCCTACTGAATCACTAAAGCTCCCACCCATCCTCCTTATCCCACCTCTGCCTTCTAGATTTGTCTATCTTTCAATCCCTCACACATTACCTATCTATCAGTTACTTCACTCTCTGCCAGCTGCAGCTTATGCCATTCCAGTTCAGCCTCAGGACCCATCACCTCTACTGTGGATTGTTGTTCTGCTCGCACTGCTGGAATCCTTCGCTTTTTCAGTTCAGTCTGGGTGCTGCACCTGCCTGCCAACTCATCTCATTCCAGCCAAGCACTCAGTCCCAGCTCCACTGCTGTCCGTTACCCCCTCGGCACACCCTCAGCCTACTCTCACCTATGCGGGTCTGCATCGGAGATTCCTACTATCAGCTCTGCCTTGGCATGAGGCTCCCCTGTCTTTACCTCCAGCCACAGGATCACTGACTCCACCTCAGTCCTCTGACCCATCAGCTCCGCCTTGGCTCCTAGCTCCCTCGTCTCAACCGTGGCCCATCGTCCCACCGGCTCCACCGGGCTCCTTCGTCCATCCGGCTCCACCTTTGTCAGTCATTGACCATCCGCCGCCTCAGGACTCCACTCCTCCGGCTTCGCCTCATCACTCCGTCCCTCTGGCTCTGTCAGGCTCCTCCTTCCCCCTGGCTCTGCCTTCATCTTCACTCACTCCGGCTCCACCGCGGCCTTCTGGAACCACGTCGCCACCTTGGGTGGCAGAGCCTACAGCTCCATCTTGGACCTCCGTATCCTCAGTGTCGCCCAGGCTCCTGGTCTGCTCGGCTCCGTCTGGGTCATCATTGCCGGCATCCTCACAGGAGCTTGGTTCCCTGGATCCTCCTCCTGGGCTTCCACCATGGCTTCTCCCTCCTGCAACTCTGCCGTGGGCCTGCGTTTTGGCTGGGCCCTGGTGATCCATCGATGGGTATTTCCTGCTCTAGCTTACAATCATCTCCTGCCTCCTCCTTGGCTCCTCCCTCTATCTTCACTGCCCTGGTTCCTCCTGCCTTCTCCATCCCATCTCCTCCTGCTGTGGTCTGTCATCGTCTGTCTCGCCCTTCTCCGGGTTGGTCGCTGGCTCTTTCCCTCCATCGTCGCCTCCCTGGTCCTGCCTGCTCCATCTTCTTCGCCGTCTCCTCTCATCGCTATTGTGTCCGGTTACTTCGCCCGCTCCTGTTATCCACTATAGACTCTTTGTAGGCAGGACGTGCTTTTCCAGAGGGGGGGGGGTGTCTTTGTCTTCATTTGATTTGTTTCACCTGCCCTTCATCAATTATGCCCTTACCTGCTGTGTATTTATTCGTACCTCTTGTCTCTGTCTGATGTCTGGTCTCGTCAGTTTGTGCTAGTGTGTATGTGTAGATTTTGCCCTGTTATTGGTATAATTAAAGAGATATGTAACTCTTCTTCATAGTCTTCTCGGCCTTTTGGATTATTATATACACCGTAGTGTGACAAATGCACTGTTGTCCAAAGTAAGGGCTATGTTCTTGCGCTGCACTTTTCATTATAGATAAAGGTTTATTGTAATTAATCATATCTGTCTGCGACGGTCTCAGAGGAGTTAAATATATTTTCTGAGAGGTGTTTTGTCTATGTGTGTGAGAGATTTACTACATCCTCACAAAACAACTTTCACCATGACATTTTGACAAATTCAGCCTAAACTTTGAAGAGAGTTTTCTGAATACTAAAATGCAGAAGTGCAAGTGTTAGTCATAAAAGTTTAGAAACTTATTTGAACCTTAACAATGACAAAGCAATACATTTTGCTCCAAGTAAACCCATTTGCAGCAGAATGAAATAAGGAAATGTTTGTGTGGCCTTGGCTCTATACAACCATCAGATTGTCACATATATGTTCAGTTAGTTTGCTTTCTTGGGCTTTCGGTTTGTTTTCATTAGTCACATTAGCCTTATTGGATTTCTCTCATATGGATTAGAATTAAACTTTGTGTTGGAATGCTATTCATCATCTTTGTGTCTTCTTCTGGGACACACCGTGACACAGACAGCAACAAGATTTCATGCAAGTGTTGAATAAATGAATGGCGAGTCATGAATTGTTCCCTCAGAAAGACAGTGTAACTAATCCGCCCTTCAAAATCCTCCCTGTTTCAGGAACAGTGGCTAAAATCACATTGAAAAACAGATTTGAAAATTTTATTTCAATCTGGAAATAAACAAAGTTTAGGGCTTTTGATAATCACAGAAACATTATGACATAAAATCAACAAGAAAGATGTAATTGTGTACTATTTCTAGGTCACTCTCTCTCTCTCTCTCTCTCTCTCTATATATATATATTTATATATACTGTATATACACACAAACACAGTAAACTCATAATTTTAAAAAGCTGTTCCTGATTTATCTGCACAGACTTCAGTCCACAAACAATCCACAAAACACAGAGTAAGATTTCACCCCTTGAGAAAACGTAGTATACTTAGTATACGTCCATTTTCACTGTATACTTATAGTCTACTACATTTCCTCAGAAGATGCCAAACACTGCAGAACCATTTTTTATAAGTTCAGTTTCTTTGTATATTATATACCAGAAACACTGCTGTATTCAAACATGAGTGCTTTTTTGAAACTCAATAATCAGTGCCTTTGAATTTGAGAGAAAACCAGAGAGACAGACAGATGACTGCAGGGGTTTAGATTGGGATCAAGGGTTCACGGTTAATGGCAGACTTTTCCCAAGCCAATCGACTTCAGTCAGCCTGTTAATGGCCATTCTGTGTTCTGTTAGCACTGATGGGACGCAATCATGCATGACCATGGCACTCACTGATAGTCCTCACAAAAGCTCTCCATGCCACTACCACAAATCCGCTAGTCCTAGCAAACATCTCCTTAATGTTTGTACTGTCAGAGTTGACCTGTAATATAATCAATCTGTCTGAATCTGAAAATTGTTTACATTGCTGTCAGCCATTGCAGGTGTGTGCTATGCAAGTTTTTTTTTTTTTTTTTTCTGGTACAGCTGACAGGTGAGAAATGTGATGCGTCTAAGGTGGGAGGAATGAGTCTATAAATGGATTCAGATCCACACACTCATTACAGGGGCTGATAGGAGGTCTAGTGAACCCTGCGGAGATGACGAAGGTGGCGCAGAAGGTGGCTGTGCATCTGGACACGCTGTAAGACAGTTAACACAACTATCTGCCTGGGTGTTTCATCCAATCAGATTTAGCACATGTGGCACATTGATTTAACATGGTCACTAACTGAATTTACTAGGATTAGATGACATTATTTTTGATGATTATTATGTTTAATTCGTTCATGGGTAAATCAGTGCTCCTGGTTAAAAGCAAATTAAACTCTATTGCCAGTATTTGTGGCAATTACCATAGAAAATACTTTTGACTCATCCCATAGTTACAATAAGGCATCTGCAATTAAAGTACACGGGGCCAGGCAGTAAACATTAAAATATACAATGTTTATAACCACAAGTAGAGTATGGCCACAAAGCTTATTATACATTTATAAAATACATGCTATATTATACGTTAACATAGAATTCAACTTCATTTTCATGACACTAGAAAAGTTGCTGATGCAACACCAACAGATATTATGTTGGTGAATAATTAGTTCATTTCTCACAAAAAATGATTTAGACAGCTTTACAGCTCAAATAATACATTTTTTATGGATGATAATGAATTGACAGAAATGCAAGCTGCAAAATTTGACATTTAAATGAACTGACAGAAATGCAAGCTGCAAAATTTGACATTTAAAGCCTTTGGAAGATGACATAATTTAATTTAATTGTCTGCACCGGTAACACTTTATAATAACGTTCAGTTGTAAGTAATTTATAATTGATTAGTTAATGATGAACTAATCATTTACAAAACAGTCATAAGCAATTAATAAGTGATATGCTAACAATTTGTGTATGTTTTATTAATTCATTTACAAGTGATTAGATGATGATTAATTAATCATTTACAAAACATGACTATACATTCACAAATGATTATTAAGTAATATGCTAACGATTTACAAATTTCGTAAGTTATCTTAAAAAATAGCATCATGAAATAATCAAACAGATCCTTAGTAAAAGGTTAATACACTGAATTTTTTTAAGGTAAGTGGTTGCAAACAATATATTTTGCTACATTTAAATAAAAAAAATGTTGAAAAGTTAGTCAACTAAATTTGTTTATTTAAATGTAGCTAAAATAAATTGATTGCAACCGCTTATCTTAAAAAAAATTAGTAAATTCAATGAATCATTGTTTTCAGTATAGTTACTATTTAAGTTAGTTGTAAATGTTTTACAAACCTGCCAGTTACAGGTTGTGTGAGTATACACACTGGGATGAAAGATCTACGAATGATGAGTAAAACATTTTCCAACTGATGAGTAGTTTAGACTTTAGATTAGGGGATGCAGAAAGCTTTGTAAATGATTTATTAATGCGTTTGCACAACCGGTTTTGAATACTTTGTAGTGTGTACTGCAATGTAAAGGCTCACTGGTGAGGGTGTAGACAGATATCTTCTCTGACACACATGGAGTATTTATGCTGTGAGATAATAATACAATGTTGACATTTCAATGATTTAATAAGTGATTCATATTATATTAACTAGTAACTTATTAACCATTTACTAAAGATATGCTTGATTATTTCATGATATGCTATTTTTTAAGATAACTCATGACAGATTGGTAAATCGTTAGCATATTACCTAATCATTTGTGAACATATAGTCATGTTGTGTAAATGATTAGTTAATCATCATCTAATCACTTGTAAAGATTTATAACTCAATCTACAAAACATAGATAAAAACAAATCACTTATTAATCATTTATGAACACGTAGTTATGGTTTGTAAATGATTAGTTCATCATTAACTAATCACTTATAAATGCCTTACAACTGAACGTTATTTGCCTATTTAGTACAAATCTGTCAAAAACGTTTACACAACACACCGAATTCTGGTAATTTACTCACTCTCATGTTGTTCCAAACACTGACTTTCTTCTGCATTTTTTTTTTTTTTATAATTTGTAAAAAATGTTGATTACCAAACAATTTCTTTTCACATACATACATTTCCACCATTGATTACCAAAGATCTCAAAATAGCTTCCTTCATGTTGCACAGAAGAAAGAAAGTTATACAAGTTTGGAAGCACATAAGATGAGCAAATTATGACCAGAATTTTCATTTTTTTTTTGACGTGAAGTGTTTTTTTTTTTTTTTTTTTTTTACTGATAGCCGAAACAAAGAAAACTACTTTAAGGATTCAATCGGAAAGAGTGCAGAATCTGTGTGGACCTGCAATAACTCTTCCACATGTGATTTACATGTTCCCCATGATGAGAACATCTGAAATCTCCACGTGTGAAAATGCAAATTAAAGTGGAAGGAAAAAAATATCTTTGCAATCTCCTATAAGTCTGAACTTGGCTTGAGCAGTCAGGGTTTAGAGATTCATTTTCACCTCTGGCAGATAATGAGCAATAATTTCAGTGTATACTCATGCTGGATCAGTGAATGTTCTGTTGGGCGGGTGCAGTCCGGGTCTGAGAGGAGTGCTGATTTTGAGCAGATGATGGTCTGGAATGGAGATGATTAGCTCTCTGTGGGGTACTGAAAAGCTTGGGAGAGCAGGACAGAACATCCTCGCCAATTACGCTACACCTGCTCACAGGTGGTCCGGAATAACTGATCCCACTGATTGGATGAACTGCCTGTCTCTCTGGAAAGCTCTTAATTCTGAAGCTGCCACTTTTGTTGGTCTCATTGTTTCTTACACAGTGTGTAATAATGTGTCTATTTGTAGTCACTTTTTCACACAGCAAGGAAAATAACTAAATACATACAATATAAATAAATAAATACAATAAAAAAAATATTATAATAATTATATTGTAAAATTATAATTTCTTTTAGATTTTTGGCTTGTTTTGCAGTAAAAACATTCAAATTTCCATAAAAAAGCACTCTGAAGAAAATGGGTAAGCTGTTTCTAACTACGGGATCTATTAATCCATCCATCCATCCTCCTGTGGCCGACAAACAAGCGACATAAGCTTGTTTTAGAAAAAAGTTACTAATATATTAATGATACATTTTCAATCTGTCAGTTGGGTTCGTGTAAGCATTAAACCTCACTCACTTGGTTATATTATGAATACAAATAAAGTACATAATATATAATAAAACAAATTAAAAAGTCAAATAAAATAACAAAAAAATAAGACAAAATAAAAAATAATCGACCAATTTGGTAAGAAAAATAAACTAATAAATTGCTAGTATATTAATTAATATTTTACTAATATATTAATAATTATGAATTGTTTAAGACTGCTTTAAGAATTTAAGTTTTTACTGGAAACCAAGAGGGAAAAAATTTGAAAATGTTGCTGTGGTGCAATTTACATGTGCTTGTGACCCGTAAAGCCAATTAATGAACAAGGGAGGTTTTCAGCATACTAATGCTTCCCCTAAGTACACATTGTGCTGTTAATAAGGGAGAAAATGTGAAATGTGCCAGAAAATTCCTTTTTCCGTCCCAGAAAAGAGAAGGAGGAAGCAATAAATGTAATTACCACACAGCATGACAGCTCCAGAACCCGGGCGGTATAATAGTACTGTTATTTACTCACGGGCTCAGGAACTTCGCAGCCCTCTCGCACTCCAAAACTCACTCTTTTTCCGTACTCTTCCATTTTCAGCCGTCTTTCAATCTCTGCCGGTCATATCGACACATGCCGAGTAGATACTTGAATCTGTACAGCACTTTAAGTCTTCAACTCGCCTCAACTCACAGTCTCCATGGTTACGGGCTGGGAGGAATTGAAGACTGAAAATGACATACAGGTGACTGGTGTCTCCTCCGACAGGCAAAACTAGTTTTTCCAAGTCTTCGTCTCCGGTCTTATCACAAGCAATTGTTTGGAGCAGAGGCTTAAACCCATACAGAAGAGGAGTGCACAGATATTACAAACACAACCTGTTCACATGTACACAAGTTCAGAAATAATAATAAAATGTGCAGCTTGTATCAGTCTGACTCTGATCATGTAAGAAGTGCTTCTTTGAAAGAAAAGTTTCTTTGCAAACGTTCGCCTTTCGTCGAACTTAAACTTGCTTGAACAAAAACAAAAACTACAGCATTAAAAGATTAGATTTACTCAAATGGTTTGCTTCCAAACACTTGAACATAATTGCATGCAGATTGTTTTGTCCAGCCATAAACTAAAATAAAAGCTGGAATACAAATCAGCCATCAAAGGATGGATTTGAAAAGCCTAGGCTTTACAAAAGAATGCACACTCTAAAAACTGATCTTTAAATAAAGTAAATAATGCTGAAAAACCCCCACCAATAATTTACTTCATTATTGTAGTTTTTTTTTTTCAGTTTCAGGAAAATAAGTAATGCATCTCAAAGCAGCATTTCTGTTATAGGTTATTTGGATTAATGCATTTTTAGCTCAAATAGGATAAAAAAAATGGTTTTGTAAACCAGTCCCATTTTCCCTCTTCCCAGCATGCTCTGGGGCTTGAGTAATCGATATGGTCGTATTTGCCAGTTTAATTCACATCGTTGTTGTTGATTTTATCATGTTTAGTAGCTTAAAATGATCAGTTTGTTAAGTTTTAAGGCATTTCATGCATGTTCATATGCTGTTTTCAATAATTTAGCACTTTGCTTTCCACAAAATGTACATTATTATCGAAATGTACAAACATAATACTGAACAATTTAAAACCACATAAAGTAAAAAGTGTACACAGAACACATTTCAAGCTGATACTTGAAAAATTCAAAATACCAAAAATTTAAGTTGTCGTCATTTACTCACCCTTATGTCTGTCCAAACCGGTTTGACTTACTTTTTTCAGTCCAACACAAAATAATATATTTTGAAGAATGTTGATAACCAAACATACATACAACGTATAGACATCCAACGTATATATAATTTTTTTTAATGTTCTAAAGAAGTAAAAACAGGTTTGGAATGACATATGGTTGAGTAAATAATGACAGAATTTTCATTTTTGGGCGAATTATCCTTTAAGAAATCTCAATAATTGAATTCAAGCAATAAGAAATCCATGCTAAATATTGCCTTCGGTTTTTGCCCTCAGTTAATTATAATTTTTTTATAGTGCAGAGTATGAGAGGAAAAGAACGAGCAGATAGAGAGATCGGAGGTTATCAGCAGAATACAATTCAAAACTCAGATTCAAAACCAGTAAAAGAAAAAGTCAAATCCTTGATAATTTCCTGTCCCCAACAAAACACTGAACCATAAAACCTGATTTTAATATTACATATTAATGAATTGTTCAAACGGTAGTTTAATAATATGTTCTGTAGATGACATCCTTGTACGTTTTCAATACATAACTCATAAAATGTTATCATTTTATCTATAATAGCTTGACTAGATGAACCGAGTGGCCTTGACAGAATCTTACGAACCTAATTTAACTTAAGCTACCAAGACATTCAAACAATTTTTCCTTTTCATTTGTTTCAGCCAACATTTTGGACCAAAATAAATTCCCAGGCTTAACACAGTCTCTATATTTCACATTCAAAGGCGGTTTTTAACATACTTGCCAATGGCAGAGGGAAAACGACTTTAACTAATTAGTTTGTCTGTTGAATACATTTTAAAATAAGGTGTTGATAATGTGCTTTTAGGAATGACACCCCAACTGAAAACCTTATTAAATATGAGAGAACTCAAGTGATTCTGCTGTCAGTGTGTTCTCTTAAAGCAGGGGTCTTCAAATAAAATAGCTTGAGGTCCAGTAATGAACCCTCCTCACCACCTGAGGTCCGGACAATTATATACCTAAAAACATGAATTGATGGCTTTTGCCAGACCCATCTGCAAAATATATTTAAGCCAGAGTATCTGCAGGATATTTAAGCTAACATTTAAGATGTTAAGACCTTTTTAAGACCTGCACAAATAAAATTAAAATGACTGTAAGAAGCATGATTTACAGCCAGTTGGCGACCCCTGTTTTAAAGCATAACTTGAGATTATTATTGTTAAAGACTAAATATAGCAAATAACAGAATTAACTCATTATAAAAATACAGTAGCAACAAAGTGTATGGACACTTAAGCCATGCTTAAATTGAATTTACATCCACTAGCTAACAAAATAGCAACTAAACAGCAATAAAACATGTCTAACCATTTTTCAAAAGTGACATTACTTTTCTTAGTTATTTTTGCAACCACTTGTGATTCTATAGGCCATTTTTAGCTTAACACACAAAATGTTTTTTTTTTAAGTATGTGCTTTCTTGCAATTACATTAATAAATTTTTAAGTGTGATTTAAGCATTCAAATGTGTAAAGATATGTGCTGCATTTGCATGCAAATAAACTAATGCAAATATCACTTGTGATGTAATATTTATATCATAGCCATCCACTAGGTTGACCATACGTCATCTTTTTCCCGGACATGTGAAGGCCGGGATATCTAAATTGCCTAATATGTCCGGTCTAAACAATGCAAATACATGAACATATAATGTATGAGCACTATAGAAGGCATGTCAATAGGAAAACAAAGCCAAAACCTGGACATTTTAGGCAATCTAGAAATCCCGGCCAGGACATATCCGGGAAAAAGTAGACGTATAGTCACCCTACGTTCACTGAAGATCCAACAAGCATAGTATCTTTGCACACTGACTGATTAGCAGTTAATACAGTTTTTCTGTAAGCACCCACCTGTTTGTTCATGAAGATGTAGATGATAGGGTTTAAGACAGTGCTGCTCTTGGCTAACAGAGAAGGAACGATGCTGGCTGCTGGTGTGACCAGGCCGGGACGCCCGAACGTGGCCAGCAGGGCCATGATCCCATAGGGCAGCCAGCACAGCAGGTAACACACCACCATGGTGACCACCATGAAGAGAACACGCTGCTCCCGCTTACGACTCACTGCCGTATTGATCCTGCTCATCTTTGCCATTGTGATGAGGGAAGAGGAAAAGGAAGGGACAGAGAAATAAGAGATGTGAGAAACACCGTGCAGCTGCGTCACTGCTTCTTTAGCCAAAGTAATAAAACTGTACATGCAGACATTCACAGATTAAATGCCTCAATGAACGTTTAGCATAGCTTCAGGCTGGGCAGAAATAGATATAACCATGAAATCGATCACTCTGGTCTGTAATAGACCCTTAAACACAACAATGGGTGAACAGAAGGCCCATTACACGTTGTAGAATTGCCTACTGAGCATGATGCACCATTTTCTTAGTGCTGTAGCACTTTGTTTAGCTGCTAAGTGCTCTTTTGGTGTAGGCGCCCAAGAGCTGACATTTGCTACTTTGCTTGAACTTTAGTCCCTGAAGTTTGGTGCAGTGGTGCTCTGCAGTGTCATTTCCTCTCAGACCGCAATGGATGCAGAATAAAAAGTCATTTTCTTTATAATTTTTTCCCCAGAATTTCTAAGGAATAACACACGTTTATACAGCATTCAAAAGTTTGGGGTAATTTTTTAAAAGAGCTTAATACTCTTATTCAGCAAGGACACAACACATTTATCAAAAATGACAGTAAAGGTATTTATACAGAGTTCTGGCATGAAACTCTAGATGGTGCAGTCCGATAGGTCTAACTCAATCTGACCTAATGACATCATTATCACATGGCACAGCTGATTGGTTCTCCCCTGAATCGGTAGCCAATGAGCTCGCTGCTCAACATTCAAATATATGACTAGTGCTTGCCGTAGCAGTGCAGCTTGCTTCAGAACAGCGAAATCAACATCTAAGATAAGTGAATGCTTCACGTTCATTATATCTAAGGTCGATGTTTTCATTGTGATGAGTGTGTGGTTGAATTCAGCTGCACGCAGCATCAGAAGCATGCACTTATTGCAGTCATATCAATGACAGTGTTGTGGGAGATGCTGAAGATCACTATCTACGGCTGTAACAGTTAGTTCCGAATGAAATGCATTATGGATAGTGTAGTTCAGAGAAATGTTCTTGTGCGACGTGTGTTCTCTCTGTGCTGTGTAATTCAGAAAACGGAGAAAGAACATTTTATATTCTTTTATTTCAGTTCATTCAGGTCAATCCACCCAGGGTTTTTTGTGCACTGTAACTTTGACAACTTTTATCTGCACAAGAGAGTAAAATGGCATGCATCTGCTAACTTTGTCCGTCTCATCATTGCACGAACATTAATTAACAAGCTGTTATGCTGCCGCTGGAACTGATGAAGTGGAGAAAGTAACAGCAGTTATCAAATGACTAAATTATGATATTTGCTCAGGTGGGTGCTGGGGTCTTATCTATCGGATTGCAACGTATATCCATTTTGTTAATTAAACATTACACAGTGCGCATCTAATTAGAGTTAAGCCAGTCGGCGTGGTAGCCCATTCTCACATAGTCATAGGCCAGTAGCGTTAAGCCAGTCGGCGTGGTAGCCCAGGCACACATAGATAGGAATACATGCGGTTCACATGGCTCTTCGGAGCAGCAGCAGTACATATGTCTTGGCGATAGATCTGCTTGTTGGGGGGTGTTTTGTTCTTGTTTTGGCTTGTATTGTTCCTTCTATGTCTCCTGCTTTGTGGGGGGTTATTCATATATGTTATATGTGCAGCAGCAATATTTCTTACATGCTCACAGCAGCATGTTGTGGATGTATTGGCAGTAGCAAGTCTCGGTACTTGTTCTGCCACAGCAACAGCGTAGCAGATCTATTCCGCCAAGACCAAATACATTAACATTGTAGTACATACCAGCCAACCCTCCGAGAGTGGTCATGACAGAAATACAAAGTTCTGGCATGAAACTCTAGATGGTGCAATCCGATAGGTCTAACTCAATCTGACCTATAATGTCATCATCACATGCCGTAGCTGATTGGTTCTTTTTGTATCAGCTGTCAATGAGCTCGCTGCTCAATATTCAAATATATGACTAGTGCTTGCCGTAGCAGTACAGCTTGCTTCAGAAACCCTCCACCTTTCCCAGCTCCACCTGTATAGATTTGCTATGAGGTTATTCATGTATGCTATATGGGGGTTATGTCATGTACTTTATATTTGCAGCAGCAATATTTCTTACATGCTCACAGCAGCATGTTGTGGATGTATTGGCAGTAGCAAGTCTCGGTACTGGTTATCGTTATGCACAATATTAATAACCATCATGCAACCCAAATTGAAAATTTCTCCTAGAAGGTTTTTTTTCTTTACTGAAAACCAAGGCAAAAATACTCAAATCAAATTCTTCCTGCATTCATTTCCAGATGAAAAAATAATGTCAACATCACTGATTTTGGCACTGGTTCTCACATGGCTGCCATTTTGAAAACATTACCAGCAAGAGTCAGTGACCGTTCTGTGTTGTCACACCTAAATAATTAAGTGACTATACAAGTGAAATTAATGAAGATGGATGGAAAAAGATAGAAAGTATGCAAAGGGAAGTAGCCCCATTAAAAATGGAAGAATTCACCTCTATTTTAAGATTCCTCACATATATATAAATGATCAGACATATATCTTAATGATCAGAGTCATACAGTGCTTTGAATTATATCCTATGCTATAAATTACAACATGAACACGTCTTCCTCATTGGTCTGTACTTCTGAAATGTAATGGCTGAAACCCTGCACCCAGAGGAATATAATTGTGCTTTGACTAAGAGCTAATTAAGAGCAATGGAGCAATGGAGTGGAACATGTGTGGCCCTTTCCTCACACCCTCGTTTATACCGTCCACCTAACACAAATTATTCCTTAGAAGAATGTCAGATCAATGTCAAGTTGCTAATAGGCTGAGTTGCGCCACAGTTTTCTGGGTCTTTATTTAGTGGTCACATTAAAAATTAGTCCTACATGCAGAGAAGGGCAACACTCAGGGGTGCAGGCTGTGAATAACATGGCCTGCAAGGTGTGAAGGCCTGTGGGGGTGTAAAGTCATGGCGGTGGGTGTAAAGTCATCACCAGAGGCCACAGCCAGCGGCACATCTGTGGACGCACTACTAATTAAGAGTGAGTGGAAGATGTGACGGCTGTTTGAGATGCAACACTGAGGTGGGTGGACAAAAAAAGGGCAGTTTGTACCCCGCAAAACATCCACAACTTCCACCCAAATGAAGTTTGATTGACAGGTGGAAACTTCATGGTCACAGTAAACACAGGATACCATGACTAAAGACGGACATCCTCAGATGTGTATCACAACAGGAGACTGTGTAGGTGTGTGTCCGCTTTCCGTAATCCTCAAATGAATTCCAGTAATTACAGCACAACTTGTGATGAAACATTATTGCTGGGGAACAGCAATTATAAGCAGTTATTTAAAAGTGCCAAGATGCTAAATGGATTAAACAAATAAACTGTGAAATAGGGAAAATTAGGACAGAAAATAAGCTTTGGGAACAGGTGAAAGCATAGGCTCAATTAGCGTTCAACACCTTACTAGCATAAATAAACATTTTTTTCCCTCTGAGAGACCAGATTGAATAGATTAAAAACTAAAAAACACCTAAATCTGATGACATCCAGAGCTGTCAAAATTCAAAAATGTGCCTGGAGAGTCACAAACGGCAAGAGCCCACATTGGTTGCATCATTAGAGCAGGCAAGTACATGTAAATCCAGGCATGCGCTACACAGAACCCCGATGTTGTGGTAATGAGACTCTCCCCTCTGGGTGCTTGTGTGAGCCCTGGAGTCAGAAGGTGGCAAACCCAGCAGCATGGAGCGCTGTTAGCGCTTCTCGACAAGGAGATGCTAATGCGCGTGGCAGCTCCTGTGGCTGTCAGAAAGTGTTTGGTCAGGGAGGATCCCTCGTGTATGTGGGAAGGTGGACATGAAACATGTGGCTAGAAAGATTCTGAATGCAGTGTGGCTGTGATCACAGCTGAGACCTTTAAAAGTAAATTTGTTTCTATAGATCTCTCTCTGGTCTTGGAAAAACAACAGTCTCCATTAGAAAAATAAATCTCTGTCAGCAGTCAGGGGAAAGTGGGTAAGTCTTTCAGTTCTCCGGTGAACCTGATATTCTGCTGATCTGGTGGAGGGTTAAATTTTTAAGACTTAAGCAAGATGGTGACGGTCCTTAAAAGTTTTTTCTACACTGCTGAGTCTTTAGCATCACTGTAAAAGAGTTGTGGACATCAGTTTGTGGTCAGTTTTGACTGTGATGAAATGGTGATTAAATTGTTCCGGAAAATAGTAAGAAATGTATTTCTATCAAGTTGTGACATGCATGGAAAAAACAAATATATAACACACCAGTGAAGTATGATTCACAAACAAACGAGTCAGTTCTTTTTATGCCTAGTTCACACTACAGGATTTTAAGCCGATTTGCAAGTTAACGAGCTTGCCGACAGGTCGGGCTGTGATTTGAGGAAAATCAGCGGGTGATAAGCGCTCGGCAATCTTTATGTGTGAACTATCTAGCATGCTAAATATCTGGACCGGTCGGCCGACTCGACATCACGTGGTGTCAGGTGTCTCGACAAGCTACAGCCAATGAGAGAGCAAGGCATGGGTTGAGGTCAGTGGAAGAAAAACAGCAGCAGCAACACAGCTTTAAGAAAAGTTTGGACACAAGAAATTGAGCTATTTTTTTCAGAACAGATCATCATGCAAACAGCTTGCAGCACTAATTTCTTCCCTATGTCCATTTTCAATTAAACAACTCCTGTTTCACTTGTTGATTCGTGTCATTCCCGTTCAACTTCTAGCGTGTGTTTTCGTGACAAAAGTTTCCCCTCCCCATTTTGTGGACCGTATGTCGTTGGGTGACAGCGTTGTTGTCAGCTCGTGTAAAAATGCTTCTATTTAGTTTTTTTCCCCTTATGATTTTTCTTTTCTTTATCTTTCTTTTTTCTCATGATCAGTAAAACAGTAAATAAATACAATTAATAGGGGGAAAAATATGAATACATGTGAAAAAGATAAATTTAAAAAGAAATCGGAAGAAATAAAACATTGTAAATAAATAATAAATAAGTAAATAAACATATATATAAATAAAGTTGGACTAATCTAAATATAAATCTAACATCTAACATTTCATAACTAAATAAATAAATAAAAAAGAAAGAAAGCATCCATTAATCAATCAATCAATAAATCAGCAATAGGATTTGCAATGTGTTCTCAGACTTTAGATAAAGTAAAGTAATAGGAGGAATTTAAAATAGCTGCCAGTATAAATCCTTCTCTCTTTCTCTCTCTCACACACGCACATAAGTGAGAGACAATAAGTAAGTAGAGAAAGAGAGCTGATAGTTGAAAAATGGGCGGCTGAAGTAACAGATGGAACAGTGAATGAGAAGCACACAGCAAAATCTAAAGCAGACTTAAAGAAAGTGTCAGCCAGCGAGATAAAAAAAGGGGATGGTACAGTATATGGATGAGGAGTTAGAGTTGAGTGACAGAAAAGAGAAGGAGAGATAAAACTTCATTCTAGTCCGACCCATTTCAGTAAAATAAGCCCTGACGATTGTCTCCTGATTGATTTGGGGCATAACCTGTTCCGTCGTCACCCCACACTAAACAAATACAGTGGACTAGATCATTAAATCTTCTGTCTGACAGGTGGGCAGAACAGTTGTGAGTATAGCTGCTAAAAAGCTCCCAGGAGAGTGTGTGGCTCTCCTTTCTTTATTGCTCCCAGTCTCCCTCTATTCTTTAAGCAGCTACAGTTGCTTGTACAGCATGCATAAATCAGTGCCTTTAAGTAAACAGTCCGGCAAAATGAATTAATCGCATTCATGTCTGCACTCTATTCTCTGTAAACCGGCGACGAGGTGTGTTCAGTAATACAAACACTCCTTCCACCACTAATCTCATTTTCTGTGTGTAATTATATCCCTCTATTTGTCATAACATTTTAATGAAATTTTGTGTCCACTAATTATAGACTAACAAACCCAAACAAATGCCAATGATATAAATTACTCAAGGAAACAGTCTGTGCAGGAGTTATATGGAGAGAGATCAACAGCATTTTAAATAAATGAGTCACATTTTATCATTTTTATTTGAACTGTGCAAGCAGCTCAAATTAGACAGCAACTGGTGTGCTACCGGTCCTATTATAAAATTATTTACAGGAAGTATATTTAATCAGTTGGCGCACAAATTTCATGTTTTATGTGTAGTTTGAGCAGAAAGAACAGCAAATATCAACTTGTATCCTTTCTATGCATTTCTGAAAATCAAATCATTTTGACATTTTAGTGAATCGGTTTATTCAGATGAGTCATTTAAATTAATCTGTTCAAAATGAGTAAATTTTTTGTAGTGGAATATTTACACAAAGTCTTCAGTTCATTACTGTTTTCAGTTAATTTAGATATACTTTCTATCTTTTAATTTTGTTTAGTGTATATTTACCTATCCAAATGTAATACTGTCCTAGGGTTACTAACATTGTAAATCTAGAGAAATTTTTCATAATTTTTAGTTTTTAAAACAAAATTATATTTATAACACTACACTTTGTGTTATATAACATTGACATTAAATGTCAGAAAACGAGTTAATGCTATACTGCATGAGTGTTAAGATATACTGGGGGGGGGGGACTGAGGGCATCCTCCCAAGGTCAGAAATGTTACATGCTTCTCTCTCTGACCACCAAAATCTCTTGAACCCCCCCCCTTTTTGGAAAGGTCATTGAAATGCTTCATAGTAGAGTTTTTCTTTTGCTATTGGTTCAAATCGGAATGCAAAAATATATTTGTTGTAATTTCCATTCACCATTATAGAAGTTTACAACAACTTCTGCATCTAAGAACCCCGGAAAAGTTGTATTGTCTTGTGGTATAGAAATACTGTTGTGATTGTACAAATACATTGACATCTGCTAGAACACTGATCCACTCCATAACTTTCTATATAGACCTATTCTATATAGGCCATTCACCAGGACTTATTAAAAGACTAAGGATTCATTCCACCTGTCCACCTTAAATAATGCTGCAAAATTCACACAACAACAACAACAACAACAGCAAAAACTGCTCTAAATAGCACAATATAGAATATGACAACACAAGCACATTTTAAGAATTGCCTCGTAACTTTCTCTTTCAGGAGTGCAGAGTAGCATTTCAGCAGTAGCTGTAATAAGGACATGTGACAACAGAGTTTTGTTGAATATTCTGACATCCTAAGGGCTGTCTGTTCTGTCTGAAATGAGGGGATGAGGAAAGACTGGGAGAGACATGGTTAGCTAAGAGCAGGGGTGTCCAATCCTGCTCCTGGAGAGCCAATGTCCTGCAGAGTTTAGCTTCAATCTGCCTCAACACACTTGCCTGGAAGTTCAATTCAAGTTTATTTGTACAGCGCTTTTCACAATACAAATCATTGCAACTTTACAGCAAATTAAGTTTCTACAATATTTAGTGGTAGCTTATCAGTGGTGACTATCAGTTAATGTACATGTGGCAGAAATACGGAAAAATAAATTCAAGACGTAATCAAACAGACGATGAACACTATTAACAGCAATTATTATATGATGCAATCAAACCAAAACTAAACACAGTGATTCATTAGGAATGGAGCTAAACTCAGCAGGAAATTGGCCCTCCAGAAGCAGAATTATACACCCCTGGTTAAGATCTACCAACTAGTGCTGTAAGTATTAAGCTATCATTGGTCTTTGAAGTTCATGTCTTCCATATTCAGAGTATGAAAGTAGCTCTGAACTTTTGCACAGATATTTGCCCCTATTTACAGTCTGGACGAATCAGTTCCAGAAAGTCAGAGCCAGTCTGCAGATTTTGGCAGCACTTCGATTTTTTTTACCTTCAGACTTTGATTCCATCCAGAAATCAAACATGTTGATATTGTGAGCTGATTTTTTTTTTTTAAAACAAAGTGCATGTTTCTGCATGATTTTGTTTTGGTCATTCTGTGATTCTCAGTTGTTTAGTGTATGACGCCTAGTTTTTTCTGTAACCACTTACAAAGTCAGCAAGCGTATGATGGCCAGTGTTTTAAAATCTGTTCCGATTTTAAAAGTCATGTAGTGTATTCCAGCCTTTAGAAACTGACAGCAAGTAGTAAACCCTAACAAAAACCATCCTAGCCAATTTCCCTAAATCTCCAGCCTTTAATCCAAACATCTAATTAAAATCAAGGCTTCATCTTGCAAAATTATCCTGAAACCACTTTTCAGAGATGGCAAAATAACGTGCAGCAGATGTAAATACTTAGTTTTTCTCTCTCCGTTCCATTCTAAACAGCGGTCTCTGTGCAAATGGGAGGTTCTGTCTCAAGGAAACTTGTGAAAGTGACGTGACATGTGGCCAAGTATGGTTACCCCATACTCAGACGTAGTGCTTCGCATTTTAACCCCATGCTAAGTGCACACACAAACACACAGCAGTGAAACACACACCCAGAGCGTGGGAAGCCATTTAGTTGCGGCGCCCAGTTGGGGGGTTCGAGTGCTTGCTCAAGGGCAATCAGTCAGAATGGAGGTGAAGAGAGCGAGTTACATTCCCTCCAACTACAATCCCTGCGGTAGAGACTAGAACTCGCAAACCTTTGGTTACGAGTCCAACTCTCTAAAATTAGGCCACGACTTCCCCTAGTGGCAAATCCAAATCCTGTGTGGCAAATCCTCTGGGTTTTTCACCCTATGTTTCTCCAGTGCGCTCCGTTCCACCCACAGTGTAAGTTTACAGAAAGAGACCGGCCGTGTCTGAGCAAATGAGGCTGTTCTTTGGGAAGGCAGTCGATCCCCTGCTGGGTGACATTTTGGATGGGTTAGTCAACGGCTGAGTGGAGTGACAGAAGCTGGGAGGATAACTGTATGTGCCCTATGCACTGTGAATACGCAACTGTCAAATCTTCATTCAAACTTATATAACACTGTGACACTTTTGGGGGACGAAGGGATAAAGGCTGTAGGTCTACTTACTGTAGGTGACATTCAGACTGTCACAGTAAGGTAGAGTGTACTAAATCCACCCTAGCATATTTCAGTGAGAGCTTGAGCACTGGTTTGCGTGGTCTTATTGATCACAAACGTGAGTGAATCATTATCTAATTGATTGCTTGTGATGCATGCAATTAAAAAGAGCCTTCAGCTTAATCGAAGAGCTGGTTACTATGTAATATAACATCATGTGGCATTTTTATCACCCCCTTTGAGATTTAGCAGAGTGGATGGTAAATATATCTGGCACCTGTCCCCCCAGGACTCCACTGCTCCGAACAGTCAGAGTTGCATCTCGTATAAACACACAGGGTGCTAATTGTCTAAAAGACTCAAAGCTTATGAGCATTCCATCTCTGCGCCCGTGGTTCAATACCAGTGGAGAGGAGCTACAATCACTGTTATACAGTGGAGGCAACGCTTCAGTTATCTGATCTCATGCTACGATTGGCCTATAATTGGTTTGCATTAAATGACATCCAAATAAATTGAAGGCAGCAGATTAGGAAAAATGCCTTTGATCAAATGCAATGATTTTATCATATTCAGGACACCATTATGCAAATGCTTTTGTGTGAGGTGTCATTATGCCACTCTCTAAGCAACCATATGAATCGTATGAAGTGTAAAGTAACAATGGCAATAAAGTTTCTAATGATCGTTTAAATAACTTGAATGGTGGTAAAAAGTTTAATATAATGTATACGTGAACAAAAAAATGCAAAATTTGAGAACTCTCGAACACTTAAGCACTTAAAGGGGTAGTGCTTGTTCCAAACCTGCATGAAAGTCTGCCAATTCCGAACCGGTCAGTTTTGACGTCACACCTATGCTCACATCTGCATGTAAACACGTCATCGGGATGGAAGTTCTTCACTGTGAGTGAAGAAGAAACAAAGTTCGCAATTTGTAATACGTGTAGGGCCAAAGTAAACCATGGGGGAACCACAGGGCTCGATAAATGCTTGTAGATTTTTTAAAGGGGCAAGTGAGAGAAATGTACTTGCCCAACTGGACAAGAAGCCTGATTAAAACACCAATAACCAAAATAACTAGGGAAGTACTGGCACTTGCCCACCAAAAATTTCCACATGACAATGATTCTGATTTTATTGCATTCAGTGTAAACAGCGACTGATGGATCACCTTGTCGTGCCAGATGAGCTCCGCGAACATTTCACTATTTCTATTTATCGGTCCAGTCACGAGAATTTATTGCGAGTGTTAATAGAGAACCTCTGTAACTTTTTTTTTGTTTTTTGCAACTGAAGGAATGTAGATTTGGGGTTGCATTTCTGTCCAATTAAAGTTCTTAGAAAAGTAAAATCGGAATCGGCAAACAATCGGAATGGCAGGTCCATACAAAAAAAGACTCGGCAAATTGGCAAATTCAATCGTGCATCTCTAATATAGGCTACCTTATATATCTTATGTGTATATATTATGATATACAGTGGGGAAAAAAAGTATTTAGTCAGCCAACCAATTGTGCAAGTTCTCCCACTAAAAAGATGAGAGAGGCCTGTAATTTCATCATAGGTATACCTCAACTATGAGGGACAAAATGAGGAAAAAAAATCCAGAAACTCACATTGTAGGATTTTTAAAGAATTAATTGGTAAATTCCTCTGTAAAATAAGTATTTGGTCACCTACAACAAGCAAGATTTCTGGCTCTCACAAACCTGTAACAACTTCTTTAAGAGGCTCATCTGTCCTCCACCCGTTACCTGTATTAATGGCATCAGTTTGAACTTGTTATCAGTATAAAAGACACCTGACCACAACCTCAAACAGTCACACTCCAAACTCCCCCATGGCCAAGACCAAAGAGCTGTCAAAAAACACCAGAAACAAAATTGTAGACCTCCACCAGGCTGGGAAGACTGAATCTGCAAAAGGTAAGCAGCTTAGTGTGAAGAAATCAACTGTGGGAGCAATTATTAGAAAATGGAAGGACAAAAAAGACCACTGATAATCTCCCTCGATCTGGGTCTCCACGCAAGATCTCACCCCGTGGGATTCAAAAATCCCAGAACCACACGGGGGGGACTTAGTGAATGACCTGCAGAGAGCTTGGACCAAAGTAACAAAGGCTACCATCCGTAACACACTGCGCCGCCAGGTACTCAAATCCTGCAGTGACAGACGTGTCCCCCTGCTTAAGCCAGAACATGTCCAGACCCGTCTGAAGTTTGCTACAGAGCATTTGGATGATCCAGAAGAGGCTTGGGAGAATGTCATATGGTCAGATGAAAACAAAATAGAACTTTTTGGTAAAAAACATCCACCCAAAAAACCATTTTTTTGGGGGGTTTCCGTGTTTGGAGGGGAAAGAATGCTGAGTTGCATCCAAAGAACACCAGACCTACTGTGAAGCATGGGGGTGGAAAAACAGCCCCAAAGCATGATGTTTTTCTGCAAAGGGACCAGGACGACTGATACGTGTAAACGAAAGAATGAATGGGGCCATGCATCGTGAGATTTTGAGTGAAAACCTACTTCCATCAGCAAGGGCATTGAAGATAAAACATGGCTGGGTCTTTCAGCATGACAACGATCCCAAACACACCACACGGGCAACGAAGGAGTGGCTTCGTAAAAAGCATTTCAAGGTCCTGGAGTGGCCAAGCCAGTCTCCAGATCTCAACCCCATAAAAAAATCTTTGGAGGGAATTGAAAATCCGTGTTGCCCAGCGACAACCCCAAAACATTACTGCTCTAGAGGAAATCTGCATGGAGGAATGGACCAAAATACCAGCAACAATGTGTGAAAACCTTGTGAAGACTTACAAAAAACGTTTTAGACCTCTGTCATTGCCAACAAAGGGTAAATAACAAAGTATTGAGATTAAATTTTATTATTGACCAAATACTTATTTTCCACAATAATTTGCAAATAAATTCTTTAAAAATACTACAATGTGATTTTCTGGATTTGTTTTTTCTCATTTTGTCTCGCAGAGGTGAGGATACCTATGATGAAAAGACAGGCCTTTAATCTTTTAAGGGGCGAACTTGTACAAACTGGTGGTGATACATACTTTTGTACCCAATGTATTATATATTATACATTAGTGTTAAAACACTGCCAGGTCATAAGCCCTGTGAGGTGTCTATTCTAAAGGTTCGTTTTCATTAAAGGTTCAAGGTGCATTTTCACCACTGAGGTTAGATCACACCATTGATGTCTAGCGCTAAGTCTTGACCTATATAGGCTACAGTATAACCACGGCTTCACATACAGTTCATTGCGGATCTACAGATGACCTTCAGCAGGGCTTTATCACAGCAAAAAAAAAACGTTATGAAGAAAGTGCTTATGTTAATGCAATGACAATGAGTTGCTGCTGAATGAAGTGAAACGAAAAGGTGAATCTTCCAGTTCTGAAAGTATCGATGGCCCATTTTAGGCAGGGCTAATTTACATAAACATGAATATTTTAATTTAACAACTCTCTCTGAACATCACAGTCTATTAAAAGTGCTGAAACATCTATTTCATACATTGCAGTCTATTCAGACACAGAGAAGATGGAGCTTGCAAGGAGATTTCTCATTCATTGTTGCTATTGAAAGCAATTTGGTTGCAAATCAAAATTATTTGTTGTGTCAGTGCTTTTAACGTAAGCAGCTGATGGCCTCTGTTAGGTCACCCACACTGCGAGGGGCGGAGAAAGGAAAGGAATTGTGGGAGCTTCGAGAGCGTTTGTGTTTTGTTTACTCTAGAAGATTGGGCCACTCTGGGGACATCAAATAAAAACTACTTCTCAATTGAAATGTTGTTTTCTTCCCATCTCCATGCAAATCCTGACACGATTTGCTTCATTTCCAACATAATACAGTGCTTAATTTGCATTCAAGATGTTTTGTGCAAATATTTTTTAATTGTTGCTGACTGTAGATGCTAATCACCTGACAGCACAGGACATCTCTGGAGCAAGCGTTCGAAAAAGAATGAATCTAGCTTCGTCTGGTAAAGTGGAAATGATAGAGGAACACAGACAAACTGCCGTGAGCCGATATATTCAAATTGTTTTTAATTTGAACCACACATTGAGAGGACTGGCGAGTGGTTTTGTTAATTAATAGTGCAAAAAGGTCATTGTGAATAATGATTTGTGAATATTAAGCTAATTAAAGTTGAAGTTGAAGTCCAGGTAATTGTTTCTCTTTGTGGCAGGTTGCATAAATCATTTGCTGCATTTTCTGTTACAATAATAAGCTGCAATGTAACGTGAAGGAGTCAAGGACAGTTTTTCCTCAAGAGCAGGAGAACAGTTTCCTGCTAAACCTGCCTCTTAAATCTATTTTAATTCACTACAATGATGCCTTGATATCCCCGTCTGTTGATTATAGCTAGGGGAAATTTATCTGAATATTTTACAATCAAAATATCATTTCTTTGTTGTAAATTGGCACACACTATATATTAGCCAATGTAGAGTACTAAAATATCCTATTTTTGGAATTACGTATACATGGAATGGCTCGCCTGTCAAATCATCTTTTGGGTTAACTGAGAAAAACACTTACATTCTCATTATTTAATTTTATTGAGCAACCAGTACACGTCGAATGAATATGCCATCCAAGCCAAGTTTCGACCAAATCAGGCTATTGGTCTGGGATATGAGAATAAAGTTCAGTGGACAGTAGTGGTTGTGCACCTACCTGTGTGTGCATGCAAGCATCTGCCATAGCTGTAGCCGACAACTCACAGGTAAAACATGGGAGGGCAATAAGGCGAAGATAAACAACAGACCCGAGGTAAGACACATGTTGGCTGTTCTGGCTGCCAATGGACACTTGTGGTGG
Source organism: Sinocyclocheilus anophthalmus (assembly GCA_018155175.1). Taxonomy (NCBI): domain Eukaryota; kingdom Metazoa; phylum Chordata; class Actinopteri; order Cypriniformes; family Cyprinidae; genus Sinocyclocheilus; species Sinocyclocheilus anophthalmus. The sequence continues at coordinate 669,716 of JADLZN010012180.1, forward strand.
GTTGAAAGTGCCATCGGACATAGCGATCCATCCCAAACAGTGGCCGGAAGAAGTCAAATAATGGCTTATACAGTTTGAGAAGAAGGCAATTACCCATGGCCACTTCTGTAATTTGTAGCGTCGGCCTGGTGGGGCCCCCACTCATGGGGCAGTAGCGCTCGTATGAGAGCACGCCAGGGAGAGCAGATTAGATACACGCCGCCTGTACAAAAGAAGAGAGATACAAGGACCACCATGCACTGTATGAGTAATAGCTGCAGTTCTGTGGTGCGTACAGATAATTATTCCCTTGAGGGTTGTTTAAGTTGACGTAAACGGCAACATCTGCGCTTTTTTGGGTGTAATGCAAATACAACCATGCTCAGTGCTCTGGGTTACCTTGCTTACCATCGAGGGGAATAAAAAATGAGAATTTTCGATACACTTTGCCTGTAAAAAATTTTTTTGATTAAAATTGTTACAATTTAAATTATTGGAGAACGTGTTACAACAAAAATATCTTTGCGTCTTTTTACTGTCATGTCCTGTTTTTCTCAAACTCTGTAATTGGGTTTTCTTTGCAATGTATTTGTGAAATTTACTAGCATTTGCTAGGGACAAAGGTTTCAAATTATAATCCTACATAAAGGTTTATTCATAAGCTGCCATTCGTAAGGCCTGATTTTTATCACACCTGTTTATAAAAAGTTTTTTCAAAATTAAAGAAAGACTATTGAGTGTTTACAAGAAATTCTTTATATTTTAAAATTTCATGTTTAATTCACTGTGCTACTTGATGTTTAATTCGTAATTGTGGGACATTACTCAGCAATTTCTGAATGTGAAAAACTTCCATTGTAAAGCGAATAGTTCACCCAAAAATTTAACTAGATGAACATTTAATCACGCAGGACATCCAAGATGTAGACGAGTTTGTTTTTTCACTGGAACAGGTTTGGATAAATTTAGCATTACATCACTTATTCACCAATGGATCTCTGCAGTGAATGGGTGCCGTGAGAATGAGAATGAACTATTCCTTTAAAGTAATCCCACAACAACTATTTTCAGTCTACTACTACAAATCATCTAATCCAGTTCCTCTTCAGAAAACCTGTTTTAGTGTTTTTTCCCCCCAGAAGCTAAATAGTGGTGATAAATAGTAGTAATAGTAACTAAATAGTAATCGTCTGACACTTTGTTACAATAAAACTGTATTTGTCTCCTACATATTAAAGGTAGTTTTTACAGTTGGACTCTGTTAGTACTCTGTACTAACAATACTGCTGAAGGTTTTATTATTGATTATTGTAGTATCAGCTTGGTTTCTTATACCGGCACATTTACACCCTTACTATTTTGCAATATATTTTGGAATGATTTTAATAATACACACTCCCTTATACCTTAAGAGACCTTGCAAACACATCTCAAATGAATGAGAACACCTGCTCTTTACAGTTAAAATGACAGTGACATGAAAGCTGCCTTCAGTTTCAGGTGTGATATTTTAAGATTCCCCTGAGTTTATTTGGTTTTGCCAAATGCACAAGGAAACAAAAGTGACCATTACCAGATGCACCAACAGTTTCTGCATGTGTATTGTATAGTCTACCATTCATCAGATCAGTTCGTATAAGACTGTAAATCTCTGTCTTTTAATAGTTGAAAAAAAAATGCTACAACTTACAACTAATAATTAACTTTGTGTAGAAAAATGCAGTCACACTGGGCTTTGAGCAGCGAAATACGGACTATGCAACATTACAAACCAGACAGGTTTTAAGTTTACTTTTTTAAAATTCAGCTAAAAGGCCAATCTGTGACGTTTCCGGGTATTTTTTTCTTCTTTTTGGCTATGTAAATTTGCAGATCAGAGTTCACTAAACTTTAAGCAAAGAAAGACAAAATAGATGTGCTTGCATTTCCAGTCTCTCACATTCACACTGTTTTCATTAAGATCATCTCCCAAAATCCTGCCATGCTAATCATAAAAAAGCTGCTTAGAAAGACCTTGATTCAAAAATGATGTTGTTCAAAGAGACTACGAGCTTGAATATTTAAACTACTGTATAAGCCTGAACTAGAACGTTTTTTTCTCTGCCTGATGTGTGTGTATATAAAATTTGCACTGACAATGGATGAAGCTATATCTCCATGAGCCTGACAATATGTAGCTGTACTGTACTATTCACAGCTGGTTCAAAGAATAAAGGCTTAAATTTATTTTTGTCTTGTAAGTATCCGCTTTGTTAGCACTTTATCAGTGTAATTTATTTGAGGGAGATAGCAGTAATCAGTGAAACAAGTGTATAGTCCACAGCTTACAATTACCATCATAATGGCTTTAGACATTGTAAATGAGTAAAGAAGCAACTTATATCATATACATGGTGGTTCCTGATGACAGCTAATCAGGAAAGCAAGTAATGAGCCTTTTGAAAGCAATGACAGGTATTTGCCATCAGGCTTTCAAGGACTATAACCAGTTACAGAGGTTTTTTCTATAAAAGCACTCTTAGTTCTCCTATAAGTGTGGATTTATTGAACCAATGGTGATTCACACAGCTTTGTTCAGCAAAAGACCCTGACCAGTATTTGAGGTTTTGACCATTACAATGCATCAACAACCTTTTTCATTTACCAACTAGGTCATACATAAATAGTTCTTAAGCGTTGATGTTAAAATCTATTGTCATATAATCACACAGACCCATTTGATCTTAACGGCTGTTGGCACAAGAAAATTAACACCTGTTAATTAACAACATAACAGCTATTCTACTCACTGGAAACACTACACCTGTACACTACACTCTGCCCCATTACAGAGTCTGCGTTATGGGTCAAGTACAGAACAGCACACATCTTATTTCCATGAACACAGCTCTCCTCGCCTTCAGATCGAGCGCTAAACCCTAATCAGGAGAAGAATACACCTCTGCCCTGGCGTGTTTATTTAACACCTTTCCAATTATGCAGACTTTTCTTTACAATCTTTTAAATTGTACACTGTAAAAAAAGTTTCACTTAATCTTTGTTTCCACATCAATTGTCCTTTTTATTTATTTAATGAGGTTTTCATTAACATAGCTCCAAAATTCCGTTTCGTCATAAGTAAATAAATTGAAAGTGGCTGAAAAAGGGAATGAACCTTATTTATTGTAGGTTGTAATGGCACGTTTTCATTTAGTGGAGTTTAGACTTTTGGGTAGCCTCACTTTGAGCATTTTCCTCTCCTCTATCTCTATTTGTTTATTCTGTTCTGTAGTCTGCAAGAATCTCAACTTTCACTTTTTGGCCATGCTACAGAAACACAACACATGTTCCACAAACTAAAACATATCCAGTACAAGGAGTTTAAAATGTCAACAAGACAACATCCATCAAACTGATGGCCATCTATGGACAGGGGGTGTTAAATCCTGCCTTAGTATAATGTTTAAACATAGCCTATATGTTGGATTAGTCAGCTATGAGGTTTGTAGTTAGTGCAGGTGAACTACATTGCATTTTTGGAAATTGTGCTAAAAAAACGACCTGCTTCGTTTGAATAGAAGCTTTTATTTAGGGGGTTTAAAACGTATACTGCAATTAGCTTTCAAAATTAAATGATAAATCTAGCTGTGCCAACAACGACCAATTTACAACAAATGGCAAACAGTTTATACTCAAATAAATTGTAATATTCATATTACTGGAACTTTTGGATTACATATTTGCTGAACAGGCGTCGCATCATCGCGTCTGACCGGACGCTTTTACCTCGCGACACATTATAGGCCTATCAATAACTAATATATCGCACGATAGAGGCTGTGATAGCATATAGTGTAGATTACCCACAAGTACAACTGCAGCGATGGCACTCATGTCGGTTGTTCAAACGTGCGTAATATCGTTCTGAAGTCAATTAAGTTCACGTCAAGTTAGTATATGTAATATAAAAAGACATTTGAGTGTCATGTTTCATATCGATCTCTCTTTTTATATCAACGTTTTATGTTACTGATATCTTTTCACTTTGAAAGACAAAAACATTTTGATGACGGCGTAATAACGGGTCGGACGTGCTGCAAGTAGCCTACATTTCTACAATGCTGCGAAAATACTTATTTAGAACGTTAAAAAACAAACGGCATCTGTCGTATTACATATCTAATACTCAAACGTATCATAACATTTTAACGGTTAAAAACGTTTTACAATGTTGCTGCGCATGCGAAGTGCGATTCAAAAGTACCAAAACAGGTGCCTTCGAAGCATACTTCTGTCGTTTATCTGCTGTAACATACAGACTTACCCAGAAATGAATTGATGAAGCCATACCACACGCAGCCCGCGCGTCCGATGAGCCACCGGCCCTGCGTACTGGCGGCGAAGCTGAACGGGGTGCCGAGGACGCACACCAGCAGATCACTCACTGAGATGCTCATCAGAAGATAGTTCATGGGCGAGCGCAGCATTTTGTAGCGACAGAACAGGATGAGAACGAGCGTGTTGTTGAGAAACCCGAAAGTTCCGATGATTCCAAGGCACACGGCGACCACCAAGTGTCCGGTCGGACTCAGATTGTGTTCTGAGTGATTCTCATCCAAGTGCGCGCTGCTCCCGTCATCTCCTCCAGCGCACCACGCGCAACTCAGACTCACGTTGGACTCAATCATTGCACCATTAATTATGGTTTATGTAAATGGTTTAATCAGTCTGGTTTTGAAACGAGAGTCTGTGCTTTGTAAAGTCAGTGTAATCCATCAGGTTTGTAGAGTTTTCTAACCCATTATTTCAGTGGGACTGGAGTTTACCAAACGCTAAACGCAGAAGTACATGATTTCCTCATATTTTCTAGATTAGGTTTCAAGATGTGGTCAAGCCAATTATGCCCCTCCTCGGGATGAATGGGAGTTTTTATTACCCCCCGCCTAGCTGACGTCTACGTCTCAGCCACCGTTCTTCATGTGCCAACAGCACTCTTTCCTAGTTCGTTTTTCACCCTTAAAATGATTCCTTGTTAATTCATCAAAATGCAGATATGCCAATTAAGGGTTAAAACTATCAGTAGGTTAGGCATACTGGAATCTACACAAAAAAATACAAATGTGGAAAAAAGGAGGTATTTATACTTCTTGTAACCTTAAAATACTCAATGAAGTCAGGCTAATATTTATAACTTGAATAAAACATCCATGTAAATATTTTTCTGGTTACCTGACAGTTTTTTACACCATGGAAACTAGCTCACTTTACAAAATTCTAGACAAATAACTAAATAAATAATGTCAGGTCAGAGTGTTGAAAAATACACTGCAATGGTTGACTAACTGTCTCTCAACTTACTCTTGTATTATATACTTCTACTCACTTTCACTGTTGTCAGTGAAACTAAATTGGGCTGTTGAAATGTAAATCAATTTAAATAAATAAATAAATGTTCATCCTAACTGGAGACAAAAATAAACTCTTGCAGTAAGTTTAGACCTGAAAAATATTTATAAGCTCATCATTTTTCAGCCATTTCCTAAAGATTTATGAAACACCTGAAATTATGGCAATCAAAGATGTTCTCACAATAATAGTCCGAAGAAATTAAAGTTATTCATTTGAATTAAACAAGTAATCAAGTAAAATAGCAATAGCAACAAGTAAAATAGCAACACTCATTAAACTTTAAAAGAACCATCACAATCTTTTAAAAATGAGACCAAAAAACGATTTGGTCAATGAGGATTAAGGAATAGACTATTCACCTCTTCACATGGATGCTTTTTGACAGGTGAGGAGTCAGGAAATCAATTTTTCCCATATTTATCCATCTTTCTCCACAAGGGGCATCGGAGAATTGCTCCACGATCAATTCTATTGATGAGGGACTTAATTGTGTCTTGTAGCAATTATGAGGGCCAAAATTCATCAGGGATGTTTTCAAGAAAAGTGGAAGAACATCTAAGTGGACTGTGCTACACAAAAGAGGTACATTCTCTGTATCCTGCTTTAATTAATGATGTCTGATGCATCATGAACCCCTTTGAAGCTCTAAACTGAATCCTACAAAAGGATTTGAGCAAAGTCAGGTTTCTTGCCATTGTAAAATTCCAGATCTCTAGCTCCTCTGACCTCTGGTGGAAGATAAAAGAATGTTTGACTAAGAGAAATGTTCAGGGCTCAAAATGGCCCATGAGCAGCACAGAGGGAGTACTGCCTTTTCCCTGCTTTTCTTTTTATAGTTTCCTGAGGGAAGGATAACTTGTGGTGCACGGCATTTCATAGTGCTGATCAGCAAAAATGTGATTTTCATCAAACCCATGACTCCTCTTATTAACTACCTCCAACCGTCTAAAATCAGCGTTGGTTTAACTTTTATCCCAACCTGGATTCTTATTGTACAGTTTGTGTTATGTAGTTATGGGGTCAGTTTATGGGCCTCTTAATTTAAAAGATCTTTTGATGAAAAATACATACATATAAACACAGTATACATACACTACCGTTCATAGGTTCAGGGATCAGTTACAATTTTTAAAGAAATTATTACTTTAAGCAATGATGCATTTAATTGATCAAAAATGACAGTAAAAACTTTTACATTTATGCAAAATCCTTTAAAAAATGTATTATGATTTCCACAAAAAAAAGCAGCACATCTGTTTTCAAAATTGATAATAATAAATGTTTCTTGAGCTCCAAATCAGCATATTAGACTGATTCTGAAAGAATCATGATGACACCTGAAACAAAAGGGGGGGGGGGGGGGGAAAACCCCTTGCTACATGATGCTAAACATTAAGGTTCTGCCATTCCAGGAACAAATAATTTGCAATGTATTAAAATAGAAAATATTTATTTTAAAATGTAATCATATTTCACAATATTACTGTTTTTACTATTTTTTTTTATCAAATAAACGCAGCCTTGGTGAGCATAAGAGACTCAAAAATATTTTAAAAAAATCTTACCGATTATAATTTTTTGAAAGGTAGTGAAAAGGTAGTAAAACTCATTTTCCAAACACATTTCAGCCTTACCTCTAAAAATCTAAGCCTGATTTAACATGCCAGTGAACATCAGCCTCATCAGCTGAAAGTAAGTTTGACTGAACCACTGACATAGGGGTGAAAAGCAGTGGAATTACTCAGTGATTATATGGATATGTTTTCATCTTTGTCCCTACCTGTCATCTCTGGAAAAAAACAATGTCCTAGCCAAAACATTTTTTTTGTCGTAATATTGAGATGGCAACACAATTATAAAACAAATCCATCCCTGCAGTGGGCTATCAGCTGGCAGGCTGCAGTTTATTGAATTTGCTCTGTGTGCGGTGCGCCGCTCAAGGTCGTAATTATGAAGTCTGATTAGTTCATATGGGTGGACATGAGTGAGGTGAAGAGGCCTCAGGATAGAGTGGGATTTGTTTTAGTCTTGTAGTCTTGATTAGCTACTTCTCTTACACATTAACCACACGCATGAACATACATTCATTCAAACACAATCACATCCACATGAGGTGTCCTAGGCTTTCTTGCAGAAATCGAAGGTCTGATAATGAGAGTGATACAAGTATACAAGATAACAATAAAATAACATCCAAACATCTAAAGACAGGAATGGACTGAGACTGAACGTAGGGGTGGGGGGCTCCTCAGCACTGCTAGAAATGCACAACATATTGGTATCGTTGGTTATTTTCCAATATTACTGATTTGAGATTTCTTAATTTACTTGTAAAAATTTGGATATTTAATTGTACATTATTTCAGTATTTTTATATTTACAGTTGATTACATTCGCCATCATTTAATGCTCACTTAATGTTAATCTTTAAAAACTAATTTAGCAAAACTGTTCAATGTAATTCTGTAATCTACAAATGAAAATTAATTTTTCATAATGCACATTTTATCGTGCCACATGAATCCACTTGCAGCATTTAAGTTTGTGTTCTATTTATAATTTATTTAGACAAAATAGCATAGAGTTTTAATATCAGCTATTTTCGGTTATTGGCCATAACATGAAAATAATTATACTGTGATGTTCACTATGAACCTCCAATTCATCAAATCTGATGAATTGGGAAAACAAAAATCACAATTTCCACAAAACTATTAAGCAACTGTTTTCAACACTGATGAGTAATGTTTCTTGTGCACCAAATAAGCATATCAGAATGATTTCAGAAGGATCACGTGACATTGTTAAATGTAATCTAAATGTAATCTGTAATCTAAAATTGAATATCCATTTTCATGCTGCATATTGTAATGTTGTCAATTGAATTCAAGTGATTTAAGTTTATTTATAATTTATATAGATCAAAATAGCATAGAATTTTAATATCAGCTATTTTTACAATTGCTATCAATGTGGTTCCTGGCTGGTACAGCTTGTCCACAACCTTGAGAAGACTAAGGATGTTGCTGCCAAAGGTCAATGACAAGCCTAAACACCATCTTTCTAAACTATGTTTCAGTATGCCAATCATCCCATGGGTCTTTACAACAAACCAACAAGCCACGTCTCCCTTTTTTAAGTGCATTGTATGTGTGAATAGTGACTGTCACAACAATTTTCCATCAACACCGCCTTATATCTCAAGATGGTCTCTTTCAATAGTCCCACAGTGAATCATGACAGGGTTTCAAAGTACACTAAAATGTCCCTTTGCATGCACAGGCTCAAAATAACAGGGCAGAAAAAAGGCCATGAGAAAGGAGAGAAAGAGAAGACGGAAATCAGCTGCAGATATTACCCATAAGAAATCCAACAGGAGTAGATGGGATTTAGTTAGGTCAGGGTTTCAACTACGTAGATACCAAGCAAAAAATAATTCACCAAAACTATCAGTGTTGACAGAATAACACCAGAGGCTTATAACAGCCCAGAGCAATAAAGGTGTTCTTGAAGTCAGAGAAGAACAAATGAACAATGCTTTTACACAGTCAATAAACTATGTAAAGCTCTTGGGTAGCCAGTACATCAAAGCTTTACTCTACAAGCTATAACTGGTATGTTCAGACCAAATCTCAGTATACACACGTGTGTGTATCTCAGTGTGCCGGCCAAGGTCATAATAATGAGGTCTGATTACATCATATAGGTGGACATGAGTGAGGTGAAGAGGCCTTAGAATCAGAGAGGGATTTGTTTTATATATCCTGATTAGCTTCCTCCATCTCTCATTATCCCGAATACATGCACAGATGACACATAAGCATCATGCCAGCTTTACAGGTTGGCTCTGCTTTGTATTCACCCTCACACATAAACATAGTCTTCCCACAATTGAAGAAATGGAAAGGTCCAAGTGTTACGGCTGATGTGAAAGCTTTGTTCACGAGTCTGCAGCTATGACAAAACACACCCAATCACCTATAGATGGCGACTTGACATGAACCAGAAAATAAAGCTGCTTGAAAAAAACCCCCCACCAAAAATAAACCCTCATAATTGAAAACATGCAAATACATAGGAAAAACAAACAAAAAAAAACAAAACAAATGAGGTTCAAATGTGACATTCAGAAGGCCAAGAACCTAATCACCTCACGTGGCCAACGTACACACTGAAGCTAAAAATGGTTATCACTCCTATTTTAACTCCAGTCAATACTACCAGAGTTCAACTATACTAATCAGAATGACAAGTGAATTTCACCAGCGAATTCACTCCTGAAATCAGAATGAATCAGAAATGGGATGTCATGTAAACAAATAATATTTTGAAAAAAAGGACAGTTCGTAGTAACAGGGAATCCTGTTTGAAGACGGCCTTCACTTTCCCTAAGCCACAGATCGAATGCCAGTGTAGATTATAGTGTAGATAAAAACACTTATCACTTCCATCCAGACACAGGAAATCACTTTCAGGCACAAACCTACAGCACAGCATAGGGAGTCGTCTGCTCACATTTACCCTGGCTCCCCTGGGGTACGGCCCGGACAGGAGGAGATTTGATTGGAGGAATAATGGTATAGAGAATTTTGAGAGGTCAAAAGGGTGCCATTTCCACCATTAATCATGTTATTCTCAGCTATGTCATCTATGCAGTGGGTGCCACTCTTCTCCAAAGCCATTGGGAACCAATCACAGCACCAGCTGATACCTTCACTTCTGCTCCTGTTTTACACCCTGTCTGTCTTCATAAAGTGTTACAGATTCAATTTATCATTTGTCAAGAATTGTAAATGTATGTATGTATGTATATGTATAGTAAAATGGGTTAACATCTCCAGCGTGAGGAATATGACAGTTTAATTGTGACTCTTTACACACAAATATGGGGTGATAACTTGAAGATTTGTTTTCTCGAATGTGTTTCAAAACTGAGCTAGAACTAATGCCTCACATTGTTCACACTCAGGAAAAAAATGACTTTGTCATTGCATTAAAGTTCTAATTTTAAAGGGATAGTTCACCCAAAAATGAAAATTCTGTCATAATTTACTCACCCTCATGTCGTTCCAAACCTGTATGAGTTGCTTTCTTATGTTGAACACAAAAGAAGATATTTTGAAGATTGCTGGTAATCAAACAGTTGGTGGTTGCCACTGACTTCCATAGTATTTTTTTTTCCTACTATGGAAGTCAAAAGCAACCGCCAACTGTTTGATTACCAGCAATCTTCAAAATATCTTCTTTTATATGTTCAACATAAGAAAGCAACTGGGTGGTAACAGACCTTGTGTAGACAGTAGTGTATTTTCTTAAGAATATTGCACGAGACAGCTAAAAAACAGTTTGTGGGAATAAAACAGTTATGCTTTGGCACTAATGTTTGCAGTGTTATTCCAGAAAAAAAAGAATTCAGAGCATGAAATGGAAAAATAATATTTTCTGATTTCTGAGTTTGTCTCAGATGAAAAATTGTGCACAAATCCACACATTAGATAAGTATGTATTGCTAAACATATAGCATTACATACTCTACAGCAATGAGGAAATATATATTAAATGACATTGTTGTTAACTTGATTTGTTCTTTCTGAAATAAGGTTTGAGGAAAAAAGTTTTGACCTGACATTAATATGACACTGAATATGTTATGTAGAATGACACTGCAGCATATCTGGCAAGACAGATGGTGTGTGTGTTAGTGTGCAGGGATGTATGCGCAAGAAAAGTGTTTCAGATGCATCAGACATTGAATCTCAGCTCTCTTATATATACTGGTCGTTTGGCAGACATTTTTATTCAAAGTGACTGATACATTTTTGTTCCTATCTCTCCAGACAAGATTACACAATATACTGGAAAGATTTTCCAATAATGACAGTGCCAGCCTTGAAGAAAATTCAATAATGATAAAAAGTGATAGCACTGAGTTATCCTTCACACATGTAGTTCAATAGACACCAAAAAGCTACATTCAAAAGCATGAAGGAGGAGAAAGGTCCTAACTAATTTTCTTTGGGCATGAACCTCATAGAAATGAATGATTTAGAAAAGTGAAGTAAGTTCATTTTGAGAAAATGTTCTTTTTGGAGGTCATAGTTAAAGTGTTATGTGTCAGTTTTTAAGTAATAAAGAGTCTCCTTCCTTTTAATTAGGATTTGTGATGTAAATCATTGGTTTATGTGATGTGTCTTTCAGCAGATTCATTCAACTAGATTAAAGTTTCCTGCTTTTTAAATTTTAACTTGACTAAAGTGAAATCTGCCTTGCTGTCAGCCAGTGATTGTCCGTTCTATACAGCTATCTGCAAATGAATGCAACTCTAACTTTTTAAAGGACACTGGAGTCTGCTTCCTAGTCAAGAAGAACAAACTACCGTTCTGCTGGAACGCCTTGCCTTCTTTTCCAAAGCCATTCATCACATTGTCAATTATTGTAGGAGAAAAGAGAAAGTGCATACATAAATCACCATTATGAGTAGGGTCGGGAAACAGGCGGGCAAGGTGAGGTGACACAGACTCACCAAACTATGATTCACAAAACATCTAAGTTTGATCTACTTCAAATTCCTCTCTTGCGACGGATAATGTGGTGGAAATCATTCCCAGTCTGACAAATTGAACTTAAAGGGATAGTTCATTAAAAAAAGAAAAAGAAAAATTAACTCTTTGTGACTCATGCTGATGTTAAATCTTTTTTTCTTTCTGCCATGGAACACAAAATGTTCACACTGCTTTTTCCATTCAGTGAAAATATATAGTGATCACAGGCTATCAATTACGATATTTTTAATTTTTGAAATTATTAAAAGATTTTTTTTTTTCAAAATATCTGCTTTTGTGTTACCCAGAAGAACTTGCATTGAGTATACTTTTACAGCTCATATTTAAGTGACAAAATCCATAGGTAGAATGTGCCTATCATCATTACTTGATGGGGCATTAAGAGCTTTTGATGAGTTGCTCTCATGTCCAGCTGAGCAGGGTGAAACTGGAGCAGGGCGTGTGGTAATACGGTAAAATCAACAACATAGCGTTTCACCTTGCCGGGGTCTAAGTCGCTGCACCGTGAATCATCAGTTCACCCTGAGCATGGAGACCTCCCGCAATAAACACACATCCCACCCTTACACATCCCAGTCGCACACTTGCTTAGTCACCTCTTCAAGAACTTTAATGCCTAATAATGACTAAGTAGGGAGACAGGGAACAAGGTGGATGTACTGTATTCAGTCTGTCCTCGATGGCAATATAGAAACTGGAGGTCAGAAAAAGAGATTGGGGGTGCTCAGCAGCCATTATTCATGTTTAAAGAAGTCCCTCTGTGCCTTTTCATGACCATCTCAGTCGCTGATGTGCAACTTTGTTTAGTGATGCATCTGTGTCCATTTCCCACAGCCCATTTAAAGGCCGCTGTTCTCCATTAAAGACCAAGATGAGAGGGAGGTACCATAGAGAGAGAGGGAAGTGAGAGAAGGGGGGGGGGGGGGGGGGGACTTCCACTGATTCTATTGTTTATAGTTTATAGTTAATCATATTTTTTAAAATCTATTATCCTTTAGAGAAACCTTTCTGCATTTTTACATTTTGATTAAGGTATTTATTGTGCTTATTAAACTGCTTTCCTCGTCAAGACAAGAAATCTCCATTTCTGGTCATGTGCCATTCAGAGTTGAATTGAGAATGCATTTAATTCTTAAATTCAAAATGAAATAAACTGAGGTAGAAAAAAGGGTACAGAATTACAATTCAAAATTGGATTGTAGGAAGTATAACAATTATGTAACTAGTACAAAAGCAAAGTTTGTCTAAAAACAGAGAACAACAGATGAACAGAATGCCAGAAGAATATAGATAGATAGATAGAGTAGATAGATAGATAGATAGATAGATAGATAGATAGATAGGACAGACAAAATGGATAGAATGTTTAGAAAGAAAAGAGGAAGGACATAAATAAATAAACATCAGCCAGACAATGCAAATACGTGAGATACAGCAGGACAGATAGATTAGTATAATAATTTTTTATACTAAGCTAATGATATTTTTCATCCCCTACATTTTTAGAATTTCAACAAGATTATTTTGTATGTTTATAAAGCTGTTTTTCTGGCTAGTCTGTAACACAGGCAAAACCTGACCCAAATACACACAAAGACATGTGTACACTCCCTACTTTAAAGAAAGATGTAGCTTATATGGCAATGTTTTATTAACCTTAATAAAAGAATACTGAAAAAGCAAACATCGGACTACACTAAACCCTTTTCACACTTGCGACACAGAATCACACATTGAGGAACAGAGCATAATTATTATGACATGAATTTAGAAAAAGCCCAGTGGACGGGGATGAGCTGAGGTGAAAAAGAAAGTACTTAAAATGTCACACCACAGAGCATAGAATGAAAAAAACAAACACGTTCGACCCAAAGTCACTGCTCGGACTAAAGGCTTCTGCTTAATGAGAGGAGAAAGAGGAGAAGAGGAGAAAGAGGAGAAGACGATGACTAAGTGAGAGAGGCAGACTGAATGATAAACATGCATTACGTCACACATTTCAGAGATAAACAAGAACTTTGATGGGTGCATTTGTATCTATTAGTCATCAAGGTGTAAATTAATTTGCTGTCGGCTTTTCATCAAGGTGGGAGTGGAGCAGAGAAGCGGTAAGATGTTTGGTGACCTGCAGTTATCTGTCGCTATGAAAATGACAGTTTGGGAATTGATAAATGTGAAGCTGTTTGAACTACAGTCTTGGTCTTATCTTAAGACGAGCCACCTGCACCCTCACATTAGTCCCTCCCCCCAAACGTTAATGTCTAAAGTCTGACCGTCAGACATTAAAGTGAAAAGAAAATGTCACTCAAGGCCCTCTGTCTACTTAGACCTTTCACAATACAGCCAGAAAAAAAATTACTTTTTTTTTTTTTTACTACAAATGTTACATCATAATTTCATGAAATGGTTAGACGGCATGATTCATGCTGTTTATTAGTACATTGCATATTAGGTTAAATCTTACATTTAGTTGATTTTAATGTTTTTTTTTTGACTCCTCCAAAAAGTGTTACCACTCTGTGGCACTATCAAAACTTTGCTCTGTTTGTTTGAACGTTCTGATCAGCCTAACATAGCAACAGGCTCAACCAATACTGTTAGTATGGGGCAGAGCTATCCTTTTGGCTGACCAATGGGGTGAAAAAAACCAACAACATTAGTGGTGCGAAAATTACATGCTTCACCTTTAGGAGGGATTCAGTCCACCTTATTTTTCAGTGTGGAAGTAAGCTGTTTTCTGTGAATATGCAAGACTTCTATTTCAATAGCCACTATGGGAAATTACGAGAAGAATATCAAAGTGCAGTAAACGGTAAAACTGTACGCACCACAAACCAGTGCGTTTATAATTAAGTTTATAATTAAGACAATAATTAAGGCTCTAACGTGAAAAATAAGGTGGATAAAATTAGTATGTCAAAAAAAAGTTTTTAAAAACTGAGAAACAACTCAAAATTATGGTACAATGCAGATACCATTAATCAAACTTAACTAGGGGCTCATCAAAGCCAAAAAGCATAATTCATGAGATTACATTTGAATGAAAATGGGAGGATATTATACAAAATAAAAATATTACAATATTAATAATTAGCTTTTTTATTTCAAATACATTTTTTAAATTGATATTTAGTCTACTTTCGGCAAAGAACTTTAATTTCAGTGCATTGTTCAGCTTGCACAAATAACCCAGAATATACGCATTATGTATCTTGTAGCCCTTGGATTTAACACTTTTGAATGAACCTTTCTGGTGCTCGGGGAAGAGCCAGACATCATCTGAGTGTGATGGGATCGATATACTCCGGTTCGGCAATGAGTCACTGCTTTTAATGCTCCAGCAAACACGAGACAATAAGAATGGGAATATGTCCCCTTTTCCTGTATGGACAAACAACCAATGCAGACAGCACTTTCAGATCTCTTGGTAATAAAAAACACAAGCCCTTTACAGATGCACACCTTTTAGTTTATCCAACTGTATCATCTTCCCTCTGAGATTTATAGGATGATGAAAAAACCTGTATATAAAGGTTTGAAGTATCACCAGCTGCCTTGATATAGCAGGGCAACTCATGGGCAATGGGAAGCACAGCAGCTTTGTTTACAACAGGAGTGTTATCGATCTGAATCTCAGCTGTCTGAGATGTTTCTGTGATAGTGGTTTGCAGAAGCCGGACTGCAGTAGACACAGATCTGACCTGTGGCATCACGTCTAATGTCTAATCTCAGCATGAACAAGAGTCATTGGATATTCCGTGTATCGCGTCCCCCTGATAGAACAGACTCCGAAGCGCAGATGTTTTCACGACGCAAATACAAACATAGCTGAACGTAGAATCATGCGCACGCTCCAAGCTCCTAAATAAACAGGCACAAAGACGCAACCAAAGCATATCAACAGACAGAATTATGTCATCAAGAGCAGTCAAAATAAGAAAAAAAAAAAACTTTTGTTTGACATATTTACATCTACATCATATGTACATCTAAACTGAGAGATGCTTATTACGAGTTACGCCAGTAGGGGGAGTAGTTTTGAGAACCTGAAAGCACAACTAGCTGTAGATTGTGTTTGTTATACTCATTCACTTCATAGGGCACTACAGAGTGAAACAGGAAACGGCACGTAATTTCATAACCAGAGATCCCTCAGGAAAAGCAACATTGTTTAGATTTTTGAAGACAATACGGTAATAAAGCTCCTGCCGTGACGGCTGACAGGTTTTTGGATGGGATCGATTCACAAGACAATCAGATCATGAGATTGAAGGCATTGTGTTTTGAAAACCCAAGCTCTCACTTTAACGCATGAGGTGAGAAGAATGACGCAAATTTCAGCTCATTAATTAAATTAATGCAGTGTCAAAGACTTCATCAAAGGGACTTCTGATTATTAACGAGTCTGCAATACAAACACTGATGTCAAAATGCTCTCAATTGGGTTGAATAAATATAATATGAGATCTAAAATATGTTTGTGACAGTTGTGTAACAGACATTGTGCGTGTGGGGGGCTGCAGATGTGTGACTTACGGGTTTCCGTAGTCCCAGACAACACACTGAGGATCTGTTGTGCCCTGTGAGGAGAAAGAAAGAATGACAGAAAAAGTTAGGAATGACAAAAAAAATAAAATAAACCAATTAGTGTTGCATTGCAGAAAGGAATAACAATAAATACTGTATGCATTGCATCTGTGTCTGTATGAAGGGAGATGAAGTGATGGAGAATATATGTGAATTTAATTGATTATTAACAACATAATCAATCATGTGGCATCTGCAAACAAACAATTAGAGCAGTTATTTGCAACATATATGTTTATAGTGACGTAACAAACTGATTTGTGAAATGTTTAGCTTCAGAAAAGAAATGTAAAATACTAACCATATTTCTGCATTGGTTCCTGATTTGTTATATAATATAATATATTCATATTGTTAAGTGTCCATAATTTGGTCCAAATTGGTGGGCCACTTATGTATGTGCTGAATGAAAATACTCTTAATGATTCAACATTAAATTAAACCATATATATTTTTATAATTGTAATTATTAATACAAATAAAAAGTCAACATTAATAATAAATGTTTCATGGCACTAATACACACATACAAAACAGTTATTTAAAAGTAATAATTTTTTTTTTTTTTTAAAGCTGTAACCCTCCCACATGTTTTGTTGTATCTTCTTTTGTGCGCAGTGTACTGTTTCTCTAATTCTGATCCTTTGTTGCACTGTGTGTAATGTAATGTAAATGTGGGTTTTTCCACAAAATAATATCTTGGTTGTTTGTCAAACATGGTAGTATAACATGTATACCTCGCTAATATTCCTTCAAATTTTCAAGCGATGAAGATTGAAGAAAACAGTAATTCTAGATGTTTCTCTAATGTTGTCTCCAAAAATAAATATATATATAGATATATATATATTATATATATATAGATACACCCAATTCATGCTTGATTCATTGATTTGTGAGAGTCTGGGATGATGTCCTCACTGTATGCCCAGTGTGAGGCTCTAATCAGGGTTCAGTGGTGCATGGCTGGATGAACAGCTCATTATTGATTCATCAGCGAATCAACTGGTGTAACTGACTAATCTGTCTCAGCTCAAGTTATGCCTATTATGTCTTTTTAGGAGGAGGAATCCCACATGGGATCTTATGACCTGAACAATAATCACCTCCGACCTTCAGGAGTCTAACAGACTCCCACTAGGGCTACCAGAATCAGAGGGAAATTATATATTGTTATATAGTCTCAGTGATGTGGTATACTTCCAATGAAAATGGATTCAGCGCGATACAGACACTATACAGGATTTTTAAACATGTCATTGCCCCCAAGTGTTTAAACAATGGCACATACTGGATTGGATCAAATGACTGAGTCACATTTTGACAGAGTAAGTGTTTGAATGACAGATGGTTGACACAGTCTGCTCCACAATGGCCTGAGAGTGGTTTTCTGGACAGAATAACAGTCGGATCAGCCCAGAAACACTCACGCAGATGTTCGATCATTGTGATATGTTTGCTAAGGCCAGTTTTAAGTGTCCAGTATGGACTCATGCCATTCGATTGGCTCGAATGTACTTATCAGCACCACAGACAGATGGTTTTGGTACTCTCATTTATAATGAGAACAAATGACCGGAGCCGTTTTGTCATTGCAGGTGGTAAACAAAACCAACAAAACATGCAACTGAATACATAATTTCAATTTGACACTCAAATAACTGACAGCCGGATGCTTTGAACATCAGTGATCAATAACCGGTGTAGATGCCAGTATGCCCGTATTAAGGCTGATGAATGGGGAGGATCGCCAGCCAATGATACAGCTGGAGTGCACTGCCTCCATTCCCAGCAGCCTCTGGGGTTCAGGATGGCTCAGGCAGGATGTCTTCGAGCAGCTGTCCACACAGAGAGGACAAGTCCCAACACACAGCCTTAGATGCCCCACTCCGTGTCCCAAACATCTGCGGCCGGGGCTCCGCTGGACAATCTGGACACTGACCCCTGCCAAGGTCTTTCATACACAGATGGGACTCACCCAGGACTACGGCTGAGTGGGGCACGACCTAAGTACGGCAGGGGACGTGTGCATAGAAAACATTGATGAATCACATCCACTCCTATATTTCCAAAACTCACGCCTCTACGGAGGAGATAGCAGGTAAAGATTGCCATGACGACTAGGGGAACAACACAATGGCAGTGTTCTCCACGCAGCTGATTTCTGCACTGATGTACAATCCAATCTGCAGGTTTCGCACATTTTGCATAAATCCTCGAGGGTATATTTTTATTAAATTTTTTTCCCACATAAAATATTGAGAGCCTTTATGTGCAGTACTTTATGTCCTGTGTATTTAGGGATTAAAGATGTTCTATTCATAACAGATTATTAATAGAGGGTCATTCTAACAGAACTGTATTTCGTGCCTGATTATGGTGTTCAAATAGACTTACTGTGCTAGAAGTTCTGTGCTCACTACATCTCAGGCAATTTGTCACCATGAGTGAATGTGCATTGGTTATCGGTCATAACTAGTGGTACAGTTAGAACCAAAAGGGGAAATATAAGAATATATAAGAAGACAGAAATTATGGTGAACGCATGTAACCTCAATTCTGAAGGGTTAGTTTAGACAAAAAATGTATTTTCTGAAAATATATGAAAATTCAGAAAATATACGAAAAGATTCCTCTATTCTGCATATATACACAACCGATCAAAGCACGCTATTATCGAACATTATCAGAATCTGCCGATAATGGCTTAAAATGTAGGCATTGGCCCAATGAGAAACATTATGCCGATATTTCCCCCCCACCTTCCAAAAGACAAATTAACTTACATGTACTTAGGCTGTTGCTAGCGATTAAAATCACATCAGCTAGTGTTGTCATTCTTGACGCAACTTGTTGTCTGAATGATGAATGATTCACGTTTTGGATCTAGCCTTTACTTATAGAACGCAAGTACAGAAGACGCGTCTGGGTTACGTAGATTACAGTTACCAACCCGTGAGCAGCAGAAACATCCTCCCCGGTTTCCTAATGCCCCTTCAGCGCGGCCTGTTTTTCTTTAGGCAGGCAGGCCAAGTTGGGGCAATGAGAGCCCTGTCCTGCGATTTAGCTCCAACCTAATCAAACCACCTGAATAAGCTAACATGCCGCAGGATTACAACTATAACAGGTTAGTTTTTTTCAGGGTGGAGCTAAACCTGCAGGACAGTGTCTGTATACCGAACGATGCCATTATACCCCTGATTTATGGGTGCTGTTGCCTACTTTATATAAAATGAAGTAAAAACACAAATAACACAAAGAGTGTGTTTTGATTAATAAAGCCGTATTGAAGTCAGGACACGGACAAGTATGTTTGGATTTTAAAGCTCAGAAGCTATAGCATTTACTTACAGAGAAAAATCACAAACTTGACACGTGTAAATTAAATCCATTATATATATAGATAATGTACTATATATATCGATATATATTATATATATATAATATCTATATAATATATTATAAGATTTATTCATTAATGGTGCTATATATTTTTTCGAACAGAAATGGAAACTTAAATACAAGGAGTTCTAAAATATTTTCTGAATTTTTACAACTCTTTTGATTTAGACCATCTACAAATGTTAAATATCAGATAAAATGTTAAGGTATACCACTGCATCCAGCTGAAAGAGGAAACATTCAGTGTTGATTGATATTGAGTTATAGGTTATTTTCAAGCTTTCATTATACTCTCATTATAAAGCAATAAGTTTTTGTAAAACGAACCCAAATGAAAAATAATACGTTTATAATCTCTGCACAGGAGAGCTTGTTGTTTTTTTTCCAAACAAAATATGTTGGTCAGCATTGGTTATGCGGGGGGCCGAATGTTTTAAAGAGTTGGAGGCATATCTGATATCGCAATATCATGCATCCCTATTCAAAAGTTGGGTCAGCATATTTTATAACTTTTATTTTTTTGTTAAATAAATTAATCTCTATTTCGCAGTAGCATCCATGTATCCAAATTAGACCTTTAGATGTTATAGAAATAAATTAAAATAAACCTGTTCTTTTAACTTACAAAATTAGCAGCACAACGTTTTCAATATTGATAATTGATCCATATTTAAGCATCAATTAGCATCTTAATGATTTGTGAGGGATCATGTGACACTGAAGACCTGAGTAATGACTGAAAATTCAGCTTTGCCATCACAAGAATAAATTATATTTTAAATCTATTAAATTGTATTAATATTTAACAATATTACTGTTTTTTTTTACTGTATTTGGAGCATTTGAAGAGACGGGCAAAAAAAAAAAAAAAAAAAAGTTTAACACCCCAAAACATTTGAACGGGATTTTACAGGACAATAAAAGCTGTTTCAACTAGATGTTTAGTTAGAAGGTACATCCAATATATACTGTGAATGTAATAGGCATATTTTTGGTTGGTGCAATTTAATATAACGCTTTAAAATATAATAAAGGAGTATAAAGGTCCTTCCATTGAGCAAAGGGCAAGTTCTACTGATACCAAGGGCTCGGTGGGCTTGGGTAAAGGACGTACCGTCACTGTCAGAATCTTCGAGATGATGACGAATGGATCCCTGGGAGGAAGGAACACAGAGCGAGTTAGATCCAAAACTGACTCCATTTCAAATCTACCAATATGTATAAAGGCTGGGCAACATTCAGAATTTAAGAACTGGCACCCTTCATGATTGAACTGGCCACAGCCCACAGAATGCTCAATTAGAATTTGAATTGATATGACAAAATCATGAAATTCAAAACTGCAATTCAAATAAATTCAACACAGTCACACAACAGAGAACATTTATTAGTTGACAAACTGTGTGACAAAACAATAACATTTAAAATTTCTTCTAATTCTGCATATTTATTCACAGTCACTTATACACTTTTCTCAGCTGATTAGACATATTTCTCTAAACGAAGTTCAATAATGCCAAAACAATTTACATAAAAAGAGATTTTAATTTTTGTTATTTTTTTTAAATTACATTTGTAGTTGATTTATTAAATAAAATAGAGTAAATAATACAAAAAAATACATAAATAAATTAAATACAAAACTCCATGGGTGGCATTTCAAATATTGGTTAGAATAATAATGTACACTTAACAGCAGTTGATTTCTTTGAATTTCATTGCATTTTATTTGTGCTTCCTTAAATTCGGAACACAGTTTCGCACACTGTATGCCACCTCAGTTCCAATTTGATTCAATTGAATTCTGAATGGCACACAACTCTGGCAGGTAATCCATGACAGACCATGATACAATGGCTGAGTGCCACCGTTTGTGTGTGTTTGTGGTGTGTGTGTGTGTGTGTGTGTTGTGTGTTTTTAAATCATTGGCAGAGCATTTGGACTAGCCGCTCTAGCAATCCTTATTTCTGGGTTGTGAGGGTGTGGTGTTCTGGAGAAAGAAAACTTGGTATCCGTGGGTGTTGTTCAACTGATCATTCTTTCACAAACAAATCGGCAGGTTAGCCCTCCGGGGACAGCGGAGCAAGGATGTGTGCTCTGTGCCTAAATGAATGGTACACAAAAGCAAAAGCATGACCAAAAACAAACAAATATCCTTGATCCCATACATATTCAACCAGCTCCGTCACACAACCACACTGAGGAGCAATGACCTGATACCCACGCCTCTAACACAGCTCCCAATATAAAGAGACGAAGCAAACCCAGCAGGGGTTGTCGGCACCTCCTTGTGTCCTCGGGTTGAGGGCTCTGACAGCTTTTTCAGGTATTTTGGACAGTTGAACTACAGACCCCAGCTTGGCTTGAGTAGAATAAGATACGTCCCTACATGCCCCCCCATGTCAGCTGCCCAATCCATTGCGGCTCGTCGGGGGAGGCATGGGAAGCATGGCTTCCCCAAAATTTTGAGGTGAGAATGGGAGGAGGACGATTTAATGTTAATAAAATTCACAATTCATTGCAGTTCATGTCTCAGAATGTGTATTTCTTGTTTGTAATTTCACAGCTGTAATACCATAACATTTACTGATGTTGAAAGGCGGCCACTTTTCCTATTCTTTTCTATCGCGAATGTGCTGAATCTGCTGATGTAATTACAACCGCTAATAATAGAGAAGGTGGAGCCCGGGGGGGAGCTGAGCTCTCGTGCCTCCGTTGGTAAAAAAAAATCAGCCAATCGCCATCGAGTATTCACTTTCAGCGCTGAGGAGTGTTGAGAACAGAAACCTCGTAAGGGAGGCTAGCCTCCCTTCTGATTTCAACCAATCATCATAGAGACGTAAATTTCGTGATATTAGTTTGAACGTCTCCCGCTATGCTGATAATGTACCAAGTACTTATGATGAGTAGCGATATTAAATATTTGATCGCCAACAGATTTACCAAGTCTGTCCTTCACACAGTATATAGCATATAATATATATATATATATATATATATAGATCATATATATATATATAGCTATACAGGAATGTTTCGGAGAAAAGGGAAACAGAGCACGCAACTAATGGCGATGGCTACAGCAGTCGGCTTAATTAAATGGCGTAACAGTCAGCTCTTTTTTTAACACAGACTTTTAAGAAGGGATGGATGTTTGCAAGTGATAGGCCAGGTAAGTGAAATTAAATTATCTTGCTGTATGTGTGTCCATTTTCTTTACGTTTTCTGAGACAAACAACACAAAAAGAAAAGCCATTTTACAGTAGTTAAGCAAATTACTACTACTTACTGGACTGAACTAATAATAATAATAATAAAATCGGCCAGATCCCAGACGGCAATACATTAGTGTGCCTTTCTCCTCTATTTTAAATAAAACCCACGGCCGCCCCTGCTGCATCACTAACTTACCCTTATCCCTCTCGCTCAATACAGCACCGTCTCTCATAGGAGGTGGGTTGTACACTGGGGGCAAAGGCCACACAGGTTAACCAAATTAAAAATGTAGTCCTCACACTGTGGCCCCCTGGCGTGGGTTGTTTGTGTTGGTTTTGTGCCCACTTACATTTGAGATGTAATGTTGAAATAAATAATGACATTTATTGAAGCGTGCGCGTTTAAGTGTTATTTATGTTTTGTATGGTTTCATTTATCATGTGTTCTGGCAATTATGGGGGGATTCGAATCACTTTGTCGGGGGTGTAGGAGGATACTCGGTTGGGGTGTGGTGTGGGGAGGGTCCAGCTAGGAAACGAGGTGACATGGTTCCCGGTCCGATGTCTGCTATGTGGAGGTCAGCAGCGGAGGCATTTGGAGTAGCGGCTGGTGGGGGCTGGGGTAACACGGTTGGTCCTGGAGCTGAGAGGTGAACCCACGCCCGGGACACAGCATCAGAATATCCATGGTAAGGATCATGGGATTATCAGGTAGTGCAGGAATAGGAGGTATTCTAGGAATAGACAGCACTGTATGTCCATTTTAGGCTGCTGTTGTAAAACTAGAAAAGAAGACAGTGTGGGAGCACAATGAGCCTACAAAAGGTGGCAAACTTTACCATGGTTAATCCTGTATGAAGTCATATGAACTGTTGACCTCCTCAAATAAGCATCTTAGTCAAATAAGCTAATTTCTAGACAGATTAAAACAGGTTTAGTGATTGTTCCACTTTCATTCTTTGGATCAATTTCGATTTTGATAATTGTCCATTGTCTCTGCAAGCTGGTGTCAATCATATGCAGAGTAACAGAATGAGTGCCCTTAAAACAGCTTTCAAAAATGTATTAATACACACAAACACATGCATTCACACACACTCAAAGACGGGACTTACTTTGGTGGGGGCATTATGAGGCCAAGGGTGCGGTACAGAATGGCTCCAATGACGAAATATGGTGTGTCATCTGATTCTACGGGAAATAAAGGGTCACAGTGTCAAAACTTAATACTTGAAACGTCCTGAATGTCCCAGATCAAAACTCCATCAAATGAATCGAACCATAAAAAGAAGAGAAAATTTNCCAGCACAGAGTCATAAAATGGTTCTGGAAACAAGCCATTAGGCAAAATTTTAGGAAATTTGTTTTTGTCATGCAGTGATTGCAGTGAAGAAGAGAAATGGTTCTTACTCTTAAGAAGAACGACTGGTTTAGGAGGTCTAGGAGGAGGTTGTTCTGGCACAACAGTTAAAGCAGAAAAGATCAGAAATGAAAAAAGATAAGCAGAGCAAAAGAGAGAAGTGGTGAATCTGAAGAAGAACAGAACAGCCCAACTCAACAAGATCAAGTGATTGCTTACTTTTAGCCCGGTTTGGAAGTTTAGTGGGCTTGGCTGCATTTAAATCCATCCCAAGAACATCTGGTGGATCCATGGGATTACCAAGGTACAGACTGAACACAAAGCACACTGGGTAAATAACAAAATCCACCTCTACATATTTTCAGAAGATACAGTTGTCTAGTGGTTCTCAACAAGGGGGCCAGGGCTCACTGGGGGACTTCTAATGTAAATTGAAATGCTAAAAAACATAAAATCAAGATGGAAAGTAAAAATTATTTCTTACATAATATAATAAAAATAATAAAGCAAAAAATAAGATAAAATATTTTTCCCCTCAATAATTGATGTTTTTAGTCCTTGAAATATTTGAAATCACAAAATGAATCATCGTTAATTAATATATCAAAACTTCCAGCGAATAAAAAATACTGTGTTGGACAACAGGGGACTGAGTCTAAAAGGTTGAGAATTGCTAGTTTAGAATAATATATTGGTGCTCTCTAGTGGTGAACACAAGTAAAGCAATCTGTTCCCTGAGAGATCAAAATTCCATAGAGTCGGTTAACAAGAAGTCACTCGTGAAAGGTCATGGTATCTTACTCATCAATCTTGTCAGGGGCACCCCAGCTACGGTGTGGGTCTATGTCTCCATGGCCTGTGTGGATGAAACTGTGCTTGAGAGGTCGGCTGATGTCGTGAGCAGACAGACCAGCCACAGAAGTCACCACATTCCTCGGGAACTGTCCTACCTTCAGGGTCTGTCTGTTCTGACCCCTCCACCAGTAGTTCTCTGCTCTGCAGCACAGAAAAACGGGTTTAAAAGTAGATTTAAAAACTAGATTTTTTAAAAGATGGCTGCATTCATGTTAATAGCATAAACGGTGCCAGACACCTACACATCGAAGTTTATTACTTTAAGGGGTTTAAATCACAAATCATTTAATTTATAAAGGCAGCCAAATAATTTAATTTATTTAAATAACTGCAATTAATCTTATGATGATTTTTATTATCAATTTTTTTTTGAGTTAATATGAATTTTTATTAACTTACATTAACATTACATTAGCTTATGTTGACATTCTTTAAAAACATTTTCCTTTCCTGGATTGTAGGTTGACTGCGACCACATGACACATCCACACCTAACACCTAACAAAGTGACAAAATATGTCCTCACCTTCCCTCAATTATGGTGATGATGTCGTTAGCATGAATTTTAAGTTTGTCTAGCTCATCAAAGTCCTGCAGTGCCCTCATGTCAGTGGGCATTGTCTATAAGCAAATTAGAAAGATTTCATTGATTAAAACAACCTATAATTATTTTGACATTCTTGTTTACATGCAAGACCTTGACACAAGGACAATCTCTTCATTATATTCACCCTCTGCTGTTACTATCTAAGACTTTACCTCCACAAGGAAGTCCCTGAGGGACACAAATGTTGGCCTGTCCTCCGGTTTGGGCGACCAGCACTGCAGCATGACATTATAAATATCCTGTGGACAGTCCTCTGGTTTGATAAGCCTCTCTCCTTCCCTATCGATCTTATGGAGAATCTATACAGAAGGACATACATACAAATGTCACACAAACTTTACTTACAGAAAAATAAATTTCAGGGTCAGGTATGAGAGTATACCTGGCTACCATTGAGTCCAACCCAAGGTTCCTGCCCATGAGTGAACATTTCCCACAATGTTACTCCAAACATCCAAGTATCACTGGCATGGGAGAAGGTTCGGGTCTTTAGGCTTTCTGGAGCACACCTGGCAAAGCACAGAGCATGTTGATATGAGCTCAGGGAATTAATAATAAGTAGAAGTTGGTATATTACTCGTCTCACCAGGCAAAAGGGACTTTGTGATGCTCCTGCATCACATAATGATCATCGTTTTTAGGCAAGGCCCTCATTAGGCCGAAGTCACCAATTTTGATGAGGTCGTTGGAGGCTAAAAGGATGTTGCGTGCAGCCAGGTCTCTGTGAATGAATCGTCGGGACTCCAGGTACGCCATGCCACAGGCGATCTGCACGGTGTAATGGCACAGTACTGATATCAAAATATGACCCTGACGCTTCCTCAAGCGGTCTAACAAAGAACCCAATGGGGCAAGTTCTGTCACCTAAAACACAAAAAAGATGGACAAAGTGCTTTAAAAAGTTCACACAAAAGGAACATAATTTACACTAGTGTTCAAAAGTTTGGAGTCTGTAAAATGTTGTTTCTGAAAGAAGTTCTTGGAAAAAAGTGGTTTAGTTGTATTTTAAACATGTTTTTGCAGCCCCAGAAAGCCATTTTTAGTACTTCAATTATCAGTCCTCACCATCTTCATGGGGTGTGTGAGGACAACACCATAGAGACGAATGAGATTGTGGTGGTCCAGGGAATGCATGGCGTTAACCTCCCTTATGAAGTCATCTAAACCTTCATCCTGTTCCAATAGGTCTGTCTTCAGGCACTTCACAGCCACACTCAGCTACAGCACAGGAAGAAACGCTATCTATTATATAATTTTGCATATGGATAGCTCACCATTACTATAGTCACTTATTTTCCTCTTTTCTTACCACTCTTCCAGACGGGGCCTGCCATTCTCCACGTTTCACCACTCCGAAAGAGCCATCTCCCAGTTTCTCGTAGAGCGTGAGGTCTATTTCACTGATGATGCAGGTGAGATTGGCTGGCTGTCCATCTGGTTGAACTGAGGATGGGGATGAGCTGCGGGACACCCCTGAGGTCTGGGAATCCGAGTCAGGCCGCTTCCCAGTGAACACCTGCTGGCCCAAGCACAGAGACTACGGCTGAGGGTGATTCCACCTGCCTCTGCCTTAAAGATGCAGTAGCTCCTCATACAGTAAAACATGCATTATAAACCTGGCCGACATCTATATGAAACTTAAATGCTCAAACGGCTTTGAAATCGTCCTCTTGCATTTACCCGAATCACTTCAAGCTTGATCAGAATAAGGTCAAGAAGACATAGCTGATGTAAAATGCGAAAGGATTCTTGATCTTAAATAGCCTAGTGTTGCCATTGTAGCGCATCAAACGTTAATACTCTTCTGGGATGTTTATGTTAATGTTTAAGTTAATGAAATTCACATACAAAGATGTCTGCCTTTAGGTGTAGGCAAAAGTTAAGAAATGGACATGGAGGGGAGACACTGTAGTGCCACCTTTTGACAAAATCGAAGTCAATTTTACCTACAATCTGTCACAACTTGGTTGTTAAAAGCACATGAATAAGAAGATGATGATTCAAAAGACTTTAATAATCCACACTGAAGAGAATTCAAACAAGGCAGGCAAACTAAACTTAACCAAACAAGGGGAACTTAAATACACAGAGCCAACAAGGTTAATGATGAACACATGAAAAGAATGAAACAATCAACTCAGAACAATTACCACTAAGCCTATTTCAACACTACAATACTTCAAACTCGGCAGATTGCGCTGTGCTGGGTTTCAACGTACTTGAGCTGCTTGTCCGGTCTTGAAAAGGTTTTGTGTGTTCACACTATGCCAGTGGTTCCCAACCTTGGTCCTTGAGGCACCCCAACACTGCTAATTTTGCATGTCTCTTTTCTCTGACACTCCTTTTTCAGGTCTTAAAGTCTCTACTAATGAGCTGATGACCTGAATCAGGTGTGTTTGATTAAGGAGACATGCAAAACGTACAGTCTTGGGGTGCCTCCAGGACCAGGGTTGGGAACCACTGCACTACGCGACACTACGTAAATGATCCACAATAGAGTCACACACTACACAAGCTGATAACAACTCTGTGTCACCCCAACGACTCCTAATCTAACACGGTCCCAAAACCATGTTTTCTCATGAAAACACACACGAGAAGTTGAACGGGAATGACTCTAAACAATAAATTAGACGGAGTTTTTTTATCTGAAATGACCGCGGAAGAATTAGTGCTGCAAGCTGTTTGCATGATGATCTGTTGTGAAAAATTTAGCTCCATTTCTTGTCTCCAAAATGTTCTTAAAGCCATGCTGCTGCTGCTGTTTTTCTTCTGCTGACCTCAACCCATGCCTTGCTCTCTCATTGGCTGTAGCCCGTCGAGACACCTGACACCTCATGATGTCGAGGGTCAGCCGACGCGGTACCAGATAGTTAGCATGCTAGATTTCACATCAGCGATCCCTCTGATCATCGTTTGAGTCGTTCACTACCGTAGATTGCCGAGTGCTGTCACCCGCTGAATTTTTGGGATCCCCCCGTGCACGCCTGACCTGTGGCCGCCTCGTTAACTTGCAAATCGGGCTTAAATCGGCCTTAAAATCCTGTAGTGTGAACTAGGCATAAGGATGGGTAGGAACTAGAACAAAGGAAAAAGGAAACTGAATAGAAACAAACTAAAAGTCCATGAAAATGAAACTAGATGAAACCCTTGAATATCCGTTACACAATCAGTCATTTTGGCACTTTTAATTTCAGGATCCACATACCTTGCTCATCCATGACTTCCTTTTGCACATGGCCCTTCTCCTTTTCACTGCCTCCCACAGCCGTCTCTGACCTGCACAGCCAGAGAAAGAAGAAAAAACACCAGGTCTAAATATAATAAATATGTCCAATATATAATGTATAATAAATTGTACTATAGTATTCACCTAAACTTTTTATATTATATTATATTTATTATTTATATATAGCTTCAAAATAAGAAATAAATCAAAATATAAGGGCCAAATACAGCAAACACATAATAAATTAAATATAAAAAATTTATAAAAATAAATTTTATTCTTCCAAAATTCAAAACTCCTCGCACACACTTAAAACACATGCAACTCCACTCACCTGGTCGGCCCATGCCAATCTTTTCAAGGTCCTCATTTTTGACATAGTCAAAGTGTGAGAGACGTGTGACATTGAGCTCATCACGAATCCGCATAAAGTACTGCTGGAGCTGCACGTCAGTGAGCAGCTCCATGAGCCACTCCGTTCCCTCTTCAGACTGCATGTCTCCACCGTCCGGCTGCACACACATTACATAAGACTTATTGTTTTAAGAATAAACAATCTTATCCTCCACAGTTCTGCTTCTCAAGCTAACCTTTCTAATTTTAAGGATATTTAGACATTTTTACTAGAAAACAAGACAAAAATACAGTTTTTTTTTTTTGCTGTGTAGAGAAAAAATTAAACCTCATCTTTTACCTCATCTTTTACATTATAGTGCCGCTGGTAGTCTGATACCTCCGCCATTTCTACATGGAAAGCAGTGCTTTCAGGCAGCGTGTGTATGAGTAAACCGCACTCCCCCGAGGTGTGTCCTGTTTTCACAGTAAACTGTCGAGCGTGAGATATATCTGTGAGATATATTTGTTGGATTCTTCTTCATCCCATCAGCTGCTACAAAAGCTCTCTCTTTTATAAGCTAAAGTCAAGAATAAAGTGTGTAATCTGATTCCTCGACGAAACAATAGTTGCAGTCTCATGAGAAACTGGGTCTTCTGCAGCAAAACCTCTGCCCAGCCTCCAGAGAATTAGTGTGAAAGATTATTCCCACCCTTTTGGATGAATGAATCAGTGCACACAGTGCCTTAAATCCAGTTAATTGCAGCCCTGTCTTGTCTTCCAAACATGTCAGCATCCATCCTCTGTCTCATCTCCTTTAGTCTCCACTCCTTGTCAGATGAATAAAAGGTCACAGCTTCTTAATGGTAAGGCATTTTCCATCCATTATAAGAGCCTTTTCCAGGAGCAGCATTTTGCTCTCTCTTGATGAGTCACTGCGAGCTGCAGTACGAGTGCAGCAGACCTCAAACACAATCCTTAAAAGCAGTATTGCTGTATAAAACTGAATGTGCTCTAAGTGCTCAATGTCCCACTGCTTAACCTCGCCCACCCAGAAAAAAAAAAAAAGTGTTATATTGATATATGGATGGATGGACGGATTAGGAGGTCATGGAGGTATGTATGGATGGATGGATGGATGGATGGATAGATAGATAGATAGATAGATAGATAGATAGATAGATAGATAGAGACGCAGAAAGAGATATAAATAGATCATGATAGATCGATGATGGGACGAGACCTGGTTGAGCTGCACTAGAGAAGTCAACGATTGTTATCACTATGTCGGAGACACGCTATAGTTTTCCCAAGGCAGACGAACTTAGAGTTGTTACAATCATCCGGGTTTAAATCACACTCAAAATTATTTGATATTGATGCAATATTTACACTAAAGCTAGCAGGAGGCTATGGTAAGGGGCATGACATTTCCCAACCAGGCGCCAAGTGGTGCCAATCACAACAACACTGGCCCAGCTAACCAATCACAGTATATTTCGTATTTCAGAAGGTGGGCCTTAATTTGATACAGGGACTATTTGAGCCATTCATGCCAGACTGGGGAGAAAGGGTTTTGTAATCATGTAAAATATGTGAAAAAGAATGTGTTTTCGAACAACCTAGTATGAGACCTGTTCTGTACCACCCCCAAACCAAAATCAAGCACTTTTAAAAGAGCAGTAGGACCCCTTTTAATATATATGGTGTTGATGCCTTTGTGAGTGGAAGCAATTTGTTTTTCACATGCATTTTCTTTAATGCAAGTGAGCTGCTGTTTCCCGATCCCCCTTTTCAGAATAGGAACTGGGCTTACAGCTCCTGCCTCAGATATTCTGCAAAAAAAAAAAAAAAAAAAACCCCACTTCTGTTTTCTTTTGTTATATCATGGCCGATTGTGCGAAAATTAATGCGTGTTAGAGCCCTGATTAGATTTAACGCTGATATAGGTTTTTCTGCGCGACACATCCTAAGCACGTGCACAGAAGCAGCTGTCCCGCATGTGGGGCCTAAACTAATTCTCTTTCCCTGTCGTATTGGGCTTAAACTGTCAAATAGCACACACTTTTATGCTAAAACATATGAATTTACAAAAACCCGTCAGTATGGGCTGTGAGTTAACAGCGGGAAATAAATCTCATGTTTTATATTAATTCTGTTGAGGCATGCAGCATACTAAACATAAATACTCAATAAGTCCCTTCTCCGCGGTGTCTCCTCTGAGGCCGGGACTCCAAACTATTTTTTCTGTTCTTCCTCAGTAATGCAGCCAAATACGCACAGTTAGCATGCTTTGCTCAAACTTTTTGCATGGGTGGCATTCAGAACGCTACACCAACAAACAAACCCAAAACAGGAAAACACCGTTTCTGGATAACTTACTGCTATAAACCGTTAATGTTTGGTCTGGATATATACTTACTTATGGACTATACTTACATATACTTGCACCAGTAAACAAGAACAACAGTAACAGTATGTAAATCAAGCTGTATCTGGAAGTCAGTGCGTGGTTCTCTTCTGGTCTGAATATAGGCAGCTGGGTATAGATCAGAAGATTGTGAACCTTATTTATTTATTTATCAAGCTTGATTGCTATAGCCAAGTCAAAGAACTAGCCAAGTTTGGTCACTCATTTCAGAGAATTATTGCTCTCTCTCTCTCTCTCTCTCTCTCTTTCCGTGATGATCCAAATCTCGTCAGTATCTTCCTGGACAGCACACAAACAGAGGATCTCTCTATCTCATAACACCGCATCTCTCTCTCTCCCTCTCTCTCTCGCACACACACACAAACACAACTGCAACACACACAGACACTGCTGGCAGTCGAAGGCTTCAGATAGCAAGAAAAAAAAAACAGCGTAGAAAAGAGCGGAGGAACTGTCAAATGTAGGCCTTTCCCTGCTACTGACCGGACTGCATTTTACACATACTGTATATATAGTGCACACACTGCTCTACTACTGGCAAGACTGATTCATTTATAGTCCAGTGTAAAGTTCTTTATGAAAAGGCCATGTTCAAATGCTAAGGTCAACAAATCTGCTGACATTCAGCCATTGGTTTATGGTTTAGAAGGATTCCCTTTCCTCCAAACTGATGCTATAATTGTCAGGATACTAACAGTATAATACATACAGTATTATATATATATATATACATATACAGTGCACAGCATAAATGAGTAAACCCCCTCTAAAACTTAAATTCAGCAATTACTCTTTACTTAGAAAACATGTTAGGGTTCTTTGGAGATCTAATGTTCCAACAAGCCTGCTTGATCAGTTACCAAAGAAGAATGTTAAATATTCAGAACATATTCTTTCTTATCAAAGTGATAACATGTGGTGTTACACAATTAGTACACCCTCTGAATTACTAAATAAAACAGAAAAAACAAAAAACTGTTTTAAGTTACGGCAGTATTGATCCACAGTAAGTATGTTGAACCAAAACTGTTGAAGGTAAGTCATTTCTTGATAATTAAGTGTTGTATGGCCCACTGAATCATACTCCGACTTAATTCTGGCAGCAGTGGAACCACTTGAGAGAGAACAGCCAGGAGAGTTATTTCTTAGCATAAAAGAGGACAAAGGTACAAGAGGAACACCAAAATATTGTTTTAAGTGTGAAAATATAGCCAAAGTAACATAGAAATTCAAAAACAATGGACTTGTGATAAGGCTCCTGGAATAATCAGGTCTTCACTTTAAGCTTTCATTTAGTGATGAGTGAATTTTTGCAAGAAAAAGAGCAGGAGAAACACTGTGAAAGTGTCTCAGAGCTGGCAAAAGCTGTGAAAAGAGTGACATTTTATCTCACAGAGTAAGATGCAGCAATCAGAAGTGACATGCATTGTTGTTTATCCACACCAGAACTACCGACTAGCCAAAGCACAATAAACTCAATTAACCTCTTCCAGGGCCCATATTTACAAAAAAGAGACTTCTGGGAATCCATACTCTGATCTCAAGAGACCATGTCAATCATTTCGGATCCAAAAGCATCAAACATGTTCTGGTGTTGCTAGAGGAGGAGAACAGAGAGAAGTGCTTGGTACCCACAGTAACGTTCAGTGGTAGTAAAGCTCTTCTACAGGGATGTATGAGTGCTGAAGGTGTGAAGGAGTTGTACTTTATCAATGCTGGCATCAATTCACACACCACTGTGTGATGAAATACAAAAACCTGAAACTGAAGATGCTACACTCTTCTCATGCCCTTCATTGTTGGCGTTGTTTTTTTTTTACAGGACCCTATATTCATTCTCGCCTGAGTTGAAAAGCCTTTCGGGACATGTAGTTCACTCACTCTAACTACTCTTGAGCAGCTGTTAGAGATTCTTTCTGTACAGCTTAGCCCACTCCCCATTAAAGATCAGAGCATTCAAGGAGGTCGTCCTCCACGATTTAAACAGGACAGATGTGAAAATTTGCCATGAACTTGTACATTCAGTGTCAAGAAGTGTCAGAGCAGTGAGTTATGGAGGACATATTAAGTTCTATAATATTACACTTGGTTGAATTAAATCCAGGTGGTACTCAATTCTGCAATCCTTCATTTAAACAAAAAAATGTCTAAGTTTCTTATTTTACAGATATTAATGGCATCTATTTCTCTGTTTTTATTAAGAATATGTTTAACACATTTCAATTTTGCCATCTTTCTATGAATTATATTAGTGATGCATTAAGCAAATACATCTTTTATTTTAATCAGAGGGTGTACTCCATTTATTCTGTGCACCTGTGATATAAGTATATATATTATATATATATATATAATATATATATCTATATACTATAGCTGTACTATATATACCTTTTACTTTCACACAAATTATGCTGATTATATTATTGAATATAATGAAAAAATATGAATTTAGATTTTTCAGGGTTATATTTTGTATTGTACAATTGTACATCATAGACAATTACACAATTAGGACCTAATTTTCCCTTGTTTTCCCTTGTATTTTAGATGTTTATATAATATACTTCTCTCTCTATTTTTGTATTAGACACTAATGCAAAAATCCATAATTCTGCTCTCCTGCATTAATTGTTTCACATTGCTGTTGTCCAATATTAAATGTAATTTAATGATGGGTGGGTCCTTGGTTCAAAATCCAGAATTAATAGCACTAATATTGTTCGTGAATGAGGATCCATCTGCTTCAGTGTAGATCTATCACGTCTTTGGGAATTGGTGTACTTATCTGCGCATAATTCTTGTGCTGAAAGATTTTTGTTTAAATATGTGATGTGAGAAATATGTAACCAGCAATTGTGTAATCATGATAAGATGGTGCTGCATTGATCATGGATTGTTAGAACTATTTATTGACTGAGGTGACAGGAGATGGTGTTAAAGTTTGGTGCTGAACTTTGAGAGTTGTTCTGTAATTGCTTGGGTTCTGTAGGATCCAGAGGGTTCTGAATGATATTTGCATTCAGGGTTGGTTCCACTGCAGAGAGATAGAGAGGCCTTTGCATTCTGATTGGTGGAGGAGTTGCTAGACAACAGATGTCTGGCCTGTTGGTAGGTGGACTACCTGTGGAGCTGGGGGTGGGGGGAGTTTATTAGTGATAGAAGGAGAGAGTTGCGATAAACTGATAAAGAAAATGGGGAACTGAGTGATTTGAGCTAATGTGCATGCTATT
The DNA here is from genome assembly GCA_018155175.1 of Sinocyclocheilus anophthalmus. NCBI lineage: Eukaryota > Metazoa > Chordata > Actinopteri > Cypriniformes > Cyprinidae > Sinocyclocheilus > Sinocyclocheilus anophthalmus. The sequence continues at coordinate 704,899 of JADLZN010012180.1, forward strand.
TTATCCCCCTCACCCTCTTCACAACTTAATTTATTCCCTCCATCTGAACAAAAATGAGAGAAGGAGCTGAATGTAACCTAAGGCTGAGCAGAGCTATTCATTTATGATCTCAATTCAAATTCAAATAAATCATGTTTTCATGTGATTCACCAGGCTTCATTTCACAATGAATCAGCTGCGATTATGGCTATGTGCAGAATTGCATACTAGCATGCATCTCATGTTATTTTAGCAGTATTTTATGCATACTGTGCACAGTACACATTAAATACCTTTTAAATACATTTGCCAAAATGTGCAGAATCATGTCTTTTTGTGAGTCTTTCATTTCTCGCATAACCAATTACCCTTTCTTTTTAAGGGTGCTTAAAGAATAGTTCCCCTAAAATAAAATGTCCTGGTCATTCTTTACACCCTTCAATTGTTTCAACCTGTTTACCTCTTTCAATTTGTTGAGCTCAAAAGAACTATTTTGAAGATGTGGTAAATAGACAATGATGTTAGCAGTGCTTCAGTATCATGGAAAAAAAAACATACTATTGAAGTCACTGGCTGACACATCCGCTGATTGGTTAGCAACAGCTTCAAAATATCTTCTTTGGCTCAACAGATGAAATACTGACGACAATTGTGGATTTTTCATTTTTGGGTGAATCATCCCTTTAACCCCTTAACATTTTTACACAAAAATGAATTCAAAATGCAAAATAACCCTTTCTGGGATGAATTTAGCATGAATTTAGCATTCAGCGGAATGAGGTCCTGTGAAACAATGCAGCATACTACACTTTGAAGCATTTATCATTGCCTATTGACTGTTTCGTTTTCTAGGTAGGCAGTATATATGTACACTATGCAGTAAGGAGGCTTTATTAATTTGTTTACCTCTGTAATTGTGTCTTAATGACTTGTTAATTTTATTGTGACTGATGTGAGATGCTTTGAATTCTGAATCAAGTCACATGATTCTTTGGAGAATTGTGTTTTTTTTCTGATTGCGAGTTATGTTTAGTATGTTTTTTAAATATCAGATTAGTACAGAAGAGAGAAGAGCACATGTGGTTATTTATAGTTTTCTGCAGGTCAGGGTGCCATCTGCCCTGCATACACCCTTACAGGCATCAAAACACTGTCCTCTGGTGGTGATTCAAAGATCTGCAGTCTCTCACACAAGCACTAGACATGAAGCACCTTATTGGTTGAAACATGTCCAGTATATCAGTTATAGTCTCAACAAATTGTTTTTGTAAATTCTGTTTCAGATCACCAGAAACTGGAGAGAGAGGCCCGGATTTGCCGTCTCTTGAAACACCCGAATATTGGTAATGGATTCAGTTTTTCCAAAGACGTTTTTTTTTTTTTTTAACCAGAGATTTGTATTACCTAATGGTAACTAAAGATGAGAAAATGACAGATAAAATGATCTTTATAGTTCGACTCCATGACAGCATATCGGAGGAGGGCTTCCATTACCTAGTTTTTGATCTGTAAGTATATTAATTCAGTCTCTTCCTTACTTCTTATTAGGCTTTCTTTTCTATCTTTGCTTTCTCAGAGTCGGTGTGGTTAGTATTAGACTGCCCCATTTACAAAGTGCTACTGATATTTATGTGATAGCAGGACAGTGCCCAGAGGGTAGCCTTCGGCAAATCTCTGAGTCAGTGAGCCCATTTTCAGCATTGCTTTATAGAAGGGACTTATAGAATGTTTTTTTTTCTTTGCTACATTCATACTGCAGCTGCATACAGTTGCCAGTCCTGTTTTAGAGTGTTAAATAGTTACGTTCACAAACAAATAATAAACTAACATGACAACCCCATTCTTATAACATTGCCCTTTAAGCTGTAGAATAATCACATTTTTTAAACGTTTTTTAAATGCATTTTCAAGCTTATTTATTTGAAAAGTATGGTAAAAAAAACAGCAATAGCGTAAAATATTACAAATTAAAAGAACTGTTTTCTATTTGAATATATTTTAAAACTTTTAATTAAATAACTGAAAATTATTTATTTATTAAAATTAGGATTTGGTATTTAATTATCAGTTATTATTGGGGATAAATTATTATGATTCTTATATATTAATATCAATGTTTTTGCTGCTTTATATTTTTGTGGAAACGGTGGTAAAAAAATGCAGGATTCTTTCATGAATAGAATTGTTCAATGAACAGCATTGATTCAAATAAAAATAATATTTGAACATTGTCACTTTCGTACACTGATTTAATGTGTCCTCACTGAATAAAAGTATTTTAAAAAATGTTACTTACTGACTTTGGAATGCTAGTGTATCAAAAATATTGTTGATCAGCAAAAACTGTTTCAACAGTGATAACAATCAGAAAGGTTTCTTGAGTGCTAATTCAGTATATTAAAATTATTTCTAAATGATCATGTGACACTGAAGACTGAAGGAATGATGCTAAAATTCAACTTTGCCATCAGAAATAAATACTTTTTAAATATAGCAATAGAAACAGTTAGAATTTGGTAATAATATTTAACAGTATTACTGTTTTTACTGTATTTTTGATCAATTAAATGCAGCCTTAGTGAGCATCTTTTAAAAACATTAAAATCACAATTATTACAAACTTTTGACTGGTATGATATATTATTGTATATGAACAGGACAATTCAAGTCACATCTGTTTGTAAATACGGTTGTCGATCCTAAACACTGGCTGTGTGAATATAGCCTTTGAAATAGAGCAGACCAGTGGATTGTGATGACTCCTGATGTGGCTGATGGGAGAAAGGCAGGCAAACAGAGAGGAGAACACAAGGACAAACAAGCAGAGAGAAACAAGAAGAGAGACACAAGCTGTCATATTCACTAATATTCAACTGTATGTGAACCAGATTCACACAGTATGACAACCGCTTGCACTGCTATTTTTGAATACTGTCAGATTTTGTACGAATAAACATACAGTGTTGATTTTTAGTCTAGGTTTTGAATAGAGCTCAACAATACAGCTCACTTTGTCATTGGACTATAGCTTACAGAAGCTACAGCCAAACAGTACAATGTTACAAAATATAGAAAAACACTTTTCAAACAAGCATTGTTGAAAGACATAATGGAATTAGTCTTGTTGGTCTGTTTAAATGATATAACATCTCATATTTGGCAAATGTAGATAGGTTGTCCTTAGCAAATCTGTTGTTTTAATTACAAATGTTGATATAAATTGTTGCTTCTCTAATTCAAATCATACTAAAAACTCTATTTTTCAGGTAGGTGAAATGTAAATGCATGTTGTAGAGTACAACGACCAGGCAATTCCTTGTGAAAATTAATTTTTGCACTTGTAGTGTACTTTAATTCTCCAAAGTATATATATTTTTTAAATGTTGTACTTGCAGATATAATATTAATGAAATAAAAGGCCACTTAAGTGTGGAGAGAGAGCTGTTTCTTAACACACTTCAGGATACTTAATATTGCCAAAATAAAAGTTTTACTTAAAAGATACATTTTAAAGCATTGTTTTAATAATCTTTTGTCAGGCTTTAAAAAAGTACACTTATTTTAATGTGTTGACTAACATACTACAGTACATGTATGATTTAATTTCATAATAATTCATCTTAAGTTAAAGTTAAATTATTTTAAATGTACTAAATTCTAACGGCCTATTACAAATGTGTTAATACAAATATACTTAAATGCACGCATGACATTAACAGTAACAAGCAAATAACAAGTGTGCAGTTCACACCTAAGTATATTATTTAAAAGTATATTATTTCTGTGATATGTACTTTTTTTTATAAAAGTGTGCTAAAGCATGCTTCTTTTTTTCACAAGGGATGTCTTTGCTTCAATCAGTGTGCTTTTTTGATTAAAAGGTCCTTTCCACAGACACCATGTTGAGTGTCACCATAATGGTCTGTCTACCTCCATCATACTGTCTATTGTTACTCTACTCTACAGTGTAATTATCCACCGTTATCTTGCAAAAACTCCCCACTGTGGGGACTATGGTAATTGCCATTTCTATGGTAACAGTGACTTCTCTGATTGCTGAATCTGACTTCAGGACTTTTAGGATTCAGGATAGAAAAGCGCTCCATCAGGAATGAAACATATTTTGAAATTACATTGCTTTTATGAAAGTATGTAGCAAAAGAAAAAAAAAACAATAACTTTACATATTGACTTTTGACCTCAGGGTTACTGGAGGTGAGCTGTTTGAAGACATTGTAGCAAGAGAGTACTACAGTGAGGCTGATGCCAGGTAAGAACATTCAGACAGACCTATTATAACAGTAGCGCATTACAACATTCAGTAACGTCAAGTTTGTTCTACATAAAATATGCTTACAGACAGTTCTTTTAGGTTGCACACATTTGTGAGCCTGTTTCTCTGTGTGCAAGTTATTTATACCGATGATAAATTATACACTGCTTGACTTCACAGCCTCGCCTCCTTGAGTGTAATTTTGCATGTGTAAAGGAAAATGTGCTTGTGTGTCTTTGGGGCTGGACAAGAAAGTGTGTGGCATGTTATTTATAGATGATTAATGACTGCATGCATTCATGAATGTATAATTCTATGTACAATCCTCCACAACTTCATAAAAGGTTGATAAAGTCCCTATTATCTCTATTTTCCTCTAAGTTCCCTCTTTTTACTGATTATGTTGCTTGATTTTTTTTTACTTGTGTTCCTTCCGCCTGCCTTTGTCACACTTCCCCTATGTCTTACCTTTCTCTTTCACTGTCTCTCTCTCTCTCTTAGTCACTGCATTCAGCAGATTTTGGAGAGTGTTCATCACTGCCATGTTAATGGGATCGTCCACAGGGATCTGAAGGTCAGGACACACACACTTTCACACACACTTAAGCTTCTCCAGACAGTGGCACAGTCCAGTGCCAAATATAGCACAGTCTGACGTAGCCGGATCTCGCATTGTCTAACAGAAAATAGCCTTGCTGTGTCTGTGAATCTAATATTTTATCCTTTCAAAGCCTTTTAGCTAGTGATAATCAATTCACATCTGTGCGATACAATTCGGACTTTGACAGATTTAGCTTTTTTGTTCTTTGGCCAAAATGTCTTTCAACCTGCTGAGGAGGAATGAGTCATCATAGCATGGATGTGCTGTTAATAAACCTTTTATTCAGTAAATAGCTACTTTTAGAAAAGTCATTACATAAGGGAGAATTAAGACCATTTAGTGATATGCTTGTGTGTCTCTATGCTGTTCTTAAAGCCTGAGAATTTGCTGTTGGCCAGTAAGATGAAGGGGGCAGCAGTTAAGCTTGCTGACTTTGGTTTGGCCATAGAGGTCCAGGGTGACCAGCAGGCATGGTTTGGTAAGTACCACAAAAAATAGATAAGATAGATAGTGTGGAAGATTTTTATTAATCAAAATATGAACTAATCAAGTATAATCAATGTGAATCTAGCCATTTATATATCAAGTTATTCTACTGTTATAATCATCTGCCTGAGTGTGAGGCCTGCATGAGAATGGAATGTGCAGACAGTGCAGGGGTACAGTATATGGTGCTGCACACTCTATTTGGACATTAGACAAAATATATGATGAGACCTCCTTGGTGCAGACATTACAAAAATACAGTATACGGTACAGTTACATGTCCTGTTTTGACATTAGATAAAATATATGATTAGGCCTCCTCGTTTCACTTAAAATAAATTCTACATCCTAAAAGCAGGCTGGAGTCACAGCCAAAAGAGGTAAAAGAGTTGATAAACAATAGCCATATGTATGAAATGTATTGAACATGGGCACGCCTTCGGCAAGCACTGTATAAAAGAGAGTACAGACACAGACTCTATAGATTGCTCTGCAGAGCTGTCTCGGGTTTATTGTCTCTGAATAATAAAATCTCAATTCTGGCATCAAAACCCCAAGACTTTAAGAATGATTCCTCACAGCATCAGCAGAAGCCACCACAATAGATAGTAGATAGATAGATGTCCGGAAGAAGCTGAGTCCCCTAAAGATACGTAGTATATTGGATTTGTGCCGAAAGTGGAACTAGTGCAAGGTATACTGCAGGTACCTTTAAATAAAAAACATTGTAAGCCTTATGATTTCTTGCACTACATACTGATATTCATATCATACAATCCTTATTATTAGTGATATTAAAACACATTTTAGGCGTAATATTAAGAAATGTGCATTGTGCGATAAAGAAATACTCCAAATAAATTTTAATTATAATTTTATGTCAGTAAGTCTTAAGTGATATGTCAAAAAATATGTTAATGGATTTGAAGTATGCGCAGTTTGAATAATTATAATTACGTTTATTGGTAAATAGACAGTTCAGGTTTGTTTGGGGCCCTATGGGGTCTTTTTTAATATAATACTTTTATTCAGCAAGGGATGTTAATTTAATTATGATATGTTTAGAACATTAGTACAGTTTATTGCATTGCTATCTTGGCAACTAGTAAAATAAACGAAAAACCATTTTTTTTGTAAATGGTTTTAGTTTAACTTAATAACCTGGCGCCACAGGTTATACGGACTTCTTTTTAGTATATCATATAACTAGAACATTCATTTAAGTTGTAATAGAACAAGAATAAACAAAGTAATGTTTTACTGTATTTTGATCATATAAATGCACCCTTATTTTTCATAAGAACTCACAAACATAACAAATCTTACAGGGACCCCAAAGCTTTTGAATGGTGTATGGTGGTTACTTTTATAATGAAGTGTATTTAATTCCAACAAGTTTGCTACACAAAATGGTTGCTTGTTTTAGTACGTAATTCAGGATCAGTCGAGGCTGCAAAAACAGCATTTTATAGGGAACACTGTTTTATTAGTAATTTTGCTGTAAACATTTTTGCATGACTAAGCTTATACATGCCAACTGGGCAAAATACACTTTTAAATATTCTACAAAATAATAATTTAATACTATAGAAACAGCATCCTTATTTTTCAGGTTTTGCTGGTACTCCAGGGTACCTGTCCCCAGAGGTCTTGAGGAAAGATCCTTATGGCAAACCGGTGGACATGTGGGCCTGCGGTAAGGGAGGAATGAGTCACAAAAATATCAGACTCGTAAGTGAGTCGGTGTGATGGATGTCACTGTTGAAGCTCATTAACTGATTATTAAATTATTGCAGCCTGAGTTTTTAAGCAGCATTGAATCTAATCCACTAAATGGAGTGTCCCTGGCAAATTGTCTTTCTGTTTTTAGGCTTAAAACTAGTTAGTCCAATTAAAGCAGTTGAATGAATGTTTCAATTTAGCCTTGATGTTAAAATGATTGCACAATTATTCAAATTCACCATTAGGAAGTTCTTCCCATTTAAAAAAGATGTTAGATGGTAATACCATGGTGCTTTCTGAATGGTACTGAATTATTACCGTAATCGTGTATCATACCTCGGGACTGTCATCCAAAGTTAAAAGCAACATTACTATGGTAGATATCCAAAAAATATAGTAGTACCAGAGTACCATGTTTATTTGATTCCACCGTACTCAGTGTTTGAATATAACTGATTAAGTACAGACATCTTAGCTGAATTTATGACCAGATTATTTGATACTCAAGCATTTGCTTGAAGAATATTCCTCTCTCAATGTGGCCGTAATAGTATATGTGTTTCATAGGTGTGATTCTCTACATTCTGCTGGTTGGATATCCACCATTTTGGGATGAAGACCAGCATCGCCTCTATCAGCAGATTAAGGCTGGTGCATATGACGTGAGTCTGAATTTCCAATGATTTGCCTGCACAGTGTTCACTACAAGATTATTAAAGCTATTACAGCTACAAATGCAACATCTGATTATATTGCTAAAAACTCTGATGATAAATTGATGTCATCTTCAGTTCCTTGGCTTCCTACAAATTCATACAAAAATGATTAAATTATGGATTCTTGTGTTGTATCTTATGTCTGTATGTAGTTTCCTTCTCCTGAGTGGGACACAGTGACCCCTGATGCTAAAGATCTGATTAATAAGATGTTGACTATCAATCCTTCTAAGCGCATCACAGCTGCTGAAGCCCTCAAACACCCCTGGATCTGCGTATGTGTTTCAACAACACACACACAAATACTAACATGCATGTTTCTTTATATACTACAAAAGAATTTCCTAATCCTCACTAATGACTTGTAATCATTCTGTCTCTTTCTGTAGCAACGCTCCACTGTAGCCTCTATGATGCACAGACAGGAAACCGTGGAGTGCTTGAAAAAATTCAATGCCAGAAGGAAACTCAAGGTTAGTTTTGGTCTGACTTTCTTTAAACATCTACATGTCCTTTGATCAATCTTCAGCTTTCTTCACACTGTCAGTTTACTTCAGAGTTTTAAAAACCATGCATTTACTTCCTTAGTGCTTGCAGGAAAGATTCTTTTAAATGTAATGCTTTGTATTATTGCATTACTCCCTATCTTGTTATACTAATTACATTATACTTGCCAATGATTCATGAAAACAATTTAGTTATGTGTAATTTAGTTAGATTTGATCAATCCACCAGCAGGGCAACCCTGGGCCAAGTGGTGTTGTGAGGAAGGGAACGTTTTCAATTGTATTTGCCAGAAATGTAACACATTACAAATTTTTTTTTAAAAAGTAACGGCGGTATTGTGTGTAAATGAGAAAAATAGTGTTTATTTATTGATTTTTTCCAAAAACTCCAAGAATTATGTAATGTAAAGATTACTTGCAGTGCTCAAAGCTGACAAGGTAGTCTAGCAATCCTCCGCATACATTATGAAAATAAGGGTATACATTGCTTCTGCACTATTCTTTCTTTCATTTCTCTCTTGCTTGTTGTTTTTTTTCCTTTTCTTTAATTTCCAAAACTTCTTGCTACTAGGGTGCAATTTTGACCACTCTCCTGGTCACAAGAAACTTCTCAGGTATGTCTGGCTCTGCTGACCTGTATGTGTGAATGCGTGTGTGTTTAAACTCCCTTCTTTTTTATCTTCTTATATGTGAACATGATTCTCATAATGCTATTTTTCATTAATCTTGGTATTGGTTATTTTACAGTTAATTTGTTTTTTATTATTATTCTTTACATTTTTAAAGCAAGGTGGTAAAGTACGCCTTTTCAGACATTTTATTTAACCTTTCTTTCCTGTTTATCATTGCTTTATCTCTTTTTGGGGGGGTCCTGTGTGTCCTGTGAGGTAAGAGTCTGTTTGGACATAAGAAGGGGATGTGTTTTTACTCTAACCAGTGAGCTGGTTTGCTTGTTTGACACACTTCCCTGTTACTCCCGAGATACTAATTACCCTTGTTTGCATGAAATCAAACAGATTACATTCATAACGTCAACTAGCATTTAGTCTTGAACGTACATGCAATGTTTTAAACAAAAAAAACTGCAAGTTTCAAATGCAAATATGCATTTTCAATAATAAAATACAAAACAAGTATGTTATGAATGTAATCATAATATAATAATTCTGAGTTATTGGGAGAGTAAACTTTATCTGTCTTGCTCATAGAAGTATTTTGAATGCTCGATCATTTTCTGGTTACATTTCTGTCTGGATATGTTCATGTACATCCTGGAATGTTACATTTATATATACGGTATAATTCATAGGTTTAGCATTTACATATGATGGTTGTTACCAAAAATATATTTGGAAACATGTTATAAAAGAACGATAGAAAGCTTAGATTCAGTGTAATAGCTGTACGGTCGTCTGCACTTAATTTGTAATAAGCTGTATTCTAAAGCAACTTTTTTTTCGAGGGCAAGTGTGTGCGCTTCTGTGAAATATTTGCATGCTATTTTGAAAAAAATAAGTATTTTTTCTATTATATTATAGATTAGATATCGATGCGCTAAGCACAACAGTTCAATTATCATGACATTTATAAAAGTAATTAAATATATTTAATAGGATGATTTCTGTTATTTTAGGGTAAAAAAGTGACTTTTATATATTTTCCTGTTTACCAACAAGGAGATTACAGCCACAGACTGTGAGAAAATTGTACACAGTATATCACACATCCTACAACACACATCCTCTAAGAATAGAGTTGCTTATTTTGGTTTAAATTGTGTCCTGAGTTTAATATTTTATATCCCTTAGCCTTGCGTTTGTGTACCAAGAGTCTCTATCCTAAAAATGAATTATTTGAATTGTTTCTCCTGCCCGAGGTCTTGTGACACAATAATCCCAGAATGCCTGCTGCATGTGCCTTCATGGATTTATAATGTTATTATGCAGAAATAATCATGGTTTCCTTTTATTTTTCATCCAACAGCAGCCAAGAGCTTGTTGAACAAGAAGTCAGATGGTGTGAAGGTGGGTTAAATCTGTTTCCTATTCATCTTTTGGCTAAACTAAGATGTATAAAGAACATCAGTACTTGGCAAAGCCTGAGAATAATCTTGCAGCAGAACATTGTGCATCCTTTAGGTTTGCATTTGTTTTTTGGACGTTTTTCCCAGAAATTATGAGGTCTTTAATTGGATCAGTTTCCAATTCAACAACAATACAGTTAATATATTAGAGTGCTGTGTGGCATTTTGATAAATTCCATTTCAATTCTAATTTTCAGGTTTTATTTAGGAAATTGTTTACATTTTGGCAATAAAAATTTATTTGGACCTTTCAGTCATTAATAAAATGTTTAGTTCCTTCCCTGAATTTGCTGGAAATGAAATGGAATTACCCATCATTGTCACTTTTAATTTTGAATGTGTATATGAATGTATATAAATGTGTATTCCATTGTTCTAGCACTATGGGGGGAATTCACTAAAAATTATTTTTAGGGATTCACCAAAGAAATTATGCAAATCAAGTAAAAAGTACGGACACCATGCAGACAAACATCTTTTTTGCTTCTGAATGCAGATCATTACAAATAAATTGCAATCTAAATAAGCCTAATGTAGAAAGGAGGACTTGTTTCCTTAAATGAACAATTACTTAATTTGAATACATGGAACAGCACTATGCCAGACAGCACAAAAGATGCGGGTTTTTGTGTTGAAATACTGTTTAGTGAATTTGCCCCATACTTTCCCCCCAATATGTTTAATTTCCCGAGTTTCTTGTTTCAGTTTGCTTTCTGTTCTAGAATTTTATTTTCTCATAATTTATTCTAAAACAATTCATAAGAGGTTTCTGACACAAATTAAATGATGTTGGTTTGTCGCATGTGTTACTCATGTGTCTTTTATGTCTTTATCAGATTTTACATAAGAAAAAATGAAATTAATTAGGCAACTCTCACAAAACATATTTTTTAAAATAAGTTAAGAAAGGATATAAATTATTTAAAAAATATATATGTGTTGTTGTTAAAAAATATTAATAATGTGCATTGCCAATCACAACCTATTTTACTTTCATAATGTGACATTTTAAACAGGATGTTCCACTTGAAAATATATAGTGGTGGGACTTGTATTTTAAGCATCAGAAAAGAATAACAATGCCTAAATGGCTATTTGGTTAACATTATTCAGTAGACCACTGGCCACTTTGATTAATATTATAAATATATATATTTTTATTCATTATTGCATTTGTGGGGTGGGGATGTGGCCCTATGAATCATTCACCATAAAACCTTAATGCAGAAACATGCACTCACGGTTAAGTCCATGGGTGCAGTTGTTGGTATTGTGGTAAGTTAAATTAAATTAATTTTATAAAGCAAAAACAGAAACACTAATTTTGAAAAAATCTCAGTAGGACCTTTAATTTTTATCATTCATCCTTTGTTATTTGTGGCACAATCGTGCCCACTTTTTTGTTTTGTGAGTTGCTTGGAGTCATCAGATCATCCATCATCAGTTCCCTCATGCGTATCTGTGTTCCTCAGTATATCTGTGTATTTCTACATCTGTGTATTTTGTATGCCCTGTCACAACACTCCTGTTGTCCCCCAGTCTTGTGTAATTTTGTAACCCTAGTGTGATGCAGTAAACCCCATCAGTGTGATATTTGGTAATGTGTGATCTGCTCCTCGTCCCACTTGCAGGTTAACAACAAAACCAACCTAGCCAGCAGCCCCAAAGACACAGGCCCCGCCCCAGCACTGGTACCCACAACAACAACCCCGCCCCTTGCACAACATCACCCCTGTAGACCCTCCCCCTGTAACCAACAAGCCAGATTTGCTTACCTTTTCATCATACCACAATAGCTCTGTTCCAAAATCCAGTGAGCTGCCTTATTGTCTACTACCTACATAGGCAACTAGTTTCCAAGGCAACTATCAAACATTCTCATAAGTGATCAAATGAACACAAATGGCGTTCCTGCATAAAGCAAATTATACAATTCACATTTGATTCCAGCATATTTAAATGTTAGCATGTTGCTAAGCTAACACAAGCAGAAAACATACAGATGTTCGGTGAAATACTGAAACTTTAATTGGGTTGTACTATTTTTCATGTTTCAGTACATACAGTACATATATTTTTAGTCAATATTTCTTATGTTGCATTGCATTCTGGGATTGGTTTGTCTTTAAAGGATATTTATTATGCTGCCTTAGGATTGTGTCTAATGTTGCTGCCTATATTTTGGAACAGCTTTGGCATTGTTTGTCTAGATAAACTAATAAGCTAATGCTTCACTTTTATGCCTTAAACTGAGTACAGTATTTTTAAGGTATATAAACTAACTTAAGATCATGTGAACGTCATATTTTCATATCGAGCTAAAATGAAAGACAACATATGCAAGGAAAACCAAGGGTTTGTAAATCTGGCACTGTTGGTGTGTCGTCTAACCAAAGTTCAGAGTCCTTGCATGATTTTACTCACCTCTCATGTCACCTTTATGTCACACATGTGTTGTTCTTCCATTTGAACTCTTAATTCCAGGAAATTTAGGGTTGTATTCAATCAAATTGTCTTTGAAACATCAAAAGCGACTGCTGCTACTTGATGTTTTGCAATGATATAGTTTTATGGCATCTCAAGCACAAAAATCCATATAGCGCTTGTGGTTTTGCTTGCACAGTCATGGTGTATTGCATGTATGTAAACAAATGTCTCTCAGACTGACGACACTGTGACGCACATGTACTGACACACATAGACTATTTATCTCTCTATCTTCTGTCTCACACACACATACACACACACACACACACACACCACACACACACACACACACACACACACGTCTGGTCAGCTATCCTTGTGGGGACTCTCCATAGGCGTAATGGTTTTTCTACTGTACAGACCATATATTCTATTGCCCTACATCAACCCTACACCTAAACCTACCCCTCACAGGAAACTTTCTGCATTTTTAGATTTTCAAAAAACTTAATTCTGTATGATTTATAAGCTTTTGTACTGGTGGGGACCACAATTTAGGTCCTCACCATGACACGAGTCCCCATGAGTCTGTGTGTAGTCAGGGTTAAGTCCCCACCAGGATATATAAACCAGTACACACACACACACACAGGCACTCAGTGATGTTTCTTAGACAAATGACAAGTGTGTGTATGTAATCTTCTCTAATCTGGTGGTCATAAGACAAGACATCATCAGTTTCACTTAGTCCTGCTCCAAGACCACCAGGCTGATTAATTACATTGTATCTGTCTGGGTATGTGTGTGGATGTGTCTGTGACCTAGGGATCACCTCATAGCAGTGATCCACAGCTTGTTTGTTTTAAAGAAAGAATATATCATATTGCAGGAGAAAACTGATCCAAAATCTATAGAATTTCTTGCTAATTATTTAGTAATTACCATAAACAGCAAATCAGATAAATGGCAAGCAATGTATTTAAAAGACATATACAGTAATATATATGTCCATGGTTTTCACCGATATAAAAATATGCCACATATTTGTACTATGTGTATTTTAAGCATACACTACAAATCAAACGTTTTTGAAAGTAGTATCTCATTCTCATCAAGGCTGCATTTATTTGATCAAAATACAGTAAAAACAGTAATATTTTCCCTTGTGATCCTTCCGAAATCATTCTAATATGCTGATTCGGTGCTCAGGGAAGATTTCTTATATCAATGCTGAATTATTGATCATATATTTTATATATTTTGTGTGTAATATTTGCCATATATCTGATTTCTGTATGGGGGCAGTTAGAGCTAAATGCTTTTGCTATTCCTTGTACTTTTGTTAATTGCTATTTGGTATTGTATGTGTGCACATGATTGCACTTCATTTTAAGTTGCTTTTGTAAGAAAATGCCTGCTAAAATATATTTTAAAGCTATGCCAGATCCAATTATACTCCAAACAAATTGGACATTTTAGTTCCATCTCTGCATGAGCCGAACTGGATAAGGAGCCATTTTAGAGAATAATGATATGACTAATGAGTCTACTTCCAAAATATTAGAGGACAAATGCACATAGATTTCAGGTTTATTTTTGAGGTATTTTTGATTTGCATGGACAACGTTCAGCATGAATGGGAGGAAGAAGGCTGTGTGTGTGTGTGTGTGTGTGTGTTTTGGATGGGGTCATTTGCATTTGCAATTCCATGCATGTTGTGTCTGGTACACAGCCATTATATGCCATTATGCTTTATCAAGCTTCTTTTCCATATACAAATAATGATCTTTTTTCACTCCCTTTCACTATTTCAGGAGCCACAAACTACCGTGATCCACAACCCAGTGGACAGAAATAAGGTAATATGATGCATTTTTGTTAGCGGAGGTGTATCAAAATAGCGACACCAAATGAGACTGTGTCCAGTGTTCAGTCTGAAGGTGATTCATATGTATTCTTTCACATTTCTCCAGGAGTCTACAGAGAGTGCCAACACAACTATCGAGGACGAGGACCTTAAAGGTAAAGCTTGGCGTTTCCCTGGCCGCGTGTCTGCCCGTAGACATGCCATTTGTTGCTGTTTTCCCTCCCCCAATATGTCTTCCATATGTGCTTCTCCTCAGTCATATATACACTCTTTCTTGTTTATTTTCCCCAACGAATTTGTATTGCCCGTTGCAGCCATTCTCTCTTCCCCTTCATCCTTCGTTCGTTTCCCCGCATAAGGGTGTCTGTCAGTATTTTTTGTCGAGTGTGCTATTTGAAATGTCTTCTTTTTCGTTTGTCCTGCTCCTGTTGTTTCTTCCTCTCATTGGTTCAATGTACAGCCAGACGCTTTGGAAACCTCAGCATTAATTCAATCTGGCAACCTGCGGGCGGCCCGCAAAACTCCGAGCCCAAGCAGGCGCCCAACTCCTCGGTGCAGAGTAAGTCCGTAATGGGCAGGAGACAAAATCACCCCGTCCTCCCCTAACGTTGTTCAAATCCTTGTATGAACGAGAGGCCCCTCAACAAATCAAATCTGCCCATTTAAGGATACTTTTTAATTGACAACTCCAAACTTCATCCCTCATCAATGCTCCAAATGTTTTAATCCATCCAGCTGTTTCTATCAGACACACGTTTGTGTCTGCCTATTCTTTCACGGACTGTGCATTTAAGCCCAAGAATATCATAACTCACAATAGTTATAAAGAACACATCCAATTCTAATTTAGCCTAGCATTAAAACCATTTCATCCATCTGGTTTTCGAGAAAAAAACGCCAACTCCAGTCTGTGAAGGAGAGGGAGACATAGATGCGTGTAGCATGTGTTAGAAAGGCCTGATGGATTAAAAGCAAATCGCTGAATCAATAGAGAGATGCTCAAGTCGATGGGAAATCAGGTTTTAATGTGTAAGTACCAGAACGTTCTTTCAATGCGCTCTTCATGAAAAGACACCCTCTCACTGTCTCAAACGCTCTCGACGTGGGAGAAAGACTAGCGCTCTTCATTCTTGCCAGAAAACCAGCTGACTGCCTTTTAGCTCTCTATAGGTGCTTGAGGCCTTCCAGTTGCACCACTAACAAACCTCTTCTCACTGAAAAGACTGTTCAGTTGACCTTTTGCCCCTGTGTCCTGGGACTAGAGTCTGCATTATACTGTATTGTACCCAACATTCCTAATACGGAGAGATCCACTGCACTAAGAGTGTACTTGCTCCGGTATCCCATCCTGCTCCATGCCTGAGAGCCTGATGTTTGCTCCTTCTGTTTAGTATCTCTCCCCCTTCCCACCAATCCAACCTGAAAAAAAAACCTAGATTTATTTGTGTATATTTAAACAAATAGACCCGCTTTGGATTTGTTTAAGCTCAGTAATATGGAATGGACCTAAACCAGTATTGAAAGGACAATACGCTGTTTTTCAACGTCAGATTCTGTTTGCACTTTATGTTGACATGATCATGAGACAAAAAGTATTTTGTCTAGATTCTGTATTTCACATGATGAAAAATAAATATTTTTGATGTTATTTTAGGGCTGTCAATAGATGAAAAATATTAATTGAATTAAATGCAGTTTTCTGATTAATCAAATGAATTGCAGTTAAACATTTACATTAATTCCAATACATTTAGAAATGAATGTTAAATGTTTAAGACGTTAATCCCACTAAATAACACAATTGACAGCCCTGATTCTTTTACTATTGTTATTTTTTAACAAAACAAAAAAAAAACATTCTGATATCTAATGAAACACAGAGGAGAATGGTGTTTCCACATATGCTAACAGCGGCATTTTGCTGAATAATGAAAATGATGTTGAAAAAAAGGTTGAAGGCCCCATGTTACAAAGCATGTCCATGTTAAGAGAAAACAAGCATTAGACGGAATGCTTTTCTGAAGTAAAGTCCTCTTTTTCTCATTTGAAAGCCGCAAACCCTTTTCCATCTCATTTGTCATTCAGTGCCTTCCGGGCGAAAGACATCAGCTAGAAGACGTATCCATGCCTTTTTTTCTTTTCATCTATTAATTTGCAGACACCATAAACTCAGTGCTGGAGAATGAGTGATTTAATGATATAATTAAGATTTCACATTAAATGAACTGTTAAATATTAAAAGTACAAAGTACATTAAACGTCTTTTTGCCCGGTGGGCTAGAGTTATTATGTCATCATCAGTAGACGTAGATACATTGCACTAGTTTTATTTGGTGCTTTCATAAGAAATTACCAATTATGAGCCATCTCTTTGCTGTCCCTTAGCTTGCCAAGTTATCAATAAAGGTAAATTTAAACTTTAATACTTTGAATGAAAGTGTTGCCTGTGATTTTCTACCAGTAAACACTGCTCATTCTGAAACTCATCGTAGAGCACTAGGAGTACTAGGAATACGCTTTCCTTTGGGTGCCCTTTGTTTACCAAGTGTCAAAATTGCCTCTTGTTAATAATAAAGAAAACGGAACAACTACAGATTGTACATAGTCATTATATATAAAATTCACACAACCTCTATGTAAGCCAATTAGGGCTGGGTGATATAACCTCTTATAAAATCTTATTTAAAATCTGTATATCTCAATATTTACAGAATGTATTTGCTCTGAAATGGCTTGGAGGATGGAATTTTTTTCTGTCACACTTTATTTTAAGGTCCAACTCTCACCATTAACAAACCATTAACTATGATTTTTGCCTCAATAAACTCCTAATTTGCGCTACGTATTGTTAAGTTTAGGAATTGGGTAGCGATGTGGAATATGGTCATGCAGAATATGTGCTTTAATAAACAGCCTATATGTTAATAATAGGCATGCTAATAAGCAACTAGTTAATAGTGAGAATCGGTCCCTATACTAAAGTGTTGCCGTTTTTCCTTTTTAGTTAAAGTTTGTTAGTTTTTTATAGAAGTAGTCGGGTCCAGTTTTCCATGGTTTTTCACTAAATGAACAAGAAAATGTATATTTTATTTCAATGCATCTGTAAACTAATACATTACCTATATTTATTATGCCATGCAGGAATTAAAGTAAACATGAGTGTTGTCGCAAAAGAATCATTCAATCAGTTTTGAATTGATTCAATGAAATCAATTAATCAAACTTCCGAACAGTCAACATTTTGTACATTACTGTGACAGACTCTTTAGGAAATGTAATGGCCAAATAAAAAGTGCTAATTACAATATTTATGATTCATTGCTAATATATCGCCCAGCTCTGAAGCCAACTAAAACCTGCAAAGACAGAAGAGATAAAGGTTCACTGTACATTTTGTCTGGTGCTTTCTAAACAAAGGTTTGCATTTTGTGGATTGCATGAATTCAGACAAGTTTTGAAATGAGTTGGGATGTTGAATAATAATATTGGTTCTCATGCTGCGAGGGTGTCTGACTCACTCGCTAGACGTCTCTGTGTGTTTCAGCTCGAAAGCAGGACATCATAAAGGTGACTGAACAGCTGATTGAATCCATCAACAACGGAGACTTTGAGAGTTACGTGTGAGTGAACGGTCAACCCTGTTGCTATGACAACCACAGAATGCTAATGCATTCTTATATTTTCTCTTGATTACTGAGATTATATTTAATGGTCACCTTTTCACAACAGGTGCTCCATTTATATTTAGATCCAAGCCTCACTTAATTACAGCTTTGATGGGCAGAAATGGGAAGATTTCTAGTGTTTTTTGTTTATTTACCAATGTCTGCACACAAATTAAGACTTTTGGCTTTACTCTCTACTCTTTATATCACAGAAAGATTTGCGATCCTGGTCTTACTTCCTTTGAGCCAGAAGCTTTGGGAAACCTGGTGGAGGGGCATGACTTTCACAGGTTCTACTTTGAGAATGGTATCTAGATCCATATCTTTTCACACTCAAAACTTAAAGAGAATAGTTTTACAACAGTATTTTGATCACTGTATTTCTTTGTCATCTCCTTTAGCACTGTCCAAAGGTAATAAACCTGTACACACTATCCTACTGAACCCCCACGTGCACCTGATTGGGGAGGATGCAGCATGTATCGCATACATCCGCCTGACCCAGTACATGGATGGCAGTGGGATACCACGCACCATGCAGTCAGAGGAGACCCGCGTCTGGCACCGTCGAGATGGCAAATGGCTGAACATGCACTTCCATCGCTCTGGAGCCCCCAGCGTGCCCATCAAGTAAGACCCATAGAGTGTCTATACTGTTTAATGTATGCGATAATAAATGTCATGATCACAAAAGGGTCATTCTCAGGAAAGTGCGTGAAAAGGTTTTTATCATTTCATTTGAAATGGTTTCTGCAGAGTCTGACCTTTCAAGAAATCAAAATTTGAAACACATACTTTTCTTCAATGAGGATGCATTAAAGGGATAGTTCACCCAGAAAAGAAAATTCAGTCATTAATTACTCACCCTCCTGTCGTTCCAAGCCCACAAGTCCGGGTTTCATTAAAAAATATCTTAATTTTGGTTGGCTAAATGAATGAAGTATTAAACTGGTTTGGAACGATATGAGGGGGTGAGTAAAGGGGTCATCGGATGCAAAATTCACTTTTGAACATAAATGTGTGTTGGCAGTTTGTGTACACATCATGTACACACCCTATAATGATAAAAATCTACCCAGTGCTTTTTTTAAAATCCCCAATATTAACGATTACTTTCTCAGATCAGGCCGTTCTGAGATTCTTGGCAGAGTGACCAAAGTCCCTTTCCAAGGAAGCCGTTCACCTCCTGCGCACATATTTGCAACGCCTCCAGGCAGCTCACACAAGACCAAGTCCTATCTAAATGAATGGGGGAATCCTGAAATCTCAAAAACTTCTCGCAGAACTTGCGACTAAATTACATATTTCAAATCAGCAACAAAATCTAAATTGAACTGCCCCATGAATGTTGTTTCTTATGCTCAAATAGCATTTAAAAAGCTTTTTTCAGGCTAGACCAGCAAATACGCATGCGTAGTTCCAACGCTTTTATGACCGCGCACACGCATCGGCTAAAGCCACTAAAGACACAGTGGATTTTTTATTTTTTTTGAAGGTAATGCGCCCCCCGATCTACCTAAATGCGTTTGTGTTCGCGCGAATCATTTGTGATCCAGCTTCACCTCCAGAAGAGGTGGGTATTTTTATGAATCTTTGCAAATTGCCTTTCCCAATAATGTGCTAGTTAGCAAGTTCCGTGGCTAAATGCAGCTAAAGTTGACAGTGTCATGAGAATGGCTCGTCACTCCACGGAAGAAAGGGGCGGGGTGAGCAGAGCTCATTAGCATTTAAAGGGACATGCACCGAAACGGGTCACTGTGAACAGAGCTGTTTTTGACAGGGTAAAAAGGGTGTTGTTTTACACTACCATGGAGAAATTTGAACCAAAGTATGTTATAGACTTTTCATTAAGACCCTAAAGAATCATATCATCTTGTGGAAAATGGGCATCCCAGGATGACCCCTTTAATGACAGAATTTTCATTTTGGGGTGAACTATCCCTTTAAATTGATCCTAAGTATATAATGTTACGAAAGATTTCTATTTTATAATTGTACATTTTTATTTAATTAATTTTTTAGCACCTTATTTTGTTTTTATTTTTAGCCTGTTCTTTTTTGACCTTCTGTTGATCAAAGGACCCTGAAAACAAATTATTGCAGTTCAGTGAAAATGAAAAAGAAAATGAAAGCAGCACAATTGTTTTTAACATTCATAGAAATAAGAAATGTTTCTTTGTGCACTAATCAGCATAATAGACTGAATCTGAAGATCTTATGACACTTGAAGTGAAGGTAATGCCTGCTGAAATCAATTTTGCCATCACGGGAATAAATATATTATTTACATTTTAAAATAGAAAAGTTTTTTTAAATTGTAGTAATATTTAACAATATTATTGTTTTCAAATAAATATAGCCTTGGTGAGCATTAACGACTTCCTTCAAAAACATTCAAAATTTTTAATAGTAGCGTATATTTGAGGACACATATTCAGAGCTAAACACTTGAGGCTTGATATGTTATGACCTGTTATTGCTCCTTGTGGCTTATTTGGGCAAACTGAAGAAATATCACATTAACATTACTTCGTAATTTAGTGGAATTTGCTAATTCTAATTTAATATCATGCTTATTTCTAAATGTTATTGATGTGTGTTTGTTTGTGTGTATATTTTATAGTTAATGGAATATTAAGCTTCAATATTTCCCAACTGAGGAGAAACCATCAGCAAAAACCCAACTGTCTGTCAGTCAAGCTGGAGGTGTGTCTTCTAAGCCACACCTGCTTCCCAACAACCACGCCCCTCTCCCCTCCCCCCTCGAGGGTCGTTTACATGTTATCGCACATGGACCAGATAATTCAAACGTTTTGCTAAAGGTCATCACCTACACCAAAACCTGTGGGCCATTCGCATATATGGACATTATTAAAAGGAGTGTATTTTTAACATTTTATTTTCTGTTTCTTTTTTTAAGCTGTTTTGGTATGCATTTTAAATGTATAGATATGTAAAGAGAATCACCTTTCCCTAAGTCTGTACTGTATTTTTATGTCTATTTATGTGTGTGCAATATATCATATTTTGAAAGATAAGAGTGTTAATATTGAGCTTGCTTTTGTTCTGGTGATGTACATATGTCGTGATCGTTCAGATAAAAAAAATATAAAATAAAAATCTTTAAAAAAAAAAAACCTTTAAGAAACTTTAAAAAATACGTACTTTAAATTCTGGCTTACAGCAAAATAAAAAACGTTAGTAAATGCTGTCAAAAAGCTTTGTTTATATTTGCTAGTTTACAATGTTTGGCTCCGTAAAGATTCTGATTTACTTTATTTGATTTAAGAGAACTGCAGAATACTAATATTGACTGTATGTTTACCTTTATGTCATAGAATACGAGAAAAAAAAAACAGATATCAAAGAGAATGTAGCATATATGATACATCAAACATTGACAAGCATTGGGTAATGCATGGAGGACTATTTTTTGAATGGCCATGCTATAATTTGTTTCTTTTTGCTCTTGTTTATGTTGTTTAATACATGGTTTCCTTATCAAATTGTTTATTTCTATCAATATCATAAGGATCTGATGTGGTAATGATGATAATAGCGATTATCATCATTACCACCCAACATATCTAGAAGTATCACCCTACTTTCAGATCGATGTAGCTTAATTTTCCTATATTGAGTGGCTGTGAAAATATTATCCTTTGACTTTATATCATGGCTGTATGAGAAAAAGAAATATAAGTAGCTTATGAGAAACTACATGTATCATTTTCACACATATTTGAGCTTTTTATTTATCCCGACATTATTTTCGCCTATGGCAAGAAGAGCGAAATTGAGCCGAGCCTGATTTACAAGCATGCACACTGCCCTAGTGGTGACTTAGTGTCTGTGCGCCACTCAATCAGAAGTTGATGTCATAGAAGGTGATGTCGGAATGGAACGGTCTTCCTTGAGGAAAAACCTCACCACTACTGGACTATGCCAACACCATGCTTTCCGTTTTCCTTTTTCTCTTCTTAAAGACATTTTCTCTGCTGATACTTACAGAACCTCAATGCCAATATGAGGATGTGAACTACATAATTTGTTGCCATGGTGGCGCTAGCAAATCAACATATTTAATGAAAAATACAATAAAGGTGTGATATGTACTGTAAGCATGATGTCATGTTTCAGCTTTTTCTTCGCACACAACCATTAAATAATGACCGTAGTGTGACACTTATACACTTTTATTCTCGTTCAGCCATATACACACACTGCAGCCAAGGTATAGTGTTTAAATGTCTTTTTTAAAAGTCATATAGTAAACTAATACATGCCTTTATGGATAGATATTTATGTACTATATATATGCATATTCTTATCTCCACAGACGTAGAATGCGGATTCAGTAAATCAAACGTGGGCCAGTCACAGTGAAAGTAGTAGCAGTGTTCAACTTAATGACATTGCTGTGTTTAGAGGATGACTTTTGAAATGCTGTTCAAGGGCCAGTTTCCCCAAACGCAAATTATTATAAGGGGGAAAAAAGCAGACCTGGCCTCAGATCAGCAGCAAAAACAACCTCTGCTAACACAGCTGTATTAATCTGCAGTTCAAAAGGAAAAGTCATTTGAATATCACATGGTACGCTCTCCTTCCCAAAAGTCTCAACTGAAGCCAACCTGTGATTTGGTGAATCATAAAGAGAACACCCCACTTATGTATAATAAACAAAATACATCAAAATAAAACATTCTTTAAAAAAAAAAACATAAATCCCTTATGCTCACTTCCGAAACCAGTAAGATTTTAAAAGCATTCACCATCATAAATACCTCAGAGCAAGATTCATCGACACATACTGATATTGAGCAATATGTAGGCTACAGAACAAAATGAATATAATTTGAAAATAAAAATCTAATTTCTGATTTCACACACACAATAACTCAAAAAAACATACGAAAAGAAATTCAGATAAAAATAGAATAGAATATGTGTAACTGATTACTTGAATTTGATTCCACCTTTGCTTCCTGAGTCCCTCTTGAAACGCTTGCTAAAGTGAGTTTAAAACCATAAAGCGCATGTTAATGTGTTCTATTACAACAAAAAGCTGCACTGAAATGTGATGATGATGACGACTAGAATTGCTACAGATCACAGACACAAAGAGACACAGAAAAATGACAGTCGTCTAACCACAGAAAAAGTCTTATTAATAAGTGACTGCTGCTAGCTAAGCATGCCTGCTAATATCCTTACAGGTGGCTAATGTGATCTACTGTCATTTTAAAAATGCATATTATATATACTCTCCATGGATAGAATACACAGACACACGATACCCCAACAGCTGATAAAGAAGGCAAGAAGTTTTCAGACATCTCAACCGCTGAGATCAAAATAGCATGTCATGATGTGGTGATATAATGCAACGATATTCAATAGTTGTGGTAGGCAGTGCAGTACAGGTTCTGTTAGTTCAAGCTTAAATGTTCTGAGTATGAACGACCAGGACTTTTTTTCTCTCTCTCTCTTTTGATAAAAACGTTTTTGGTTATTGTGATTTTTGTGTGTGTGTGTTCATTGGTGTTATAACTGAGGGATTTAAAAAGCAAAGGAAAGGAAAGGAAAGAACACCATTTGGTCACAATGAAGGACAGAAATAGATAAACACTTGTGGTAAACTGGGGAAAATAAGGAGAGAGAAAATATTGTCCATTGACTTAAACTGGGCAAACATCCAGTTTGACTGGACAGGAAGACTGGAAGTGGCAGGAGTGAAGTGCACTCTGGGACTGCATGAGCATGGTGCATAGGAGTGGTTAGGAGAGCAGACAGACTCAAAGAGAGAAGCGATGGAGATAGGGAGAGTAAAAAGAAGGGGGAAACCATCAATCGGACTTCTCTGGCTTCCTCCCTCTCTTCTTCTCAGTCGTTTTGGGCACAGTAGTGGTGAATGAGGTGATGGAGGTGATGCTGTAGGTTGTCATGGGGCTCAGACCGATCGTCTATCTGCTCCACGCACACCTGCTTCTGTCCCCCAGCATCCCTCACTACTGATCTCCTGTGGGTCCTAGACTTCTGCATCCTCGTCCTGTGAGTGAGAAAGAAAGAAAGAAACAGTGTAATCAATGCTTTTATGTCTATTCCAAAGGTTCGAAGTGGAAAAAACATGAATTTTTCTTTTTAAGTGTACATTTAAGATGCAAGTGCACATATAAGATTCTTTTAAGTGTGCATTCAGAAGACTGATATAGGAGAGAGGAAGAAAAATGTTATTAAAGAGAAATAAAATGTAAAGACATGCTTTGTTAACAAATATACACACACCAATGCCAAATATAGAAAATTAAAATTCCCAATACAATCTCTACAGAACATTTGCATGAATATATTACATACAGTACCAAACATTTGGGTAAGATTTCTTGTTGTTGTTGGTTTAGAAAGTAATACTTTTATTTAACAAGAATACATTTTAATTGATCAAACGTTACACTAAAGTTTACTATTATGAACTAAATTCTGTTGCTATAAGTCACAGTTTCCACAAATTTATTAAATTTTCAACCATTTTCAACATTGATAATAAAAGTTTCTTGAGCACCAAATAAGCATATTAGAATGATTTCTGAAGGATCATGTGACACTGAAGACTTTGCCACCACAGGAATAAAATACAATTTCAAAAATATTAAAATATAAAATTGCTATTTTAAATTGCAATAATATTTCATAATATTTCTATTTTTACCATATTTTTGATCAAATAAATGTAGCCTTTGTGAGCATAAGAGGATTAAAAAACATACTGACCCCAAACTTTTGAACATAGTTTAGATTTAGTTTTTTTGTGTTTTTACTTCTACGTGCCCCCATAAACACACTTTCACGCTAATATGAACACAAACACCATGCCTGTCTCTCAAACCTCCTGATCACAGATCCATCAGGCTGCAGTATTTCCTGCTCTACCACTCGAGGAATCTGCACCTTCCTAAAACCTCCAAAGTAGCTTAGAGCCTGAGGGAATGAGGCACACACTACATTAACACAAAATTATACATTATAAATGATATTATAAAAGTCAGAACAGCTGTTAGGCACAGATGTAATTACTTTCTCAGGCATTTATATAATTTTATCACAGGTTTCTGGTTGCATAACATAAAAAGCTGATAAACTGGAACAAACTGTGAAAGAACTTTTGGTTAGAAAAATATATATTACAGGTATAATATTAAGACAGTGGTAATTCTGCACTTTTCCTCATTAAAATGACCCTAATCTTTAAAATCTGATGTTTTATAGATGTCAGAAATGACTGCTGTGATTGGCAGCTCACCTGGGTGAAATCCTCCCGGGCTGAGGGCAGGTCTGAGGCAAGATAAGGATCCCCCTCATGCTTTTCCAGCTGTTCTCCATGTACCATCGTCGTCTGGACCACCTGTCTGACCTCTTGACCTAGAGCAAATTCACCCTTGGAAGATGACATGCCATCTTGCTCATGGAAAGTCACCTGATATGAAATAAAACATTTAGCAAAACTCATTAAATGGCTATATTTTGATTAAGTGATTTCATTAAATTGATTAGATTAAGTTGATTTAGTTTTAATTTCATTACATGATTAAGTAATCAAAGCATCACACACCTCTGTCTGATGTCCTTCGCTCTTCAGTACTGTCCTTTTTATTACTTTTGAGTATCCATCCCCTGGTGCCACATTGACAGGCTGCTGGGGGGAGTCCTCCATCCTCACCTGCTCTGTCTCCACCCCATCAGATGACACACATCGTTGAATGACCTTCCTGGTCACCTGAGAAGGTGAGAGAGTAAGATAAACAAATTTGTATGGATATGATGTATTTAGCATAAATCCATTGTTGATCAGTCGGATGGATGGAAGGAACGAAGGAATGAAAGAAGGAAGGAAGTGTAGATAGATGCATGGATGAAAGAGTGAATGGATGTTTGGATGGATGCAAGGGTGTATGGATGGGTGGATGGAAGCAAGGGTGGATGGATGGATGGATGGTTGGATGAATGAATGAATGAATGAATGAATGGGTAGATGGGTGCAAGGGTGGATGGATGGATGGAAGGGTGAAAGGATGGATGAATGAATGAATGGATGAAAGGATGGATGAAAGGGTGCAAGGATGGATGGATGAAAGGGTGAATGGATGGATGATGAATGGATGAATGGATGGATGATGAATGAATGAATGAAATAATTAATAAAATCTTCCATCCATCCTTTGAATGAATGAATGAATGAATGAATGGGTAGATGGATGCAAGGGTGGATGGATGGATGGAATGATGGATGAAAGGGTGAATGGATGGAAGGATGGATAGAAGGATGAAAGGAAGGGTGGATGTCTGTTGGAGGAACATCAAAATAAAGTGTTAGCAGACTGACTGGTAGTTGACATGTAATTGTAAATTTACTTATAGTTAGTAGAATGTCTAGACGTGGACTATCAAAATAAAGTGTTTCCAAAGATGGATGGATGGATTAAAGGAAGGATGGATTGTAAAATGGATAAAGGGTAGATGGATGGACTTAAGGGTGAATGGATAGAAGGTTGGATTAAAGAATGGATGAATGAATACATGAATGCTGCAAATCTTGGATGCTTACCTTCTTCATAACCAAGTTTCCCTGTGCATCTGTGTATTGCTCTTCTGCTACAGACTGTGGAGGAACATCTGGAACATCATCACCCTGTAGAAGAAACCAGATAGTTAATCATTACATCTCAATGTTTAAAGCAGTGTTCACCATAAGAGGAAACAGCTGCCCTGGCTCCAGTAAAGGTTAGGGTTAGCATAAGAGGAATAATAAAGAAATAATGTTGAAAATATCCATCCCATATAGAAAGGAGCACACTTCCTGTAGAAGTTGTCCATTTTATGGTGATTAAGTGTCAACAACGATATAATATAATATAGGGGAGATCATACGTGTGTTCTTAGCTTAAAATGGAAAACTTCTACTAACAATTGAGGAGCAGGCAGGTTAAGTCACAGCTGAAAATGCAGGATTTTAAAATCAAAACCGTTTCCGAAATAAATCTTAGAGCTACATGAAAAACCATCACACAGCTTGTTGGGAATGGGTTATTTAGTAAGCCTAGGCCAAAGTTGTACACCAAATATATGTTAAGAAACACTGCAGCTTTCACATTGAACCTCCAAAATGGAGCAAGCAATCTTCAGTCATAGATATACCTGAATAATTATTCTCCTTCGCACCACTCTGGTGGTCACCACATCCTCGTCAGAGCTATCCGACAGCACACCTAATGCCTCATCAATCTCCTAACCAAACAGTATGTATGAAAAATCAGGCCTTAATATAAGACTGAAATGTACATGAAATGTATAATAAAACATTAAAAAAATTAATCTGAAAAATTACTGCAATGCTGCCCCCTCTGGCAAAACAGCATAAGATAAAACATTATAAGAATTTGACAATCAAATCAATCATATCAAAATTAATGACAATTCTTGTTATCAAAAACATCACAGAAAAACAACAGAGGGGGCAACAAAACATTGTTAAATTGACACAACATGCACCATTTTTAAACAGATTTCTTGTATTAAACAACTGCGTGGTAAGAAAGTTACTTCAAAACCAGCAATCAGTTGCTTAGTTGTTAGTGTAAATATCTATGAAAAAACTTGCTATTTACATTATGATATAGTTATTTCTCACTTGCAAAATCCTGCATATTTAGTATATGACCTTACAGTCATACATGTAGTACATGCATCAGAACTATTTGAACAAGCTGACAGCAATTATGATGGTGTTAAGGCATGAATGCGACATGATCACGTTTTTTTTTTTTGCTTGAGCAAAAGGTTTTTCAGATTTTAAAATCCACATAATTAGTGAAATTGCTAATTTAAAGAAACCAAACACCATCCCTTCAGCAAACTCATTCAGCAGGAAATGGATTAGGGTAGCTCAGAGAAGGATGGGTGGAGGGGGAGGTCATGCTGAGGACGCTTACCCTCCTCAGATCATCATCATCATTATACTCAGCCCCTCCTCGCGGAGGAAGTTCCTGAGGAGTTTGTGCAGATGATTCCAAACTTTTCTGCTGCCATGGAAAGTAAACATCTTTTTTCTCTGCATCATCATTAGGTTCATGGATAATGGGAGAATCCTCGAAATCTTCACTGTCTGATGACCTGATTGACCAGCGAGGACTCTCATGGGATGACTTGTATCCTGAGGGACTTCTGACATTTGGTTGTTGTAATTCATGAACAGGAGACCGTAAGACTTTTTTACTCAGCACCATGGCACCTTTCCCAGGTTCGTCTTCTTCTGCTTCAGAATAGTCTGAGATAGTCTGTTTGCAGTCGAAAAAAGTCTCAGGATCAGAATCATCATGTTGTTGATCAATGCTTAGTAAATCTTTGTGTTTTGGTTTTTCAACTTTGCCAGGTTTTGGCACATCGGTGACTTCTAATTTTACATTTTCACTCAGATCAATTTGAGATTTAGGTGACTCGATTGATGCTTTTTCAACCATTGATTGCTGCTTCCCTGTGAATGTGTCTTGGGATACACCAAGAATTAATGAAACAGTCATCTCAGAGCTGAGTGTTTGATCAGACAATGGTTGTTCTGGTTGAACTGTTTTCGTAAGTTCCTCAAGCACGGAATTCATGCTGAAAACCAAGGGCTCAGAAGAGTCAGAAAGACAACGGGCAGAGTATTTTCCCTCTGATTTTTGGGATGTTGCACCAGACATAACTGAGTCTGACAGCAGTCGTCTGGAATCTTTGGAAGTTAAGGTCTTGTCTCTGCCATCCTGAGAGAGTGGTGGAGCTAGTACATCCTCCTGGGAAACAGTTTCCTTAAGTGCTGGATTCATGTTCAGAGTGAGCATCAAAGGATCGGAGGACTCTGAGAGACACCGGTCAATATGCTTTTCTTCTGACTGTTGGGTTGCACTATAAATTATTGATTCAGATTGCAGTCGTCTTAAACCTTTGGATACCACTGCCTCCTGTGAAAAAGTTTTCTTAATAGATGCTGATCCAAGTTCAGAAGACTTCACCCTAAAGTCAAAATGTTGACAAGTTATGACTGTTTCTGGTGTTTGTGGACTGAGGTCAGAATTACAGAAAGGTGAAGTTTCACTCAGCTGAGGTGTTTCACTTTGAATCCACATGTCTGAGTCAGTCTCTGATTGGGACACCAGTTCTTTCTTAAAGTCATGAGTGTCATCTATGAGAGGTTCAGTAGTTAAATCCAATTGTGTACATACTTTTCCCTCCTCAGGACTATATTCATCTTCCTGATCACCACAATGGTCTCCAAAGTTTTCTGGCTTTTGCTCTGGAGACTCTAATAGTTGAAGATGTTGTTCATGGGAATCAGTTTGTTGGTCTATCCTAGGATCAACTTCAGGCTCTGAAGGTTCCTGTGGGGAGCTGTTGGTATTATATTGTTCTTGATTTAAAATTGTGACCTCGTGATGGGTAGAAGACTGCACTGATGCAGAGTCAGTTGTAGGAGAGGATTCAACAAAATTGTGCTCTTCTACTCTATGGCTTTGCAATGATGGCACTGGATCCAAATCACTAAGCATTTCTGGGGTAAGGCAGACCTGATCTGATTCTGGAGAGCCCTTAATGAGGTCTGGAGTCACTCTCGAAACCCCTGGATTCACTTCAACACTGTGTGAGACAGCTTCATCAGTCTCCCTTTCAAGAGCATGAGGGGAAAATGAAGGACTAATATTTTGGCCTACTATTTGATTGCTCTCAGGAACCGAAATATCAACTTCAGATGATTTGCTTTCATGACATGAAGAAGTTTCATCAGATTCAAAGTCATGCGCCTCTATTGATTTTTCATTTCCTTCTAAATCACTTTTTTCATATACAGGTGACGCTTGATCAAGACACACATAACTTTCATCTTGATACTTTTGCTCTTGGAGTTGAGTTGCTTCTTCTTGACTCTCTGGTGAAGTGTGTTGCAGTAGGTCGGGTACTGTGTGTTCAGAGTCAACTGTTGACAAAACTGAATTTTCACTTGAAGAAAATCTCGTAATAGATACCTGACTGAAATTAAAGACATTTTGAGAAGCCTTCGTTGATTGTTGTTGGAATTCTGACTGACTGTTCAAAATGATTGGTGATGAAGAGAGACAAGCATTTTCATGGTCAGAAAAGTCACACTGAGCTTGAATTTCCTCCTCAGATTCTGCAGAAACCTATGGGATAAATTATATGAGGTA
The DNA here is from genome assembly GCA_018155175.1 of Sinocyclocheilus anophthalmus. Lineage (NCBI taxonomy): Eukaryota > Metazoa > Chordata > Actinopteri > Cypriniformes > Cyprinidae > Sinocyclocheilus > Sinocyclocheilus anophthalmus. The sequence continues at coordinate 735,457 of JADLZN010012180.1, forward strand.
TGGAAAATATGACAAGGGAAAAGAGATGATATTGAAGGGATACTTACAACCAGTGAGAGACAAACAACAAACTAAAACAGCACATGCAATGATCATGAGTTCAGCTTAGAAACAGATCCATGTAATCATTTATCATTCATTAATCAGTCCCTGTGGAAGGTTTCTTGGTGTTCAGACATTCGGGACATGACCCTCTTATTATGTTTCAAAAGCACAACGCCATGAACTTACTTCTTCATCTGCATCTTCCTTTGTAGATTCTTTTTTGATCTCTTGAAACGGCCATGGATTGGTGAAGCTGTCCCTAGGAGATATTGAGAGTGGAAAGTGAATGACCAGGAGGTGCAATACCAGAAGATTAACTGAATGTTTTTGATAATGTAAACATCACTGTAAAAGTCAATCTATGTATCACTAACTGGTTGATCTCCAATTCTTCGATCATATCCCCATGAATGCTCTCTGAATGGGTGTTTCCCATTGTTTCAGCCCACGATGGAATGTCAAGGAGAGAGGCCACAGATAAGTCTTCTTCTGACACAGCTGGAGGATGCCTTTGTGAAGTCTCCACTCTCCGCACCACCCGAAGACTGTCACCATCCTCTTGGACTGAGGAGAGAGCTACAAAAGACAAAACATTCACTTTGACAATGTAAAAACTAAGACTTTGACTTCAAGGCTTGTTTTTAGGATCTAAATCTTGTGTTTAACATCTAAATTTAAAACAAGACTGTGTTGAATGTCCTACCTTCGCTGTGGTCCAGGGTCCTTTCAATCTCTGCATATGTTCTTGAGGTTTGCTCCTGAACTGACTTGCGCATTTGGATCTCAATAAGATGGACAATGTCCATGCGATTTATTTTAGTGAGTCTTTTAATCAATGTATATTCTGTGGAATTTGAGACATAATCAGAAACTATCAATTAAGATGGACTTTATGCATTGACTGTTAAAAGAGTAAATAAGAACAGGATTTACCAGTTGCATGCTTTCCTTCTCTCTCTACCCAGCGCTGTAAAAGAGCATGACTCTGCTCTTGTAGTGAATTTGGGTTTTCAGCACGCACTTGCTGAATCTCATCTTCGTTAAACTCCAACTCTTTGGCCAGCTCTGAAAACAGATTATTGTATAAGCTGTTAAAAAAAGAAACATATCCACTTATGCATTAACATCATGTTTTCTTTATTTTTATTTTTTAAAAAAAGCTTTTTTCCATTTTCTTTTTCTTTTTCTTTTTGGAAGAAAAATGGTGCTCTCTTGCCCCCAGGATGCTAGAATTTTGTGAGCAGTTGCCACAGTGTTGCTGTGATGTTGCTACAGTATTCTGAGTGGTTTTTAGTATGTTGTTATGTGGTTACTAGGATGCTCTGAGGGGTTGCTACGGTGTTTACTGCCCCAAAGTCTATTATGATATCTGGTCAATGTAATTTTATGTAACGTAAGAGGCAGTTGATGATCTGACTACTTGATACTGATAAACTCACCTGTCCAACTAAAACCTAGAAGGTCAGCAATGATGGCCAAAGTCTCTTCTTTCCTATCTGCATCATCATGCCAGTCCACTGTAAACACCAGTCAGAGTATTTTCATTAATACTTAATGAAATGCAATAACACACACACACACACACACACACAAACGATTAAACATCAAATTTCTTTTCATTTCTGATATAAACTAAATGGACTATTTTAACTATTTCTGACTTTGTATTATGGGACGTGCACTAAAGATACTTGAGATATCACATAAATGCGTAAGTAGAGTTGTTTGTGAAGTCTTTATATGTCTTTATATATCAACATTAATTTAAACCTCTAACAGTGGGATCAAGAAATGTTAATTGAAGCTAGGTTGGACAACATGGTGACTGAAGATCTGTTGAAATAATATATGCCATAACATTCTTTTAAAACTCTTTACACAAAAAGTGCCCTTGTCATGGTTGTTTTATTATTCCTAAGAGGAAACGTGTAGTGAGCATGCAATGCACAGGTAACTGTATTATTAGCAAATAAATGTAGACAATCAATCTTGAGATTTCAGTTTTCATGTACACACTGATGTGCAAATGAATAAAACATGACATAAAAAGTCACAAAACATGACACACAGACATACAAGAAAACATTGTGATGCAACAAAGTATAGCACAAAACACAAGACAGCACAGAACAGGAAATAATGTAAATAAAAATAATATGAAAAGAGACTGGCATGTAGTAAATTTTAGATTAAGTAATACCATATAGTGCCAAGTAGAGGTACCTTTACTTTGGTCTGGGGTAGTGCTGTCTGAGATTCTCTGCATCTGTGTCTCCACACAATCTTCCCAGTTGGGCCTTGACTCAAAGACATCATCGCCTACAGACGGGGGTCGATTTGCTTTCAAACTACTTTCTATCCCGAACTCAACAGAGGCTCTGTCTCCTTTGGTTTTATCACGCTCTGTGCTCTTTGAAGAGTCCAAATCCTGAGAGAATCCAGCAGGAAGTTCAGGCTGACTGGATACAGCATACTGTAGGTTAGGAGACTGTGTCGGTGAAACAGGCATCTGGGAGGATGAAGTCTTTGGTTTGGTGTAGCTGCTGTCTATTTTAGTGTGATCATCTACAACAGACATGGACCATTCTGAGTCACCAATATCTGCTACAGATTTAGGCCTTTGATTCTGTTCAATGGAGTCCCCTTGTTCTAAAACTTGGTCAAAGCTGGCTGCTTTTAAAGCTATTTTTGGTTTAGATGTTGTGTCATCAATTTCAGCAACAAGGTCTTTGGATGGAGTGTACATTGAAGGTGATGTCTGGAATTGTTGTTGACTAACAGTATGAACTGAGGCACTAGGGGAAATTGTAGATACTTGGGTGGATATGGGCATTTCAACAACAGAATGCTGTTCATCTTCCACTGAAGAGTCAGAGGATTCCGGGTCTTGCTCAGAATAAACTGTTTGTGTTACTGTATAAGTGGCAGTGTCAACATTCGGTATTAATGTGTCTTCACAGATTCCATTATCCCCTGTGGGACTCTTTGGTTCACTTTGGATAGGAAAATCATTCTGTTCTGGATGTTCTGGTTGAACACGTTTGGTTCCAGTTTTACTAAAGCCATCAGGTTCCTCAGTAAGTCTGTCTTGATGAACTAAACCATCTGTAGGCATCTCAAATGAAGCTATTGCAACAGACTCACTAGCACTGAAATTGACTTGCTCAAATTCTTCACTTGGATCTTCATTTATCGGAAAAAAGACTAACCTTTCTTCTTCTTCCTCCATGGTCCTTTTGGTCATGTCAATAGCGCCACCTCTGGTCATCTCAAATAGCTTTCCCTCTTGGAAGAGGAAAGGATTTGGTGTCCCCTCTTCAGTAGGGGTTCGTCCTGGAGTTGTGTCAGGTGGGGTTCCATGAGAACGTCTGTCTATACACAAAGCAAGTATTTTCTGCTCCTCAGCCTCAATTTTTGCATCGAATGCCTCATCGTCTTCCACTTCAGCACTCCAGGGAACCAAGTCTCTTGGAATAGACAGTGGGATTTCTTCTGGCTTCTCTTCATTGTCCTTTTGATAAATACATACATCTGGCTGGGATTCATCCTGCACTACCTTTGTAACAGTGGTGGCACCTACATTGTCGATGGGAGAAAGCACTTTTTCAGAAGTTGTGCTCTCACCAGTAGATTCAACATCACCATCCTTCTCAATGCCCATTTTGCTCTCTGCTGATGTAATAATGAAATCCTCCTTAGTTGTAGTCTCACCAATCACTATACTATGGTACTCTGAAGGTAACTGTTCATAGTCTTCCTCCTCGTTCTCTACATGTGTTTGCATAGATGGAATGTCTATGCATGTCTGTAAATCAACAATCTTTAAATGAGCATGCACCTCCTCCATTTTGTCTGTGGTCTCTAAAACCTCAGTGGTTTCTCCTGAGACCTTGTGAGTTGATTCATCCAACTCAGGACTGTCATAATCATCATCTGACAATGAGGAATGTAAGGGAAATACTGGACAAGATTCAGCAGGGTTCTCCGAGTACTGCTCTTCTGATGTTATGGTTAACATTGTGTTAAATTCTAGTGAACTTTTATGTTGTGACAGCACTTCTTCCTCTTTTGGTTGTTTAGAACCACAATCAAAATCAAATTTTACCTTTTTAACTTTTGCATCCTTTTCCATTTCATCAAATGTTTTGATCTTTGCAGCCATCTTAAACATCTCTTCTTCTGGAGTGAATTGCCTTTGTAAAGCATCAAAGTCATAAAGATCCCCACTGTCAATCACCTTTTCTTTTTGCTCCAGGGTCATGGAAATGTACTGCATATCTAAGGTATCATGGGTACCTTGGGATGACTCACTTTCTAAATAAATGTTTTGTTTAGAAATTAATTCTTTTCCCCCAGAGTCAGAAATGAAAGCCTGACTTGTTGAGAAGACCCTTTCAGTGTAACTCAGCTGACCAGCTTCTTGACCAGTGGGACTTCCCTCTAAAGAGTCTTGACATGGGGACTCCTTGGTTGGGCTTGGCTCAATAGAGTCTGGGGATTTTTGGGATGATCCATCTTCTCTGATGGGAGTAGTCTCAAGCGAGTCTATTCTACAGAGAGTTTTAGTATCACTCATGGTTGCAGGCTGCAGAGAATCCAAACTAGAAGGTCTCTCTGGTGCATCTTGACTGTGATGGCTATATTGTGGTATCTTCTCAGACTCACTAATTACATCCAATTTGATCAGCTTCATGCTATCTTTACAGGTATAATCACTTTTCATATTATGTGCTGATATTTCACTCTCTAATTTCATAACTTGAATTATATTTTGAACTATTGTCTTTGAATTGGCAGAAGACGGTGACTCAATATTGGTGGATGGAGAAGATGATTCAATCTTAGAATCATAAGGTGATTCAGTCTTGCTTTTTATGGAGGTTACTGAACATAATTCACTCTTGTCACTCTCCGCTCTTTCATGTGATGTCGAACTTGATTGGTGAATTGTCTCCTGGTCCCCTGGATATCTGTCTTCTGTTTCTGTACTAGTTGTACTGGAAGAAAAAACGACTTCTGGACTATTTTGAGGGGTTTCAGCAAGTCCCAAATGTTTCTCACTGTCACCTGTGCTGGAGTGAGGAGTCCTTGTCCCTATACTATTGCCAGGAGAGTCAGCTAAGGCCTCATGTTTGTCACTATCAAGACTTTCTTCCAATGCTCCATCATGTATTTCACTTTGAAGTAAGGGTTCACCTTGCACCATTGCAGTAGCAAATGCGGTGATTATGTTTGATTTACTTGGATCCACTGCTGCCTGGTGTATCTGCTCCTCGTCTTCCAAAGAAAGGCCATCACTACACATTAAATAATATTTACTTGCTTCACCTGAAGTTCGCCTAAAGAGCAGATATTCAGGATTTTCCTCAAGTTCTGCCTTAATATCTGCACTGAAATCCTCTGATGGTTTCCTGTCTGGGCTGATCTGAGGTTCCACAGACAATCTCCTGTTCTGGTAGATGTTATTTTCATAATACATTCTCTCACGTATCAACCGCGGGTCTTCGTTACTTAATAGTTCAGAACATATTTGTTGTTCCTCAGTTTCTGGTTCCTGTAATGGTTTTCCATTTTGGTCATTTGCTGTATGTTTACCGAGCAGGTCTTCTGGAGAGCTTTTCTCTTCAAAGTTAAAGATAATGTTGGAAGTTATAGCATGATCACCTTCGATTTGGATGATTGTTAGTGGTTTTTCATGAACTGCTTCACCATCATCGATCACTGGTTTATGCTGAATTGTGTTTTGGTCAATATGTGATGATTCTTGAAGTATCTTGTTTTCTACTACAATTTTTTCTTGTAAATGCTGGGTTGATTCTGGAATTTGGTTATCATATGTTGGAGGAACCTGCATCACATCAGAACTTGCTTCAGAGGGAATAGTTGTAATTGCTCTTTCTTGTAAATATTGAGTTGTTGCTGTCATTTGGCTATCATATGTTGTGGGAATCTGCACCACATTAGGACTTGGCATTTCAGAGGTTACAGTTGTAATTGTTCTTTCTTGTAAATGTTGAGTTGTTGCTGTCATTTGGCTACCATATGTTGGGGGAATCTGCACCACATTAGGACTTGGCATTTCAGAGGTTACAGTTGTAATTGTTCTTTCTTGTAAACGTTGAGTTGGTAGTGTCATTTGGCTATCATATGTTGGGGGAACTTGTATCACATCAGAACGTGGTGCTTCAGAGGTTACAGTCATTGCTTTATGTTCAAAAAGTCCAGACTTGCTTTTTGATGGATCCTGGCCAGTCTGAAAAGCCTTCATCAGCTCTCTTACAGGCATAGTTTCCTCTAGCCATTCCGTCTGTGACTTTGGGGATCTGAGGGATTTTGGAGGAAGCTTGGCTGATTTTTCTGTCTCTGTGACATATGGCTTACTCTGGGAAGTACTGACTTTTTGTGATTTCCACTTTTGACTGTCCCCCTCATTCTCTTCTTCAACCTTCTTCTGCAGTGCATTAACCTTGTCCTTAATGGATCCAATCGGAGTTTCTACAACTCTAGGAGACACAGGAACATGTCCAAAGACAGGTTCAGATCCACCGATAACTGCATCTTCTTCAAGAGACTCCTCAGACTGACTCCTACTCATACTTTCCAAGTCATCCTCTGAACTGCCGCTTGCAAACTCCCTCTCTTTACGCCTTTTCCTTGCTGGCTTTTTGATTCCTGCTGGACGGTGTTTACTACGTGTCACAACAACCTCTTTAAAACTTTCTTGAACACTATCCTCATCTTGCGAATCATTAAATGGTACAGGCGTTTCCTGCAGACACTGTTCTAAGTCACTGCTGAGATATGAAATCATACCTGAAATATCCCTCTGAGGAGGAGAATTGGATATAATGTCTCTTGTGATTCGAACTTCCTGAACGAGTGCCTCTTGGACTTCAGTGATATTTTTGCTTTTGGATTCCGCAACATCTGTCACACTGAGAAGGACCCACTCCTCATCATCAATGGTTACAGATCTCCCAATAGCAACTCCCCCTTTTGTATCATCCATTGTTCTGTCACGAAGAATCTCTTCTACCTTCTCTAAGTCCTCTTTCACTTTTTCAACAATTTCAAATGGCTCATCCACTTCCTCATCCCCAGCCTTGTCTGATCGCTCTCTGGCATCAGAGGAGCACGATTTTTCTGACTTTTCAGAGGTATGAAGGATTGACACTTTAATCAGGTCCTGCTTCATTTCAGAAACCTCTGAAAGTAGATCTGGACTTGCGAGTGTGGCAGGATCATGTATGATTTGCAGCATGGAAAGCTCTGTTGACTCAGATCCCTCATAATCTTCCATTTGAACAGCACAAATAGTTTGTAAAGAACAAAGGGGGAAATTAAGAGGACAAAAGACATTGGAAAACTAGTCAGGGCCGGAGCAATACAAACTGTCTTCAGTTCAGATGTTGAGGAAACTACTTGACAGAATGAAGAACATTGCTAGATTTATCTAGATTTGGATCCGAAGGATTTGGGAAGGCATGGGAGCAGTTAAGCAAAGCAAAGAGAATTACAAAATGAGGGCAGGAAATGGGCAGGAAATAACTTGCTTAAACATGTTATATTGATTCAAGTATCCACTCATACACTTAACACAAGAGGGAAAGTATAAAGAAAAAAACAAAGGATAAGTAATACAGAAACCTGTGCACAAAGAACAAATGAGGAAAGTAATCATAACACAGAGTTGATCTGTACCAATGAGGCATCTCAAGATTGTTCTCGACATGAAGAACTCATGTCAACACAAACATAGTTAGCATTTCAAAACAATGCCCTTATGCAACACTGAGATACAATCAGAGGCTTTTCACATAAAACACTTTCAAATTATTAAATGCTATGGCTTTTTAGTTATGCAGATCTTTCAGTCAAACATGGAGTTGTTTAACATATGGGAATTTGTTATAAGTCTGAGGTAAATGATAAGAAAAATGTAGGAAACCAATAAACACAAGTGAACAAAGGAAACAAAGAATGTGAGTGATAAGGATAAAAAAAGTCACAAATTATGCATATTTCAAAAAAGATATCCTCACATTCAAGCAGACACACTCAAACAAATACATATGCAATAATATAATATGTGTAAGTCAAGTTATTTCCATGCAAAGGAAATGATCCATGCAAAGGTGACATTTGTGGCAAGCAAATTAAGTGATTTCATTACAGGCAAAATAATATGTGCCTGGTCAGTATGATTTTGATTTTAGGGAGAATGGTTTGTTTTCCAGTATCTCTTTTGGCATGTAACACACTAAACATTTTAGAAACCATCATGCCAGAAGCAAGATACCATTGTGAGAGAATAGAATTGGATGTAATGTTTCATGAGAACAGCAGACCATAAAAATAAAAATGGAAGAAGGGATGTTTATCAGCCATAGCATAGCAATCAGGGATCCACAAATACAATTTCTCTTAAAATCACTTATACAGTAAATATGCTAAATATGTTAACAATGTACTAATACATTGGTAACCTACAGTTACAGGAGTTATGGGGGTTAAAAAGAATGAGAGCAAAAGCTGTCTATACTGTATATATATTTTTAAACTTAAAAATTGCTTACATTGCTCATGTGTCTTCTCACTCTATAAAGAAATTACATTGAAACAGAGAGTTAATCGAATGGAAATTACAGAAAAATCCATGATCTCTTTTGCAAAGACAACATTTACAAAATCATTTATTTATTTTTAAGGTGTAATATAGGTATTTACCTCATCATCTGCATCTTGGTCAGAATCAGATTCCTTAAAAAGTAAGAGCAAAAAAAATCAATTGTCAGATTAAATTTAGCTAAACTAAATATATTTTGATTAAAAAGTATTGGCTTTTTGTTGTGTCTATGTATGCATATTACATACAGTATACAGTGGGGAAAAAAAGTATTTAGTCAGCCACCAATTGTGCAAGTTCTCCCACTTAAAAAGATGAGAGAGGCCTGTAATTTTCATCATAGGTATACCTCAACTATGAGAGACAAAATGAGAAAAAAAAAATCCAGAAAATCACATTGTAGGATTTTTAAAGAATTTATTTACTAATTATGGTGGAAAATAAGTATTTGGTCAATAACAAAATTTCATCTCAATACTTTGTTATATACCCTTTGTTGGCAATGACAGAGGTCAAACGTTTTCTGTAAGTCTTCACAAGGTTTTCACACACTGTTGCTGGTATTTTGGCCCATTCCTCCATGCAGATCTCCTCTAGAGCAGTAAGTTTTGGGGCTGTCAATGGCGGGGGGGGGGGGGGGGCCAAAAAACACAGATTTCAAAATCCCTCCAAAGATTTTCTATGGGTGAGATATGGAGACTGGCTAGGCCACTCCAGGACTTGAAATGCTTCTTACGAAGCCACTTCTTCGTTGCCCGGGTGGTGTGTTTGGGATCTTTGTCATGCTGAAAGACCCAGCCACGTTCATCTTCAATGCCCTTGCTGATGGAAGGAGGTTTTTACTCAAAATCTCATGATACATGGCCCCATCCATTCTTTCGTTTACACGGATCAGTCGTCCTGGTCCCTTTGAAGAAAAACAGCCCCAAAGCATGATGCCTCCACCCCCATGCTTCACAGTAGGTATGGTGTTCTTTGGATGCAACTCAGCCTTCTTTGCCTCCAAACACGACCAGTTGAGTTTTTACCAAAAATCTATTTTGGTTTCATCTGACCATGACATTCTCCCAATCCTCTTCTGGATCATCAAAATGCTCTCTAGCAAACTTCAGACGGGCCTGGACATGTACTGGTTTAAGCAGGGGACACGTCTGGAACTGCAGGATTTGAGTCCCTGGCGGCACAGTGTGTTACTGATGGTAGCCTTTGTTACTTTGGTCCCAGCTCTCTGCAGGTCATTCACTAGGTCCCCCCGTGTGGGTCTGGGATTTTTGCTCACAGTTCTTGATCATTTTGACCCCACGGGGTGAGATCTTGCGAGGAGCCCCAGATCGAGGGAGATTATCAGTGGTCTTGTAGGTCTTCCATTTTCTAATAATTGCTCCAACAGTTGATTTCTTCACACCAAGCTGCTTACCTATGCAGATTCAGTCTTCCCAGCCTGGTGCAGGTCTACAATTTTGTTTCTGGTGTCCTTTGACAGCCCTTTGGTCTTGGCCATGGTGGAGTTTGGAGTGTGACTGTTTGAGGTTGTGGACAGGTGTCTTTTATACTGATAACGAGTTCAAACAGATGCCATTATTACAGGTAACGAGTGGAGGACAGAGGAGCCTCTTAAAGAAGAAGTTACAGGTCTGTGAGAGCCAGAAATCTTGCTTGTTTGTAGGTGACCAAATACTTATTTTACCGAGGAATTTAACAAATTAATTCTTTAAAAATCATACAATGTGAATTTCTGGATTTTTTTTCTCATTTTGTCTCTCTTAGTTGAGGTATACCTATTATGAAAATTACAGGCCTCTCTCATCTTTTTAAGTGGGAGAACTTGCACAATTGGTGGCTGACTAAATACTTTTTTGCCCCACTGTATGTGGTCGTGAGGTAATATCATTATGAAAGTGTTTCTCTTACCTTTGAGTAAACAGGTAGGCAGATGTTCAGATTGCATATTGCATTGTGGTTTAGACTGCGATACGTTCTTGGTTCTTTTGTAAAAGACAATCTGCCACATGGTTCTTGAGTGCTGTCACGGATCTGTTAAAAACAACCAATCTGTAACTTTGCTCACCACTAACTGACAATTACACAATACTGTGGCATCATAGTTAAACTAGTAGGAAACATTGTGGCGTACTGTAACACGTTTAAATCTGTAACCTTTTTTGTGCAAACTTCAATATAATATCTACATAGTTATCTACTATAAATAGTGCTACAAATTATAACTTACTTTGATAAAGAGAGAAAGACGGTTTTCCTTAAAGGCATAGAAGCTGAACACATGGTGCTGTCCACTTTTGGTCAGTGGGACCAAATTTCCAAAGCAGTCTGCAAAGATTGGCTTTCCCTCTAGAACCTGTAGAGATAAACATACCATCATGTAGAAAAGTTAATCTCAAATGCACTAGCAAGACTAGCTGAACCACACTTACCTCGACATCTCGACTACGAGCCACTTCAGTGAAGTTCTCCTGCTGCTCCAGAGTTTTATCCATCTTATCATCCGTCATACAGAAGCAGCGGAGTCGTGCTTCTATAGGGTCCAATGTCTTGGCAAAGATGACAAACTTGGCCATATAGGGAACACAGATGATCTCGCGATACAGCTGACTAGAGAAGTTCACAGCCTCCTGGATCTGACGGCAATCTATAAGCCAGAACCTGGGAGGAAAAACATGTATTTAACGATTTGTCAAGGGAAAGCAGTCAACAAACATTTGTCACTGCATCTGAACTCACCTTGCTGACACATTAGTGGTAAATGAAACACACTGGTTGATGAATGTTAGCGGTGTGGATCCAGTTATGTCCTCCCATTGTGCTGGAGTCGTCCCACCTAGAAAAGGAAAATTATTAGAACTATTTACACCTTCTTATAAAGGCACTTACTTACAAAAGATATGTGTTTTACTCTTTATTCTCACATACCAGTAATGCTACATAATAGTCGTAGAGTGGGGGTACTGCTTGTCCCGTCACTGGTTGGGCTTTTAGGGATAGTAATAGTCATGGTGATGGGCTTGTGAAACTTGCGTCTTCTGGGCTCCAAAGTAACAATTGGGCTGAATGTAGCCTTATTACCCAATATCTTCCTCACCAGATCCTCACTGATTGGCTGGGCCTAATAAAGGATGAGATTGAGATGTAAGTGGCAGGATGGACTTTTTATTTTTTTATTTCATCCCCTCCCTCTAACCAATTTAAGAGTAATATACTGCTAATTAAATATTTTACAGAAGGGCATAGCTAAAAAACAAAAAACAAAGAAAGAACTTTTTCCATAGAGTCACACTTTTAAAACAAACCCTAAAATAAGACTTAAAGACAAAATAACAATGCATTAATATAACTTTTTTCAGTTTACCAATACATTTTTTTACCATTACATAAAAAAAGAAAAATTGCTGCTGCATTGATATATAATATAGCTCAATCTCAATTAAGTTAGCTTTAATGACACAAAGAAGTTACTAAAAAAATTTTGTACTTTTTGTTATATAACACAAATCAAAAGGAAAATTAGAAATGCCGATAACGCCTTATTTTAAGGTGTCTTTACGTTAAAATACGTTTACACGTTACACGTACTTACTATAGAATGAGCACAAAATTATGCATAATTACATGCATAACCCTAAAACAAACCCTAAACCTAACCCTGTAGTAAGTACATGATGTTAAGTGAAGTGAAGTGACGTGACATGTGGTCAAGTATGGTGACCCATACTCGGAATTAGTGCTCTGCATTTACCCATCCAGAGTGCACACACACAGCAGTGAACACAAACAAACCGTGAACACACACCCGGAGCAATGGACAGCCATTTTTTGCTGCGGCACCCGGGGAGCAGTTGGGGATTCGGTGCCTTGCTCAAGGGCACCTCAGTCGTGGTATTGAAGGTGGGAGAGAGAGCGCTGTACATTCCCTCCCCCCACCTACAATCCCTGCCGGTACGAGACTCGAACTCACAAACTTTGGGTTATGAGTCCAACTCTCTAACCATTAGGCCACGACTTCCCCAAATATATATAATTTAATAATATTACGTAATGTACAGTACTTAAATGTATAATTACACTGTAACAAGGACACCTTAAAATAAAGAGTAACCGAAATGCCTTCTTTAAAAATTAAAAGGTCAATGATGAAGATTGCTTTGCATAGTGGATTACCTGTAGCCCAACGCGTATCCGTTTAGTCAATGCTCCCTCTGGGAACACAGCCTGGACCTGTGGAACAAGTATGCTGCTTAACACCCCACCCTCTGGACCGATCAGATGACTGTCCTGCTTAATGCGGGACACCACTGCAAAGTATTGTGGGAAATCCCGTGTGATGATGCGGCAGATTCGCCTTTTCTCCAGCTCCTCGGGAGTGTCCAGTTCTAGTGTGAAAATGACAAATCCAGTTGTTCCAAATGACCAAAGTCTTCATTTTATTTCATTTTAAAGATGCTCTCCTTCTTTACCAAACTAAACTTTTCCACTAAGCACAGACCTGTTCTAAAATGTTTGAAAAGAACTGTCACACAGGATCCCAAATCTATACCACCATTCAAAAGTTAGAGGTCAGTGAAATGTTTTTTTTTTTAAACAAATTTAGACTTTTATTTAGCAAGGATGCATTTAAATTGATTAAACGTGAATGTAAAGATGTATAATGTTACAAATAATTTCCATTTCAATGTTCTTTTGAAATTTCTGTTCATCAAACAACGTATCATGGTTTCCACAAAAACAGCAAGCAGTACAACTGATTTAAACATTGATCTTAAACACCAAATCAGTATATATGATTAGTTTCTGAAGGATTAAAGGCTGCTGAAAATTCAGCTTTAGCATCTCAGGAATAAATTACATTTTAAAATATATTAAAATAGAAACAGCTATTTTAAATTGTAATGACATTTCATAATATTGCTGTTTAACACTTGGTGAGCATAAGAGACTTCTTTCAAAACTATTAAAAAAACATTACTGACCCCAAACTTTTGAATGGTAGAGTATATGGTGTCAGCTCACAGCATTATAAACCAGATTACAGTTCTATTAGCATACCACTTGCCAATTTAAGGTGTGTTACATCAAACAAGTGTCTCACTCACCCTCGTCCATGCCATTGAGTATCTGATTCAGCTCCTCTTCTGTATGCTCACAGTGATGTTCTCTCCAGCTCTCTCCTGTCTCACTGCGCAGAATCACCAACTCCCTCTCTGTCCCACGCAATGCAGCAAAGTGGGGGATCTCCACTATCACAGGCCTGAAAAATAACGGTGTTATTTCAGCCAAATGTACGGCTTTGGACTTGTCAAAGTGAGGGTTGTTGAGAAACAGATATCGCATCTGTGGAAGACATAAACACAGGTAAATGTAACATGCAGCAATGTAGGAACAAAACCATGGGTAATGCCATATACAGCACACACAGAGCAATGACCAATACAAGAAAATAACACATTTAAACTCAAACGATATTTAAAAGTCAACAAAGGAAGTAAAGGTAAATTAATGGAACACCTCTATTTCGGAATGATAAAAACAAACTAAAAAAATTATAAAATACAGATGGAGGTGTATTTAAAAGAATTAGGAGGGATATGTGACCGGTATCCAGTGGATATTTGGCATTAGGATCTCTCCTACCCGAGGAATTTGGTGCCGGGTGGACCCAGCTGCAGAATTCTGCTGACAAGACTTTCACCCTCATTAAGAGGAGGAGGGGCTGTTGGGAGGTGGAGTTTACTGTTCCGATCGCAGCCATTAAAAAAGATGTAAAAAACAAGGCACACTGTGAATCTGATTTACTGAACTCAGATTTAGAGAGAGAGGAACATCATTGTCACTCCTCCAAACTAGAGATGACAAGTGTCCTAACCAGGTGAGACAAACACTAAAAGCTCATCCATGAGTTTTTGTCCTAACAGCTGCGACATTTTGTCCATCGCTTGGTTAAATCTACCTAAAATTGTTTCTTTAATTAATAAATGGAAAAATACTAAAACTTAAAACTAAAATCTATCCACTGAATCTCATTGGTCCAAAATTCACAAAATAAACATCAAACATCATTTTACTGGCTGAGATTACATTACATGAGATTACATGGACAGCTGTTTCAGCATAGACAAACAAATTGATTGTCGCTGGAAACTTGTAACATCGCTCCTGGTTAGGACACGTCAAACATGTTGACATATTGCGCTACTTTGTCAGTCAAGACGAGACAAAATAGAGAACATATAACTGCATCATACACAAACAAAGATAGACAAAAATGTTCATGGTGATACAGCATACATTTTCAATTTTAGATCCCCTTAGACACCCCCTTACCCAAGAAACTGGGCTCCGGTGGGTCCAACTTCAATGAGCTTGCCTGCGAGCCCCTCTCCCTCCACCATAGGGGGCATAGAGGCCAGCCTGTGCCTCTTCACCAGACGACATGTGACCCGTGTAGGTGCTGAGCACTTTCTAGGTGGCACAATAATGCGTAGTCCATTGTGACGACAGCCACGCATGGCTCCACCACGGGCATCCACCATGAAACTGACCAGGAAGCTGTTTTTATAGAACAGCAAGTGACAGTGAAACACACAACACAATGTTTAACATCTTCATTAAAACTACACAGAAATGAAATACTGCCATAAATGCATTACATTCTCGTTTATAAACTTACAGAAGCCACCTAGGCCATGCAATATTATTTTTCTGTCTATTTTTCTAAACTTACATTATAGGCTCTGTGGGCTTCTCTATGTCTGTAAACAGTTATTAATTTTGCAATTCTCTTTGGTGCCATTTGAAATTACACACATACCAGAAACATTTTGGGTTCCAATAGTTTTCTTCGGTGATCAAAAGGATTCATTTCTGTTAAACCCTGAACATTGTTTTTATTATCAGATTGTGTTGCCACTATGTGTTGTACACTGATGAACACTACCGTTCCAAAGTTTGTGGTCGGTAAGATTTTGTTTGAAATATTTTAAAAAATACAGTAAAAATGGTAATATTCTAAAATAGTATTACAATTTAAATAACTATTTCACGATATTTGGTGCTGAAGAAACATTTCTTATTATCATCAATGTTGAAGAGAGTTGTGGTGCTCGGTATTTTTGTGGAAACCATTATACATTTTTTGTAGGATTGAATGAATAGTAATTTTGCAATGTAACAATGACTTTTGATCAATTTAATGCATTCTTGCTAATGAAAGGTATTAATTTCTTTCTTTCTTTAAAAAAAATCTTACTGACCTCAAACTTTTGATTGGCATAATGTTATTTTAAGTGTTGCTTTATGTTATGTATTGTTCATGAAGTTTATGGAGAATGTCTACAAAATAATCTACAGTCAAGTCACTGGAGAATTTAGATAATAAAGAATGATAACCGTTGAACATGCTCAATATGTAGTGGGAGGATACCGTAGTTGTTGAGAAACACAGTGTCTCCAGTTTCATAACACCCATGTGAAAGATACTGAAGAATACTTAATATTTTTCATGGGGATATCTATGAATACGGAGACATGACTCACTGTGTTCATCAAAACATGCTGATTAAAATTTTAATAGGCACAAAAAGGTTAATTTAAAAAGCTCAAAGCAGACAGTTGTTATGTATACATGCAATAATGAAATAAAAGGAGATGAAGTGAGGAAGCAAAAAGGGCACATGGAAGAGAAGTGGAGGATCACCTGCTGTTGTCATTGTCAAGGCATGGGGTGGATCGGCTAAAAGCAGAACAAAAGACACAATCACGAACAGCAGAGAGAGAGGCAGAGTGATTTAGGCAGATGACGTGAGTGTAATAAACGAGAAAGAAAGAAAGAAAGAAAGTCAGCAAGAAAGAAAGAAAGCAAGAAAGAAAGAAAGAAAGAAAGAAAGACAGAACAATGAGAGGAAATTGAGCAGCTATCATTCATGATCCACAATAGTGGCATCTGATGCAATGCCAGCTTTGACTAAACATACATATCTTAGTATGTACTAGCATGTACAACGGGGGGAGGCAAATGTGTGTGCGTGTTCATGTCCGTTTTAGTGTGTGTGAAACCTACTAACCCTGACTGCAGAAGAGTGCTAGTTAGCACCACATTATCCAGATGTTCAGCACCCCAGCTCAGTCGATATGACTCATGTTCTCGAGAGAATGCAGAAACCTAACAAACAACATAATCAGACTATAATATATCATTGTGACTCGTGTTCAAAATTGTTCCAAAACGTCCGATTTTGTTGTGAATTTTGACTTAATGGGTGGGCTAAAAATATTTTTATGGTATAACTGTTGTATAAACGCAATAAGCCATGTGAATCCATGGTTTACAGTTAATTTAGAACAGCTAAGAAGATTTTAACAATGCTAACAATTAGATTTTATCAATTAGCATTATAAACCATGGCTAACAACACTGAGCCAAATGTTAGGTGTACAAATGAGGTATGATGGTTCACCTTATTACGCTGGTGGCTTGTGATCATATCCTCAATCAGCATTCCTTCACCCCTGTAAGCAAGATGACTGGGGGTCTCATGGGACCTGAGGTAGGACAATGTAAACAGGTGAGTAAAACAGCATTATGTGTGGGTACTTCTTATACTTGTGAGAGTTAAATTCCCAAAACAATGGCAACAAAAAGGCTCAAACAATGATGTGAGCTTGGAGGCTTCTGGCTCAAACAATGATGTGAGCTTCGAGGCAGGGCTAACAGTAATAATCTGTTTAGCAGGAATGAACTTGTCTATGGAAATTTAAATATTGGTTTGTCTGTTTGTATATGTGCATTGGTTTATTTTTTTACCGGTCTAAGTTATGGGTGTAGCTCATGTTGTCCAGGTAGTGTCCAGGTAGAGAGTCATCACCAAGCTCTCTCAGATCCTCTGCTCTCAGGTATTCCCCTCCATCACCTGTCATTGTGTCCTCACCTGCTCATACACACATTGACTAATGATTGACACCGTCAATGAACTACTCGTTGATCAAATTACTGACTTGGGGCCAGATTCACTAACAGCTTGCACCAGCTCAAACCCTCTTTGGTGTTTAAAAACTGCTGTCAGGATTTACTAAAGAGACACAGCAAAAAATTAGTGATGAAAAGATATTTTTGCATGTGCATTTGTAGGAGTTACTCTTTCAGATGCAAAATGTATGGGAAGAGAGTACTTTAGTGAATCAAGCAACACGATTTACTAAGTTTTACCAATGCTATCTCACAACCAATTCACAAGTATATTACAAGGTGGCTAATTAGTACGAATTCTTACAACCTCACTCGTACGACCTCATTTGTACGATTTTGTTTTCTGTGAGGGGTAGGTTTAGAGGCAGGGTTATGGGTGGTCATTTGTACAAATTCACACCTCGTAAAAAATATAAGAATTGCTGTGAGATCAAGTTGGTTTTATGGTAGTAAGATTACTGGTATTTACACCATTATTTAACACCCAAAAAAGCATGTCTCAACCCATTTTGCGCCTGTGTACTTTCCACTCCCTTTGATGCTTTTATGGGATTGTGGTCTCAAACTAATTTGTCCTTTTCAGTAAATCTGGCCCTTATTGGTTAAGTGATATATCGAATAGGCTGTAGTCAGGGCCTGATTTACCTCATATCGTGACATCGGCAAAACAATTTTTTGGGTCCCCCTTCCTTATTAATAGGCAATCAGTGGAAACCGTTACAGTGTTTTCTATCGCAATAAGCGCTTGCATTCAGACAATAAAAATGTAATGTCTTTATTTGTTTGAGAATGGAGAAAGGCCGTTCCATTAATAGGCTCCAGCGTCTTGTCCACATTACCATTCGGGACGTGCATATTCTCTAATAATTTTACGGCCTGGGTCACAACCCACACCCAAGGCTTATTGTTCAGATGATTGATTTCAAGATAAACCTTCCGTTGCAAATTCCAAAACGTCATTTTAGAGCTAATAACAGAGGCTTGGGGCATTGATATGCAGGCTAATGCAGTTATTAGAGAGAAAGAAAAAAAATTATGCGTGTGTGAATAAGCGCGTCTGTGTGTCTCTCAGCAGTGTTCAGCAGCAGCGTCTACTAATAGCGAATCTTTAAGTTGAACTGCTTCAAGAACTCCCACTGAGAAAATGTCATGTAAGCTTTTGAGCTGCAAAAAATATTTAATGAAATTCGCAGGGCCGCCCGCGTGATGACAATCTGTTCACATCTCCGCGTGTGTGCGCGAGTGCGTGTCTGCACCATGTGGGTGAGACGAGAAAGGAGAGAAAGGAAGTTTCATGTGCATTTCCATACATAAAAAGGTGGAAAACATGGAAATAGTTTGTCATTTTTTACCCTATTGTTTGTTATATTTATTTGCTCAATGTCCTCTGGTGTTTTGATTCTCTCAATGTTGTAGATAGACCATAGTATAACAAAAAATATTATATATCTTCTCATTGTGTTTGGGCCCCCCTGGACAAGCGAGCATAGGCACATGCCTAGAATGCCTATGCGTAAATCCGGCCCTGGCTGTAGTTTAATAACAACCAACGACTGGCCATTCAATTATGTTTCTTTGGACAAGTATTATATAACCTCTAATTTCTGACCCAATTATAAATGTAAATACTTTTAAAAGTCAGACAAATAGCATAATTCTTAAAAATTTGGGTTTTAGACAACGTGACAGTAAAGACTTCAAAATAAACCAATAAAAAACTAAAATTAATAAAAAATTAATTATATTAACCAACAACATATTAACCATAACAAGCACTGTTCACCCATTATGTAGGTACTACTAAAACTAAAATACTCAGTGACTCACAGATATCAAGTATTCTCATTTTTATGATTTGAAAAATTATCCCCAGATTAGCACAAATAACTGAGAACAAAGTTAGTTTTTCATAGTTTAGTTTTCTACACATAATATTCATGCCCGTTCCAGTTAGCACACAAATTGCAAACCACACGTTGGAATAGATACAGAGGGAACTGAACAGCTTTTTGGTAATGCAGTAAGTGTAACGTTAGTAATTCAATAGGTCAGTTCAGTTCACTCTATATCTATACCCTGTATACCTTCGATCTCCATAGAGACTTCAGTAAAAAGCTCCTCCTCCATCTGATGTTGGGCTACAGAGGCACAGCAGCTTTTAAGTAGATATATGAAATCCTGATTATGTATAATAAAAGTCAGTTATAAATCAGTATCTTACCCTCCTCATCAGACACATCCAGAACTTCTGTCATTGTCTCTGGAACGTTCAGCTTGTGTTTCTCTGTCACCGTCTACAAAAGTTGAAATGAAAAAGGGATTCAACATTCTTGTATGGTTTATGAATGCATCAGATATTCTTAATATTTAAAGGCATGGATACATACGGTTGTCGTTGTGATTATTTCCTCAGTAACAACTTTCAGAGTGTCCACCACTGAGATGTACCCCAGACGCTTAGCAATAGAGAGTGCTGTGTTCCCATTCTGAGAGAGAAATAGTGTGAGGTTAGAGAACTAAGACACAGAATTAATATAATTTCTGTGAGTATGAGTGTGTTGCTCACCATAGTGACCGCATTAGGCTTGGCTCCATGCTGCAGCAGGACATTGATAATGTGTGTATTTCCCTGCTGAGCAGCTTGGTGAAGTGGTGTGTAGCCATTCTGAAATAAAAAAACTCCATCAGTACAGTAAACAGCTCAGAAATAACATAATAACAATCTGAATGCAATGCAAAAAAATGAAGCATTTAAAATAATGCAATTGTGATAGAATATTACAAATCATAATAATTGCACACAATTACAATCTGTCATAGACATCAGCAATATTTCTCAGTCACAAACTCAAAATGCATGGTCACACAGCTCATACTTACAAAATGATTAAATTAATAGTTTTTTTAAGTAATAATTAATTGGGTTAAAGTCACATAATGAAAGAATATACTTTAATAAATATATTAAACTCTTACCTTAGTTTTTGCATTGACATTAGCGCCATTTTGCAAAAGGAAATTAACCATTTTGACATTTCCATAGTGACAGGCAACAATAAGAGGAGTGTAGCCCAACTAGAAGAAACAACCAAATATCACATTAGCTGAAGTGTAACATATTGAATCATTATTAAAAAAGCAAATTCAGACCGTGGTAATACAAAAAATACGGTTCAAGCTTACTTTGGTCTGCTGGTCTACGTTTGCATCGTGTTTGACCAGTATTTCAGTCACCTGCACTCTGTCCTCCTGAGCAGCGAGGTGTAGAGGTGTAAGACCACACTGAAAAGAAAAAAAAAGAAAACATAAACCATTATTAAAGGGCTCGTGAATGATTCTTTCTGATTGGGTTCATTGTGAATTCTATACTCTAACATTTTTTTGTAATCACATTAGCAAAGTCAGGATTCAACAGTATGGGTTCTGGTAGTCAGTTAATGATTTGAATAGTAATATATTTCCAAGTGAGCTAGATAAGTTTTGGGGTTGCAATTATTCTAAATAAGAAGGTGCATAAATCTGTGTTGGTCTTGGGCAGAGTATCCCAAACTGGAATCGTGAATTCCTGGGAGAGGGAAGTACAGGGGGTTCACGAGTTGATGAAAAGCGAATAATTAATTATATCAAATGTAAAATTAAGGTAAATAAATGGGGCTGCACAATAATTGTGATAAAGCACTGTTCGCTTGAACAGATTCTCAGTTCACAGTAAATGCAGCAAACTCCATCTCTGCATGTGTTGCATTTAATGTGCATTTGCTAACTCAATGCACACTACTTTAACTGTCATTTCTAACATTCTTCGGTAGCAGAAATATTAAATTTTCTTGATTTCCAAAAGTCCAAAAGAGTTTGAGTCCACTTTAAGTCTAGCTACAAATAAAACAAAAAAAAGATTAAATATTTTATCTGTTTACTTGTATGCCATGTCACCATTAACTGACATTAGAGTGTCATTAAATTATCAATATTAACTCACGTTCTTATGAGGTACATCTAGGAAATATTTTACATCTAAGTGGTTTGGCTGACATTTGTAATAGTCAGTTTGGATGACAAAAAATATGTTAAATATGTTATGTTTATTCATGAGCAATAGCTAATAGCCTGATGCTGAGGATACATACTGTAGTCTTCCCTGATCTAGATCTTACCTTAGTGGCAGCACTGACATGTGCACCCCTCTCCAGCAGCAGAGAGGCCATCTCTGTGTGCCCCTCTTGGGATGCCAGGTGTAAAGGACTCACTCCCTGTTTGGTCAATGCATTGGTCTCTGCTCCATACTGAAGCAGCGCAGAGGCGATCTGTGTCTGGTTCTTCTTAGCTGCAATGTGGAGTGGTGTATAGCCATTCTGCACAGGAAGAGAGTAACAGAAACCCTCAGGTTATACATTTTTTAATTACTAGATGCAGAAATATCTTGCTATCAGTTTAAGATTTGCACCTTAGCAGTAGCATGAGGTGAGGCTCCTTTATCCAAGAGCATCATCGCCACCTGCTGGTTATCATAGTGAGCAGCTACATGCAGTGGTGTGAGACCGTACTAGTTCAGAAAGCCAAAGACAGAAAGAAAAATGACAATAGTGAACATATATTTACAAAATACATTTCAATGAAATTTCAATGATTTCAATGATTAAAGCTTGATTTTCACCTTTCCAGCGTCATCAAGAAGTGCTCTCCGCTGAAGGAGGAGTTTCGCCACATCCAGACTACCATATTTAGCAGCAACATGTAGAGGAGTGAAGCCTTTCTGTTAAAGGAAGGATATTTGTCTTTAGTTGATTATAGATTAATACATACTCTACTTAAAAAAAAAAAAATTGGGGTCAGTATTTATTTATTTTGATGAATACTTTTGTCATTTAAGACTATGGGGGAAAGAGCTTTTTCATTCAAAGCCCCCAAATTATGCAATGCTCTTCCTTTTAATATCAGAAATGCACCAACTCTGGATCACTTTAAAAAGGTGATTAAGGCGCATTTATTTAAGCTTGTATTTAATTAATTCTAGTATTTTTGTATTGTTTTTTTTTGTGTGTGTGTTGTTGTTTTACTGTAGCGCTTTGGGTTTAGGAAAAGCGCATTACAAATAAATTGCATTATTATTATTATTATCTTGAATGAATACTTTTATTCAGAAAGTACACATACAATTTTTCAAAAGAGTTTTATTTCAAATAAATGCTGTTGTTTTGAGCTATTCATCATTTTCTAGAAAAAAAAAATCACAGCTTTAACAAAAATAAAAAAACAGCACAACTGTTTTCAACATTGATAATAATAAAAAATATTTCTTGAGCACCAAATCAGCATACTGAAGACTGAGTAATGATGCTGAAAATTCAGCTTTGTCATCAAAGTAAAAATTCACATTTAAAAAATACTGAAATAGTTATTTTAAATTGTAATAATATTTTAAAATTGTACAGTTTTTAATATATTTTTGATCAAATAAATGCATGTATATGTATGTATATATATATAGTATCCCTCATTTTAGTAAATTGTGGGCATGTTGTACTAATTCATTCCCTGTTTTTGTCTGCATATCATGTGTGGGGCTCTGTATAAATTAATAGATTTATTGCATAATATTTGATAATATATTTGAATGAGGACCCCATATCTCTTTCACAGATCTCCCTGCAGTCCCACCTTGGTGGTGAGTGAGTGAGATGCTCCAGCCTCCAGCAGCACTGCAGCTGTCTCCATCTGACCTTCACGAGCGGAGATGTGCAGAGGTGTGTATCCATTAGTGGTGGAAGCGTCAGGATGAGCCATGTGCTGCAGTAACAGCTGGACAATCTCTGTCTGACCCAGACGTGACGCAATGTGAAGGGGAGTTTGGTCCTCCTGGAGGCAAGAAAGATATATTATATTTAAAGCTTCATGTGTAGTCATTAATCTGTATTTTCACTTTATTCAGTAAGTGTTTTTATCAACTGACTCTGGCCATGGCATCCACCAAAGCGCCGTTCCTTAGCAAACATCGCACCACCTCCATCTGTCCTGCCCTTGCAGCCATGTGCAATGCCGTCTCGCCACGCTGAGGACACACATAATCAGTACATGAAATGCATTGCTAGACCTTTTTGAATTTGTTTATTTAGAGGAGAGTAGAAAAGACAGCAAATGATATCCAAAACTCCCAGCATGAGCAAAACAGTGTGGCAAAGCATGAGCTAAAAAAGTAGGCACTGAAAGTAGGGGTGTGCAATGGTTATATAGTCTAGATATGTATAGGCAGATATACTGTATATATAGCTCTAATAGCTGCTGTTTCTATGGGCTGCTACACGTAATCCGTCCGCTATATTGGAATGTGTGGACACTCGACTGTTTGTCTGCAACGGTAATTACACGCATGAATGAATATCTGTATCTGCAACTAAACTAACACAATACAAAAAGACGAAGCCATTAGAAACATATATAACATAGCAACATATATAAGTTATATAAATTAGAATGCCAGTGAAAATAGTTACATAATAAAGCCAGAGAAGAACCGATCTGTGTCTCTGAGCAGCACAAAGCAGTGTTTCGTTACTGAATGAATGCATGTTTTTTTTCTCATATTTAAAATATTTTGAAAAATCATTTTTTATATTCACAATTTCATTTTTAAATCTCGTAGTATTATTTATGCTATTGTAATCCATATCACCTCTGATTTAAATACATCTAAATGCCATATCAAATGTAGCTTATGTCATCTATTCTATGCAGTGCAAAAAATGGATTTTGTTGATATTGATTTAATTTGATTGGTAACAGCTCTACATTGTCTTACTATAATAATTTAATTTATTGATTAAACCTAAGAATTTGACATAGAAGATTTGCTCTCAAATCAATTTAGGGTGTCAAATAACACACCTTATACTACTGTGATCTAACCAATGCAAAGAATATTTAAAGATTTCGGATTCAGCTCCACTAAAGGCCTAAACCAACCAAGGTACCAGCACAAAAACACAGTAAGCAGTTTTTCGACAAAAATCAAGAAAATACAATTTTTTCTCAATATCACGCAGCCCTATTAGAAATATTTAAATATGGTCATGTCCAATCTTGATGACTGTGTACTCACAATATTACAGACGTCAGGTGAGGCTCCATTCTGTAGCAGAAGGAGAACAATATTGAGGTGCCCCATAAATGCTGCAACATGGATTGGGGTCAGGCCGGACTAGGAAGAAAGAGAACAGAAAGTAGTTACGTGTACATGCACCAATTTTCGTCAATCTAAATGAATCCAATCCGATTTCAGGTTCTGAATGTTCTGTTTATATGAACTCTAAACCTTCCTGTATGAGCTAAAGGAATAATTCAACTCTATGAAGTTTAATTATTAGGCTTGAAATAAACTCTAAAAAGTCACATGCCAAATCAGATATTGTTATCAGAAATAGTACGCAAGATTACAAGTCACAGACTACTAAGACTCTTACCTCAGTGACAGCTTGAATTGAGGCTCCATATTTAACCAGCAGTTCCATGACTTTCACTCTGTTCTTTTTGCAGGCAATATGCAGAGGAGTGAAGCCATTCTGACAGACACAAAAAATACATCAGTAATGCTCATTAACCCGCTGGGACACACTTTTTTCAAAGACAAAGAATTACCAGTGCTCTGGCATTAGGATTCGCTTTCTTATCCAGTAGTAATTTTGTGACTCTGTAGTGACCACAGTGGGCGGCAACATGAAGGGCGGTCAGGTAGTCCAGTGTGACATCATCAACCGGTGCCTTGTGTTGCAGCAGGTGTTTCACGCATTCGACGTGATCACCCTGAGCAGACATGTGCAGCGGGGAAAGGCCATTCTGTGTGTGCGTGTGTTGAAATACAGAGAAAGAGAGAGGAAAAATACAGATCAGCTTTAGATCAAAAAGTAATAATATAATATTTAATAATAATACTGTTTAATGCAGTTTTATATTTAACATTTTCAAATAAATGCAGCCTTGGTGAGTATAGGAGACTAATAAAAAAATATAAACAAACATGGAACCACTTAGTTTCATGTACCTTGGTCCGTGCCAGTATGGGAGCTCCTCTTTCAAGCAGGATTTCCACTGCAGTGTCATGTCCACTTCTGGCTGCACAGTGCAGTGGTGTCAGCCCATCCTTTTCAACAGAGAGAAGATAAATACAGACAATCAGCATATATGAAAAAAACACATATGTACATACATAATGCATAATTATGCATAATTGCAAACTACTGTTGTGCAAATGCACATGACAACATGTAGTAAAACACTATCGCTGCTACCTAAGTTTTTCAAAATGAAAGCAGAATTCACAAAAAGCTAGCATTATCATTATTGAGTACATACAGTACAAGAAATGTTCTTCTGAACTGTTAGCAGTAGGCACTAGAGGGCGCTTGTTTTACTGCATTTTGATGGTACTGTTGATACTCACCCTGGTCTTGGCGTCAATCTGAGCCCCCCTGTCTAACAGCAGAGCAATCATGTTTGTATTTCCTCGTTTGGAGGCCACATGAAGAGGGGTTATACCATTCTAAACAAAACAGTACATCCTTTAGCACAGATTATATTTTCATACTTGGAAAAAAATTGTAACTTAATAAACTATTAAAGCATCACACTGTCTTCTAAAATCAAGGGAAAGTAAAGAGGAACTGCAAGTATTTGCTAAAAGGAATAGTTCACCTCAAAAATGAAAATTCTGTCATTTACTCACCCACAATCCATTTTCAAACCTGTTGAAAAGTTTCTATATATGTTGAACACAAAAGATGAGATTTTGAGGAATGCTGTTGTTGGGCCCCAAACAAACAGTTGTTGGCCCCCTTTGACTTCCATAGTGGGTAAAAAAAAAAAATAATAATACTAATAAAATACTATGGAAGTCAATGGGGGTCAACAACTGTTTTTGGCCAAAATCTCTTCTTTTATGTTTAACATAAAAAAATTAATCTATACAGGTTTGGAACGATATGAGGGTGTAAATGATGACAGAATTTTCATTTTTGAGTTGAACTATTCCTTTAATATATATGAAATCTGAATACAGTTTATACATCATACCACATGATTATTCAATTAACTCCAACAGAGTTTTAATTGTGTAGAACTTAACAAAAGAAAGCATGCACATCAAAAATATCCCTGTAGTCTACCCTAAAAACTATAAATGTGTGATTTGAGTGAATAGCAGCTTAAATATTAGTCTGTTACAGAAAGCATTGATTTTGAGCAGTGGTTTTCAACCAGGGGTCAGAGCCCACTAGGGGGCATCAGGACCATTGGGTATGGCAGTGGCGTAAGTAAATGGGTGGGGGGTATAAATGGGTATTTTTCATTGGCTCAAGTTAAAAATATAGATGTGAATCGTTACCCTACATTTGTTTCAGTGTACCATCCCTTAAAGTACTTAATTTTGTCAATTTATAAGTTGCTTTTTTTTAGTATTTTAGCAATATAGGATCATACCCTGGCTGTGAAGTCTACAGCAGCCCCTCTGTTGAGCAGCAGCGTGGCCACATTAACGTTACCATAGTGAGCAGCAATATGCAGAGGAGTGAAGCCACTCTGTTAGAAGATGGAGTAGTATTGGGATAAAAGAAGGGATAGAACAAAGAAGAGAAGAAAACAGAATGGTAAATGTCTGCGCTGGTCTTCTAACTGATTTAAAACGTCCATCGTTCATGATCTACCATGCAGCATTCCCATGAATCATCACATTTGTGCAAAAACTTAAAAGATAGAAAAAAATGGAAAAGTAAAAAGGAAAAAAATGTGTGGATTCTCATCTGCTACCAATGGATCTAACCACACCATGCACTGGAGTGAAGGTAAAGAAAAAAAACTGATGAAATAAGAAACAGAAAGATTAGATTTGTACATGTAATAATATATGAGCACATTCCCAGTAGCATATGAGTCTTCATGAGACAGATGAGAAGTTTCTCAGTGACAATGAAAGGGAAAAAAAGATGATGAACAAAATATCTGAACAAACAAATGTTATTCAGCAACTACTCACTACATTTTGCTAAAGATGAAAGTATAGATAGCAAATTGGCATTGTCTGTCTTACTCATTCGTTTGATGGAGCCATTTTATCTTACCTTTCCATTCTGACAGACATGGTGCAATTTAAAAAACAGAATTAACAAAAAGGTGCAGCAAAATGTGACCGAGAGACTTCTACACAGTGTGACTTCACATGCACAATTAGGAGTTAAACGTCGGTTTGGTCTGTTAGTAAAATCATAAGTGGTGTATAAACAACATAATGCACCCCTATTTTCCTTCGGGGGGGGGGGGGGGGGGGGGGGGGGAAACGTTAATTGAAATTAAGGAGCATAAAATGTGTTGATGAGCTAGAAACACACAAACACCTCTCGAGGAAATAGGGTGCTGCTACTAAAATAAAAACAACTATGTGTCATGCACTATGACATCTAAAAGGACAAGACTCTACTCTTCCCATGCACTGTAAAAGAAAGATTCGTGTTAAGTAGCACATTAGGCTTTATAAAGAGCCGAGACGAATGCAGGTGCAGGATTCTG
Source organism: Sinocyclocheilus anophthalmus (assembly GCA_018155175.1). Lineage (NCBI taxonomy): Eukaryota > Metazoa > Chordata > Actinopteri > Cypriniformes > Cyprinidae > Sinocyclocheilus > Sinocyclocheilus anophthalmus. Next base: position 763,653 of record JADLZN010012180.1, read on the forward strand.
CTGAGAATCTTAATACCTCTGTAGTCCTGTTGACCATCATCTGAAGGAGTCGCAACATGCGAGGAAAATATAGCATGTTCATTAATATGACAGTTTTAACCAATTTTTAAATTTTGTATCTTAAAAGGCGGAATTTCAAAGTCAAAAATATAATTTCTTTAGAGTAAATAAAGCCAAAACAAGCTGATAGTTAGCGTGAACCTCACTGAAAATATTTATTTAAAGGAATATTTCATTTCAGAAAATATTTGGAACTTTAACGCGCCTCATGCCAGCCATGATTTATTTTGTTCATCAGAAAAGATTTTGAGAAATGTAGCATTTCACTTGCTCACCAGTGAATCCTCTGCGGTGAATTGGTGCCGTCAGAATGAGAGTCCAAACTAGAAACTTTAAACCGGCACTTCTGTCCGAAATACCAGTCTATAATCCATAATAAATCTTCCTCCAGTGAAAAAGTCAATCTACTGTTGTTCTCTCACATCAAAATCAATCGGCATATTTGTTTAGAACTGTTTTGGACTGTTTTCACTGTTGTAAACGCTGTTTGATCGGTGCATATTTCTCTCCTGATTCAGACAAGATGACTTTTTCACTGGAGAAAGTAATATTATGGAAAGAGGACTCAACAGTTTGAAGTTTAAAACATCTGCATGATTAATTTATTACAAACATACAGTGGATTACTTCTGAATTATTGTGAATTTTTTATCAGCTTTTTGGACGGCACCCATTCACTGCAGAGGATTCATGTGATATGATGGTACATTTCTCCAAATCAGCTCCTCAGTTCAGCTAATCTGCATCTTGGACGGCCTGAATGTGGAATTTTCAGCACATTTTGCGCTGAACTATTCCTTTAAGATTAATGGATTAATAAAATCCTTCAAAATACTCATAAACAATCCTTCAAAACGAACTGTGGTACCATGGTACAGTCATAGTATAACAATATGTTTAGCAGTGTTCAAAGAACACCATGGTACAATGATACTGTACAGGTACTATATGAAAAAACATCAATAGTACACTCAAATGTTCAAACAACACACAATGCTGTCATGACACCATGTCCAAAAAACCTTAAAACAATGGCATTATCTATACATACCCGTAAAAAAAACACAGAATTATTATAGTTCCATCGCATGAACATTACATTTTCACTATTTATTTTCTCACCTTAGACTGGACATCAGCATTATGGTCATTCTGAAGCAGCAAAGCAGCAGACTTGGTGTCATCCTTGCGGGCAGCGATGTGGAGCGCAGGCAGGCGGACTTTACCTTTTGTGTCATGTTCCAGCAGCAGAGAGACCACCTGATTATGACTCTGCTGCAGAGCAATGGCCAGAGGAGTGAAGCCATCCTACAAACACAGACAACAGACAAGCAGAGATTAACAAACAAAACCATCTCTTTGTTCAAAAACAAAGGCTATAAACAGGTTGACCAATATGCAGATCAAAACTAAGTCCAATGATTGGAAGTCCATATGATCCACCACCTAGACTAGCTTGGACCTGCATAGTGACCATATACAACCTTAAACCATCTGATGCTATATGAATGTCATTTAAAATCATTCAGGATTTGAGAATTTACTTCCATCCAATTTTACGCAATCTTTACCTTGCATGTTTGAACAATGCTATCACATATGTGACCCTGGACCACAAAACCAGTCATAAGGGTCGATTTTTCAAATTATTTGGCCAAGATACAACTATTTGAAAATCTGGAATCTGAGGGTGCAAAAAAATCAAAATACTGAGAAAATCACCTTTAAAGCTGTCCAAATGAAGTTCTTAGCAATGCACATTACTAATCAAAAATTAAGTTTTAATATATTTACAGTAGGAAATTTACAAAATATCTTCATGGAACATGATCTTTAATTAATATCCTAATGATTTTTGGCATAAAAGAAAAATTAATAATTTTGACCCATACAATGTATTTTTGGCTATTGCTACAAATATACCCAAGCAACTTGAGACTGGTTTTGTGGTCCAGGTCACATATGTATGTACAAAGAAAATAGCAAGGTATCAAATCTCATCCATGCATGGAAATGTGTAAAATTCTCCTCTTTTTAGACCAGGTACTTGTATTGCATATTGCAATGAATGAACATACCCCCCACACACACACACACACACAACCCTCGCAATCACAAACCTCTGTGGCCATGCTCTGGTTTCCACCATTCTCCAGAAGATATTGCACAACATCCAGGTGATTCTCTTGAGCAGCCATATAAAGTGGAGTGAAGCCATTCTGTAGTAACAACAGGTACCATAAAGCTTAACATTATAAAATTTTATTGAATTACATTTTAATCATATTAAATTACATTATATATTTTAAAAATATTAATTAAAAATTATCATTTGATTATAATTTTACAGGATTTTCCCACCTGTGATTGCGCGTTTACATCTGCTCCTCTTTCACCAACCCCTTCGGACTTCTTTCTGCCCAGCTAGACAAGCAATGTGCAATGCTGTGTTCCCTTTCTGAAGAGGAAGAAAGGGAGATACATATTTACATCTACTGTAATTGTGCACTTGTTTGTGTATGAATTTACTGGTACTGGTGTGAATCATTAAAAGCACAAAAGGGCAACACTGAAAAAAGGGGGGGGGGAGTATTGTGGGCTTGCTTTACCTTATATCTCAAAATTGATAAATTATAAATAAATTCTAAAAATAAAAATATCTATAACAAAATATCACATTTATTTCAGATGCAAAATTTCATGATATAGTTTTTTTCCTTACACCAAAAGCAATTTTTAAACATTTTTTAATGAATGAATTTAACACAATTCAGTGATGTTTACACTAAGAAATAAATGGAAAAACGGATAAACAGCTGTAAGAAAACAATATGGAAAATTCCATATTTGTGACACAGTACATATGATCTGTATTTTTACATACTTTTATTACAGTGTATGCATAAAACAAGAACAGCTATTTGCAAATGAGGACTTCGGACTATATGAGACATTTGGCCTGAATTGCAGAAATCTTTTTAGGCAAAAAAGGACTTTTATAAATCTAGTCCATAATAAAACAAATGAATGAAAAACACTAAAACAATCACATTTCTGCCCAACACAAAGTCTCAATAGCTTTTGTCCTCATAGAACTCCTTGCTGTCAGTGTGATTGCTGGCCATGTGTTTATAGTTCCTGGCTTGTGTGGGTGTGTCTGTTTAGCCCTGTGTGTCAGATGACAGCAGTCACCAGAGTCCAACTGTACTCATCATACACAGTGTTGCATGACTGGCATTCCATCAGATTTACTCTCTCTCTCTCGCCATTTGGGAATCACATACCCCTCCCTCCAATTTATCAGTGTTTATGTGTGTTTAACCTTGGTTGAAGAGTCCACGGTCGCACCCCTCTCCACAAGTTCCTCCACCAGCTCCACGTGACCCTCTTTGGCTGCTAGATGGAGCGCATTGAGTCCATTCTATGCACAGAGAGAGACGTGATTAATACATTTTCCTGATTAATACAATCAGTACATATTTGATATTAGGATACAATACAGAAGAAGACAACAACAACTTTTGCTCATGATAAATAATAGCAATATACAAGTTGCATTAAAAAACAGACTTTTGGAAGGGTCATTTTATAATGCTAGAATAAAAATGTTTCCTATACTAGATCTCTGAGATACATTCTCTGAGTTCATTAATTGGAGAATCGTTACGTACAGCTGAAAAAGATTAACTACAAAAAAATAAAGATTAATTATGGAAATTTCATGTTGAATATATTAGAACATAATATAGTATAACAATTTTATTTTATTTTATTTTATCTCTTGCTTGAAAATCCTACTTGTAAAGAACAATTATCACAGATTTACTATGGCTAAATTTGGCAACAGCCTTTTTTATATTTTAGTGCAATGACCAGAAAAATGGTAATTGTGAATTTTAGTCATTATGACATATGTGATTTTCATTATATCATGTAAAAAGTCACTTATTAGTAAATCAAGCTTACATGTTTAAAAATTGAATTTTAGTGTTTAATCCATTTTTCTCAAGCTGTAAATAAGCATTCCCTTTATTCAAACATCACCACCTGTCTTAATGTACTAATGCACCTCATTCCGTGCTTGATGGGTAAATCATGACAGCTCTTGTGTAACGCAGTGTGGCTAAAAGTCAGACTCATCATTAAAAGCAGAGAGAATTAGCGAAACGCTAATCTCATTTATTTGGATAATGAAAGCTGGAGGAGTTTTCACATCCAGAGAGAGAGATTCCGGTAAGAGTGGAAAGAAAAAAAAATAGATAAACCATGGGCAGATTATATTGCAATATCACTCAGCGAGGATTAGAAGAGTGGATTTGAGAGAAAACAGCATGGAATGCCCGTCCATTGTTGTACTGATGTGCTCATTACTGATGACTCCAGATGACATCATAATGGATAATGTCATGGTCAAATCTATTATACATCATAGCAGAGGCAAATTCAGCACATTACATAATAAAGGGGTCATAGCAACCCTATGACATTTGTCTCTGATGTCATTTCAGTCCATTTCAACTGAAAATTTGAATAAACGAATTAAATTATATAGGATTATTTTTTATTGTTACTAGTTTGACAAGACCTGTCACTTACATAATTTTTTTTTTTGCTATTTCACGTCCAGTTGCATTTAATGTCAAATAAAAAATCAATAAATAAACAGCACAATGGCACTTTTCAAGGGAAATATTTCACAAAAGGTTGTTTATATCATGTATCAGCATATATAATATTTCATTTGGACACATGGCAGTCAGACTTAGTGAAATGTGCCTTATTCTACAATCATAAAAAGTTTTACACCAAAAAAATGTTACTGTAACATCAAGGCACTTAAAACACTGTTTTTCTCTTTTTTTCCCATGTTGGTTCCATGGCTCAAGAGTATTTGTTTGGCAGTTGGCACACCTTGCTAAAACCAACACTGTGAAGATGATTGGTTGAAAATTTTGCAGTTCGTGTCTGTGCCAAACCTCACTGAATGTATTTTGCATGTGGTATTTCCTGTAGATTCATAAAAGGACAATTTAATCAAACACTCTCAGAAAAAAAGGTAAAAAGCTATCATTCGGGCAATACCCTAAGGTACAAAAGTTAAAAAATAACATCTTTGTACATTATTTACCCCTAAATGATACATATTAATACATAAAAGTACATCTTAGTAAGTACCACTCCACTGACAGTTTTGTATCTTTTTTTCTGAGTGTATATATTTTTTTATATAATTTTAAATGATGTTTTTTTTACATGCATGTTTGCATTTGACTATGTTTGATTTCAAAAGAAATCAGTTTAATATGGACTTCACACATTTTAAGACTGAAGATCAATTAGCTTCAATATATTCTGTGATATCAGTGCATTGTTATTCCAGGGGTAATTTGTAAGGAATGGTTGAACACAGCAGTGCTGTGACAGTGGGAGGGTTTAGTTAAGCAGAAGGTACAGAAGGTCGGGAGTGGGAACAGCTGCCAGAGACACGCATGAGTAAAAAGGCTTTGATGTACTAGAAAGAACTGCTTGGCAGAGGACTAGCTGATAATGTTGACAATGTAGCATTTGTCAGGAATCAGTATGGCTCTCTATATACAATCATAACAATGCAATTTGTGCCCAGGCTGGACAAAAATTGAGGAAAGCAAAGTAAAAAAAAGCATACACATTTCTAATAATCGGGATTATCCTCCACTCACAAAGCACAATCTACTAAGACTTTCTAAAGAGTTTGGAGCTAACACAGAGTTGACAGAACATGTAAGCTGGAAATACGTTTATGGCTATACCCGCTTCCTGGAGAACCATGGACTTCAAATTCAGCTTTACTCAACAGATTTTATCTCAATAGATTAGATTAAATTCATATAAATACATAATCTAAATGGCTTGAGATGTAACAGTGTGCAAAACCTCCAATTGGTGAATTCATTTGAAATGCATTGTAAAAAAAATATGAAATATGATGAGAAGAAAATAAACGAGAAGACATTGCAATTATTTCTTAGATTTTTACAACACTGAAATTCTGTTTCATGTATAAAGTTACCTGGTTGCATGTGGAAATGTCCTGTCCACTCTTGAGGAACTCCAGCACCTTTTCAACATTACCTGCCCTGGCTGCCCTCAGGAAGCTGGTGTTACTGTCCGACTGTTTATACAACACAAAGGAAAAACATTAGGAAACATCAGCCCAGCACTAGTAAAAAACTGAAAGCGATATTCAAGTGATCAAATTCAATGCGACTCATTTTACTTCCATAATGTGACATATTTCCAAGATATTAAACAAGAACAAATGGTGTGATCTGTGACATTTCTGATAATATACACTTACTATTCAAAAGTTTGGGGTCAGTAAGACCGAATGGAATCGAAATGTAGTAATTATTTCTGAAAATTCATCTTTGCCATCACATGAATAAATTACATTTGTTAAATATAGGCTATTAAAACAGCAAGTTATTTTCATTTGTAATAATATTTTATAATATTACTGTTTTTATGCATCCTGGGTGAGCATAAGAGACTTCTTTCATAAACATTAAAAAAAAATCTTACTGCCCCCAAATGTTTGAACAGTACTGTAAATATTTCTCATTTTCTCAAAGATTATGGTATGTGCTTAAGTCTCAGCGAGTATGTGAAGGTTGTGATTTCAGTGGGTGCATCTCCTTTTATCAGAATTGTGTTTGAATGTGACTCTGCTAAATATAGACGGCAAAACAGAATGAAGGCAGCTGACAAGACACACACACAGACACAGAGAGAGAGAGAGAGAGAGAGAGCGAGATCTGCATGTGTGCATGGTTATGCACTGAAAGTCTTGCCATGTGAGGAAGAAAATTAATGCCAAGGTCAGATTTCAGATTTGGCTTCAACAACCAAACATGTGTTGATTATACTACTTCAGAGCAATCGCTTTTAAAGCCTTTGGCATAAGTCACAACTGTGACAATAAAAACAGCACGTGCAATACCAACACAAAATCTGATTAATGAACACTACAGAGTAAGTAGAGAGTACAGGTACCTTTCAATTACCCTTCAAAAGCTACACAAAATTTATTAAAACATACAAACAGTATTGTTACGAAAATATTAAAACCTCTAAAGTCAAGCATTTTCAATAACGGAAGCAAGTATATTAAGGTATTTATTTTAATCTTGTTACATTAGAACTGACAAGAGCATTGGTGCTAAGTTCTGGCAGCGGTATTTAAGATGCTAATATACAGATCAGTAGCTCTCAGGTCATGTGGAGTGTGAAGCATTAATGTGTCAGGTCATCACAGACTATTGCCCAAAATGTTTGAGACATGACCTCTGCTCCTTCTGAGATTGAGAGGTCACATCTTAACAAATGCGGGATCTGAATAAGACCTATCCAATGGAAACAGACACTGTACATTTGCTGATGAAGTTGCACTCACACATGCTCCACCATTCGAGCTCATGTAAGCAACAAAAGTTCAAATCTGGTTCATGACATTTCCTGATCAAATTGTTCTCTTAAAGTCTCATTAATTACACATTTCATAGAAATAAAAGTGATACCACTGCTAATGAATACTTTTACATTAGTGGTGATCATTGTTACCTTTTTCTGAGGTAAGACATACTATACTATATTTGATAAAAATCAAATATAAAAATTAATTAAACTACAAATTCTTGAAATACTGACTATAAAAACCCCTAACATATCAAACAGCTTTAATTTCCAGCAGGCTTTGTAGGTTAGTGCTGTTTTGATGCTGGTCAAACCAGCCAGGCCAGCATATAGCCATGCTGATGGCCAGCAAACCTTAGTTAGTGAAGCTAGTCAGTTAACATGGTCTTTCTGGTGATGCTAGTTGACCAAAGTAGTCTTGCTGGTTAAACTAGTTAAGAAGCCCATTGGAAGCTTTCTATCTTAAAGGGATAGGATAGTTCACCCAAAAATGAACATTCGGTCATGATTTACCAATCCTCATGTTGCTCTAAACCTGTATAACCTTTTGTGGAACACAAAAGAAAATCTTTTGAAGAGTGTTGTTGACAACCATGGGCCCATTGGTTTTCATTTTATGACCAAAAAAAAACCTGAAACACACTCACTATAATAAAGTTTCTTTATTAGTAACAGTAGTTCCATGAAGAACTTTTAACATTCCATTACAGTAAAGGTTCTTTATTAAAAAAATGTTCTTCAGATTATTAACACCAAGAAAAATAAATGGTTCTTATAAAAACTGTTCGTTTAATTAAGAGTGATTCTTCTTTTGGCATCACTCTAAGAAAAACCTTTTGGAACCTTTATTTCCAAGAGTGCATTTCTCATGTTCCCCAGAAGAAAAAAAGTCATACAGGTTAGAGACGATGTGAGAGTAAGTAAATGATAACAAAAAAAAAACAATAATAATAATTTTTGGGTGAACTGTCCCTTTAAGTCAAGATCTGAGAAGTTGAAAATCCTTAATGAGATGTTAACTGCAATCACCATACTAAAAAAAAATAATAATAAAAAAAATAAAGAGAGAGAGAGAACATTGAAAGTCGAATACATGTTCTGTATTACGACCCCAGCATAACAAACACAACTGGACTTTTTAGCAAGAAAATCACCTCAACAATCCTCTACTGAACCTGGATTTTATTAAGATTGTCTTACCATGGTATCTGCCACAGAACTGTTGTAACGGTCCAGAGATGGATCACTTCCAATGGTCCGCAGGCCTTTACCTGAACCACATGCCTTACACATTGCCGCATTGCCCATGGTAAAGCTTAGCAAAAAAGCTGCACTACACTTTACATCAACCGAGTTTCCGCACTCACTGTGCCTCTTCCAGTGATAACCAACCACTGAACATCAAATTGCTCCCCGGGAGATTGATTCTTGCTCACATGCACTTAGCTTTATGGGTTTGCATTATCCTCAGTCTTCAGGTAGTACCCAGGAGCCCATTCAATTATCAGCTTCAGAGCATCTATCCAGCTAATGCGAAATCCCCAAAACTTTCATGTCTATCTTTCTCCTCAGGTCCCGAACACCATCTCTTATGTGCTCTCTCTGATCCCTGCTCCGTGTCTTCTGTGAGAATCTGCGTCCCGTATTGGCACAGACGCCTTGGCTCTTGTCTCCTCTTCTTTTCCGGTCTTGTCTCTCTTCCCGCCTGGCTTCGTAACTGACAACTGCGGCCGTAAATGTGTCTCCCATTGCTATATCAGGCCGAATATCCACCCCGTCCAGGATCCAGGGCTGGGTTATTTTTAACCCCTCCAGGCCCAAGCAGCAATGTGACAGAGCAAGGGACAGCAAGGGGCAATCATACTGGGTAAGAGCCAGCTGGGAAACCTGTTCTTGTCCTCCTGAGGGCCAGGAATGTGCATCCACCGGGACAACTGAGGAAGAGGGTGTTATTTACAAAAACCCTTGGTTGGTTGTCATACCATCCATACCAAATGCCATACATTTGGAGGACTATGTAAATCGTGGAACATCATCTAAAAGAGGTTCTCATCCTCAAGTAAAAGCTCTTCCAAAATGGTTTAACACCACATAAATCCAATTCATCATCCATGAGGAGTGTAACCGAGATTAAACAGCTATAGCAATGGCTACAGAATCAGACCAAATGGCATCGAGGCATCAGCGTCTCTGGTCCCGAGGCAGTCTGCATTGACCAGACACCAGACTATTCAGCATTTGGTTGACTTCCACTACAAACATAATGACCTGCCATTGACTGCCCTGATCAATGCCATGCCCCCAGTTAACCAGCCTACTATGGGTTTTACTACAGTTAATGGGGCAATAATGACAAACGTGTTTAAACAGTAAGGAACACATCATAATTAGCCTTTAAAAACAAAGCATAGTGAACTCTATGTACAAGTACAGCTGAGAATGTAAAGTAGGCATCTCTATTTATATTTACACATTTATTTCACTGTTGTAGACTAATATACAAAAATGTGGGTAACACTTATAAGGTTCATTAGTTAACATTAGGTAACTACATTAGTTAACATGAACTAAGATTGAACAATACTTCTACAGCATTTATTAATCTTAGTTAATGTCAATTTCAGCGTTTACTAATGCATTATTAAAATCACAAGTTGTCCTTGTTAGCATTAGTTAATGCACTGTGAATTAACATGAACTAACAATGAACGACTGTATTTTTATGGTAACACTTTACTTGAAGGGTGGCATACGATGACAGGACACCTTCATAATAAGGGACAGACCACAGGTCAGAATATGAAGGAGGTTTTATGCATGTTTATGACAACTGTCATTAAGTGTCATTCACTCAGTTATGTCATTTTTAATGCAAATATGACATTATTTGACCTAACCCTACCCCTACCCTTACCCCTAACCATAGACCATAACAAAGACATCTCAAACAATGTCATCTTTGCATAAAAAATTACATAACTGAGCGAATTACACTTAATGATAGTTGTCATAAACATGCATAAAAAAACTTAATATTCATGACATGTGTCATGTCATGATTATGTATGTGTCATGTCATGATTATGAAGGTGTCATGTCAGTCTTATGCACACCCCTTCAAGTAAAGTGTAACCATTTTGGATTAATAACATTAACAAAGATGAATCAATTCTGTAATAAATGGTTGATAATTAGTTAATGCTAGTTAATGCATTAACTAAGGTTAACAAATGACACCTTATTGTAAAGTGTTACCAAAATGTGTAGGAAAGATTCAAACAAATTATTTCCTCATGCTTACCCAGGCTGCATTTATCTAATGAAAAATTCACAAAAAATGTGAATATACTATTATAGTTTAAATGAACCATTTCTACTTTATTATATTTTAAAATGTAATCTATTTATTGCAAAGCTGCATTTTCAGCAGACATTACTCCAGTCACATGACCCTTCAGAAATTATTATAATATGCTGATTAACAAAGTGAAAGTTTGGTTAGAACACAGAAATCTTTTCATGCAAAATAAATTTTTTTTTGAATGCATCCGTGCTAATAAACTCTTTTGTAGTCAAGCAAAACGTCACCGGGCCCAATCATCGTTTTAATCATACGCTAGATTTATTAATATCGCATGGAATTGATCTTACTGAAATAGATATCGTACCTCAAAGCGATGACGTTACTGACCATTTCCTTGTATCGTGCATGCTGCGTATTACTAATATTAACTATATGGCTCCGCGTTATCGTCCGGGCAGAACTATTGTTCCAGCCACCAAAGACAGATTCACAAATAACCTGCCTGATCTATCTCAACTGCTCTGTGTACCCATAAATACACATGAACTAGACGAAATAACTAGCAACATGGGCACTAGCTTCTCTAATACATTAGAAGCTGTTGACCCCATCAAATTGAAAAAGGATAGAGAAAAACTTACTGTGCCATGGTACAAAAGTAATACCCATTCTCTCAAGAAAAAAACTCGTAGTCTTGAGCGCAAATGGAGAAAAACTAACTTGGAAGTTTTTAGAATTGCGTGGAAAAACAGTATGTCCAGCTATAGACAGGCTCTAAAAGCTGCCAGGGCCGAGCATATCCACAAATACTCATAGAAAATAACCAAAACAATCTTAGGTTTTTATTTAGCACAGTGGCTATTAACAAATAACCAGACTCCACCCGATCTAAATATTACCTCACAGTTTAATAGTAATGACTTTAAGAATTTCTTCACTGATAAAATAGATAACATCAGAAATAAAATAACAAATGTAGATTCTACAGCGTATAATACTTTAGCTTCATTCATCGCACCAAAAGATAAACTGCAGTGCTTTACAGCTATAGGACAGGAAGAGCTAAATAAACGTATCACTGCATCTAAACCAACAACATGCCTGTTAGATCCTGTACCCATTAATTATTAAAAGAGTTGTTACCTGTAGCAGAAGAACCGCTTCTCAATATTATTAACTCGTCGTTGTCTTTAGGTCACGTCCCAAAAAACATTCAAGCTGGCGGTTATTAAACCTCTTACTAAGAAACCACAACTAGATCCTAGTGAACTGGCTAATTACAGACCCATCTCAAATCTTCCTTTTGTCTAAAATTTTAGAAAAAGTTGTGTCTGCTCAATTGTGCTCCTTCCTGCAAAAAAATGATCTCTATGAAGAATTTCAGTCAGGTTTCAGGCCACACCATAGCACAGAAACTGCACTTGTTAAAATTACAAATGACAAACTTCTTCCATCAGACCAAGGCTGTGTCTCATTGATAGTTTTACTTGATCTTAGTGCTGCAATCGATACTATAGATCATGACATACTCATAGATCGAATACAAAACTATACAGGTATTCAAGGGCAGACTTTAAGATTAAGGTTTAGATCCTACCTGTCCGATCGCTAACACATTGTTCATTTAAATGGGGAGTCATCTCAAATATCACCAGTAAAATATGGAGTGCCACAAGGATCTGTCCTAGGTCCTCTGCTATTTTCGATATACATGTTGCCCCTTGGTAATATTATTAGAAAATACGGGATTAGTTTCCACTGTTATGCCGATGATACTCAACTATATATCTCAACAAGACCAAATTAAACTTCTAAATTATCTAAGCTAACAAAGTGTGTTAAAAATGTAAAAGAGTGGATGACCAATAATTTTCTCCTATTAAATTAGAATAAGACAGAGATATAATTATTGGACCAAAAGACAGTACGCCGAATCTCGTGGATTACAAATTGCAACTAGACGGATGCACGGTTACTTCCTCTACAGTCAAAAATCTGGGTGTTATATTAGATAGCAACTTGTCTTTTGAAAATCATATTTCCCATGTTACAAAAACAGCATTCTTCCATCTTAGAAACATTGCCAAGTTACGAAACATGATACCTGTTTCTGATGCAGAAAAGCTAGTTCATGCATTAATGACCTCTAGGGACTGGACTATGTAATGCACTGCTAGGTGGTTGTCCAGCATATTCAATAAACAAGCTACAGTTAGTCCAAAACGCAGCTGCTAGAGTTCTTACCAGGTCAAAAAAAAAAAGATCATATTACCCCAATTTTATAATCTCTACACTGGTTACCTATTAAGTTCCATATCAGTTACAAAACATTATTACTTACCTACAAGGCACTTAATAGGTTAGCTCCTGCGTACCTAACTAGCCTTATACCATGCTACAATCCATCACGCTCCATAAGGTCGCAAAATTCTGGACTTTTGTAGTACCTAGGATAGCAAAGTCCACTAAAGGAGGTAGAGCTTTTCGCATTTGGCTCCCAAACTCTGGAATAGCCTACCTGATAACGTTCGGGGTTCAGACACACTCTTTCTGTTTAAATCTAGATTAAAGACACATCTCTTTGGCCAAGCATTCAAATAATGCATCTCATAATCTTGTACTGCAGTTATATCTAATCAAATGAACATTATTATTCTTTAGTTTGGGTTAAAAAAAATCAATTTTGCTTGGTTGGAACAGAAGCTACACTAATTATGTCTCTATTTGTTTCTCCGTTTTTGCCGTAACTAGGATTTACACAAGTTTCAGTCTGGATCCAGAACACCTGAGAAGAGATGATGCAAGCCCTCAGAGGACCTCAGATGATGCCAACCATGAACCAACATACAGAACTACCACATTTTGCTATAAGTTTGATTGCATCATATAATAATTGCTGTTAATATTGTTCATCGTCTGTTTTATTACGTCTTAAATTGATTTTTCCGTACTGCTGGTTCGTCTGGTCAGAGGAGAACTGGCCCCCCGACTGAGCCTGGTTTCTCCAAGGTTTTTTCTCCATCCTGTCACCGATGGAGTTTTGGTTCCTAAGTTTCGCCTTTGGCTTGCTTAGTTGGGAACACAATTTCTGGCAACATTGTTGACTTGATTGCACAGATACTATTTAAACTGAGCTGGATGTTGACATCACTGATTTCAATGATGAACAGCCTTTAACTGAAAAATGAGTGTTTACTATTGTCACTTTGCATTATGACACTATTTTCCGAATGATGTGTCAGTTGCTTTGACACAATCTGTATTGTTAAAAGCGCTATATAAATAAAGGTGACTTGACTTGACTTGACTATATAAAGCAATTTTGCCCCAAAACATTTATATATTTGTAAAATATAACTAGGCTTTCCCATTTAAAATAATAGTAATATTTTTCAGGAACTAACGTTATAAAAACACTGTATATTGTTCTATTTACATGTAAATGATGTAATACGTGAAAATTTCCACATGCAAATTCTAATTCTATGTAAATATTCTCAGCTTCTTATGTATCTCAAATATAATAACCTGCTAAGATTTCTAGTTTCATAGGCATTTAAAAACACTGTAATGATGACACTGCCAGTTAAGTAGTTATAGGTTGCAGAAGGCCATCCAGGTCAAATAGCATAACACAAGTCTGTTTTATGACACATCTGTGCTGACAAGACAAACACTTTTACTCCCATCAACACTGTTGCTTTTTCAACCCTTTCCAACCTCTCTTTAGAGGTGATGGATATTTCATGAATGATTCATTCATTGCGTCTGTCACTTGACAAATGAACAAGACTCTGGAGGTGAAGTAGTCATTTGTGGTTCTCATCATTTACCATGGCTGCATTACAATTATTTCCTGATTTGAATATGATCAAACATTTTATGTGAATGTGAAAATATAACATTTTAGGGATAATTCCCCAAAAAATAAAAATTCTGTCATTAATTATTCACCCTCATGTCGTTCCAAACCCATAAGACCTTAGTTCGCTTGGAACAAAATTTAAGTAATTTTTGATGAATTCTGAGAGCTCTGTGACCCTCCCACAGCAAGGATACTATCATGATCAAGGTCCAAAAATGTAGCAAGGACATCGTTTAAATAATCCATGTGACATTAGTGGTTCAACCGTAATTTTCCAAAGCTACGAGAATTCTTTTGTGCGGAAAAAAAAAAAAAAAAAAAAGTACTTTATTCAACAATTCATCTCCTCCGCGTCACCCTGGCGACATTTTGGAGAGTATCCACTGAACGTAAACAACGTATGCAGCAGCACATGGAAACATTGTTTTCGTTCAGATCAAAGACTAACCAATGTAAATGTATCCGCGTGGCACAGCTGACACAGAACAGCATACATTGTTTACGTTCAGTGGATACTGTCCAAAATGGCGCTATAGGTGTTAATTTGTGTTCCGAATATGAACGAAGAAGGTCTTACGGGTTTGGGACGACATGAGGGTGAGTAATTAATAACAGAATTATCATTTTTGGGTGAACTAACCCTTTACTCTGTTAAATGAATAAAAAGAATGACTGAAGAGGTGTTCATTTTGCTGAACAAGATTGAACAAGGTGGTAAATATCACTACTTCTTAGTTGTTTCTCACTAGAAATTAATATATTTTAACTGAATCAGCCATTAAAAAAATCTCATCTTTGATACAGTAAAACATTTTCAAAACTTGGAAGTGCTTGGCAGATTGCAAGAACAAAACTAAAGCATACACGAGTTATATCAAAAGGTTATGTCATCTCATATGTAGCCAATGAGATTTTGCACTCTAGAGACAAATCTGCATACAGGATGATCCTATTTCCTAAGCCTCTTCCAGTATCTGTGCTCTGAAACAGGTGCGGAACAGCTGACTATAGGATTTATCCCCGGAGCTCATCTGCAGCGCAAAAATACTAAAATGCAACCATAAAAATTTGCATTCATTATTATATACTGCAGGTAACAGTGGTGATAACTTTCTGTACACAATTGAGAATTAAAAATTATTATTAATAATAAAGAAACCATAAAGGCAAGTTATATAAAACAAAAGTAAAATAAAATATTTTTTAATAATAATTACAACGATAACAACGATGTTGCATTAACTTCTGCTAACACTGAAAGAACAAAAACGAACAATTCACATAGAATAAATACAGATTAAAATATGAAGAACAACAACTGGATTACTAGATGCTACATTTGGATATTATGAAATAAACTATTTTAAATAGTATTAGGGCCATGTGTGATTACACTTTCTAGACTTTGCAATGATAAATGTAAAGATTTTGACATTAAATGATCGCAGAATTCTTTAAACCGACACATGTGATAGGTCAGCTGTATCTGAGCTGGCACATATGAATTTGAGTTTTTTTTTTATTGAGGTTTTTAAGTGTTAGTATACCTTGCGTTTGCGCTCTGCTCTCTCTCTGTGTCTCTTGCGTCTCTCTCTGGCTTTTACGAGAGCCTTTATCTCAGGAGGTTGTTCCAGTTCCCGTGCCTTTTTCAGGTGTGCTGCTGCATGTGCCATGATGACAAACCACAGCCACCACAGAAACCGTGCACAGGTTCTCCTATATCACTTCAGATGTGAAATAGTCCCATATGGTTTAAAGCAAATGTTGGAGTCCTTGTTCTGCTTTTCCCAATAGTTCCTTTAAATAAGGTGATAATGGACACACTGTGCCAGTGTCCTCCCACAAATCCCTTTGAATAACTCTTTAGACTAAACTACTCTGATCCGCTGTGAATTCCCTCTTCAGTGCAGTTTGTTGTCTCTTTTTTCCCCTACAGAGAGTTACTCCAGTCTATTGGTTGGCTGAAGAGAGAAAAGCCTCACTTGCTGAATCTGAATATATATCGCCATGTGTGAACTAGGGACAAGAGAGGGAGAGAGAGAGAGAGTGAGGGAGAGAGGGAGAGAGAGGAAGAGAGGAAGGACCTGTCTGTCCAGATGTAGAGGTATCCAGCTATATCCAGCTGTGATTGAGTGTGTGTGTGTGTGTGTGTGTGTACTTCACAAATGTGCGTGTATAAGAATAGAGACACAATTAAAAAGGGTTTGTTTCAGAGAAAAAACATGAAACTGTTAATAAAAACTGTGTGACAAACAGCAAGTCTACAGAGACACCTGAGGCACATAGCGTGCTGCTCTGAGCTGGGGAGGAGTTTGGGGAAGACCACAGTGGAGGCTGTCAGGAACACATGGGAATAAATACACAGGGGCAACTGTAAGCCACATATACAAATCTACCTGGAGGGGAATGGTACGCTCCAACACACAGCTACTGTAGTCAAAGACCCAACTGCTTCAAAAAGGCACTTAAACCTGAAGGATGCTCCAGTGGGATTGTACTATAAATCCCCCTGAATTTGATGGTATCTGCTAAACTACTGCTGATGCTATGGAGAAAGGAAACTATTTCTTAGTAGGGTCTCACTTAATCGCTAACTCTCAGAGTCTAGATAGTCTCAATAACTACAGTATTGATGTAATTAAAAAAATACTTTTAACAGTGACAGTAACGATTACAAAATATTTATTTTCCAAATAAATGCTTTCTTTCACAAGGTCAACATTTACTCATATTACTATACTTGTGAGGACATTTGGTCCCCATAATGGTAATGGAGGGAATACTGCAACAGTATGTGTTTTCTCGGTCAAAATACTTCTACACCACCTTTTGGATTGCAAAAGTAACTACACCTCATTAATTTAGACCTCAGCACACTGACACCTGCTGGTTAAACCGCACACAAGAGATCCATGCATCTACCACTGTGTGTGAGTCCTTCAGGTAAGACCTAAGACAAGCACTGAACACTAAGATCTCTGTAGTTTGATGTACCGTAGTTTGTTTATATATTAACCATAGTTATGGTGTTGTAAGAGCATAGTAGGAACAGGTGAAACCATTGATGCCACTTCACTAGCATGGTTAGAACAATGGAATTATGATTTCTATAGGACAGACTATAAAATATGTGGTCACACTTTATTTTAAGGCTCAAGTCCGCTATTAACAAATATTAATTATAACTTTTTCAATAAACTCCTAATTTGCTGTTTATTAATAGTTAGAAAGGTAGTAGTTACATTTAGGTATTGGGTAGGATTAGCAACGTAGAATATGGTCATGCAGAACATGTGTTTTAAGTACTAATAGACAGCCAATATGTTAATAATAGGCATGCTAATAAGCAATTATTAATAGTGAGAATGGGCCCCTATACTAAAGTGTGACCAATATAGTTACAATGGACACTTATTTGCCAACATTTATATTGTAAAAGGTACAACCTGTCTTAGTTATTTTTAAATATAATTGTGAAAAACTCAAGAGATTTGACACTTTTAATAAATAGGGTTGTCATACTTTTAAAACTCATACTTTTATTATTTTCAGAAAATAATATCACACAAATCATGCACTGTTTTTTTATCAATATAAAATCTTTTTATAAGGATTTGTGTTTCTTCTGTTTATTTTTGGTCCCCCTGTTTAATTAAATGCTGTGTTCAAGGGTAGTATGTGACTAAAAAATTAATCTACACTACTCTCATTTGATTTATAAAAATTTGATGGTATTTAACAGAGTTATTATTTAAATCTGAGAACAATCTGAAATGTATTTTGCAGTTGTAAGTCCTATTTCCAACTCTATTCTTGTAAAGTACCATTCCACCACTTAAAAATGATTTAATATGAATCAAAAAAAAATTTTTTTTACTACAGATGGTGCTAGATTACAGTAAGACATTGTCATCCTTAACAAGCACTGCATCTCATGTTATTGATGTTGTAAAAGCAACAGACTGAACAGCAGCAGAATCTGTTCAGATGCAAAAAAAAATAAAAAATCTATAAAACATTGATCCTTTATGACAACTGATAGTCTCCAGAGTAGAGCAAGAGCTGTGTAACTAAAACAGAGACAGACTTACACAGAAAACAGGGCAAAGATGGGCCATCAATCAAGTTCCTTTAACCTGGAGGACAGACCCAGTCAACCAGAGTACAATAAGCTGTTTCAGTGTTACTCAACATACAGAATCTATAAAACAAACATTTTTGCCACAATGCTAGAGAACTGTGATTGGTCGCCAGTATGTTGCTACATGCAGTTGTATTTGCGAGTATGACCTTGATGATTTAGCAGATAAAGATCAGGCTGTAAGACTGCTGTAAATATGTTAAAAACACCACACCACAAGAGAGATGTTTGACATATGGTTCATTTGAGCTTGAAAAGGTCTTGTCATGCTGATAAATGGACAAGCAGAGGACAGGATCAATACAGGGATAAACATGAGCAGTGTATGCAGAGAGGCGCCAGGTCTCAGATATCTGTGTGGAGAGAGCAATGCTCCCAGGAGAATACAAGTTATCATCACTTACTGAACATCATTACTCAGGATGCTTATGTTTCACCCATCACAGCTGCTGTGACTGGCAAATTGTGCTGTGTCAGAGGCCTGCACTAAAAACAACGAGAGCTTTTTTATGTGTACGCAAGAAATTTCACAAATGACTTTTATCCAGAGAGACTTAAAAATAGTTCTAAAGGGAGGTTTTTGCAATGCCATAGAAGTACCATTTTTGGTTCCCCAAAGAAGCCATGTTTTTCTTAGTGTAAAAAACTTTTTTTTAATAATGTGTAGAACCTTTTTCCAATACAAAGAACCTTTTGTGCAATGGAAAGTTTCCATGGATTTTAAAGGATCTTCATGGAATCATCACTGCCAACTAAGAAGCTTTGTTTTTAAGAGTGTAAAATATTCACGACAGGGATAATATATCAAAACTGTAACATCTGCAACATGGAAACATCTCCGCTAAAAGTGAATGATGACAACTGAAATTTCTAAAATTAGAGTTTATGTGTGTATAGTGTGTTGATGTTGTGTTAGTCAGTGTGTACGGTCATAGCGGAGTCTGCACTTTTTGACTTACATCATCTAAAACCTATTCAGTCTTGAAGCTCTTACAGTGTTTGTTATTAAGCCATTAGTCAACACATCGATCTTTCATAAAAGCTCACTCACAGTCAACCCTCAATCCTGTTTCTCTGCACAGACCCATCACTTTAATGCACTCGATGTAGAGGCATGAAATGCAGCAATATTTAAATATTTGGCCGATACAATAGCCAGTAGTTATTATGACCAATAACCAACATAATGTCTGATATTTAAAAAAAAAAAAAAAGGCATTTACACTACAATACAGAACATGCTGCAAAGCATTAAAACATAAAAATTAGGATTGTTAATAAAAAAGTAATCTGAAAGGATGGGTTCAAATTAAGACATTTTTCTGTAAATGCTGTTCTTTTGAACTTTATATTCCTCAAATAATCCTGAAAAAAAATGTAGCATGGTCTCCACAAAAATAGCAGCACAACTGTTTTTAACTAACAATTTGTCATCTTTTGTTGCAATACAAAAATGATATTATATATATATATATACGCTATATGGACAAAAGTATTGGGACACCCACTTCTAATGAACAGGTTTGACTGCTTTAATAATTTCAATGAGTACAAATCTTAATGTTTAAGCATATAATAATAGTCTAGGGAATTGTGTGCTTCTAATTTTATAGCAACAGTTTGGACAGGACCCTTTTCTCTTCTAACATGACAATACCTCTGTGAATAATGCAAGGTTCAAAAAGAAATTATTGATTCAGTCAGTGTGGAAGAACTTGACTGGTCTGCATAAAGCCAAGTCCTAATCCCAGCTGAACACCTCTGGTGTGACGTAAAATGCAGACCTTGAGCCAAAAACTCATCACCAAACACCAATGACTTGTACATACACTATATGGACAAAAGTACTGGCACACTTCTTTAGAACAGAAAATGCACTTCCAAAACTGTGGCAACAAAGATGGAAACATATTTCATGTATTAAAAATTGTATTTCCATCTCTGTTGCAACAGTCTAAAATGACTATAAGTACAAGTCATTGGTGCTTACTACTACATCCTATCATACTGCTCTATAATAGACTATGACTTTGTCATCTACACCTACAGCATGAACCATTCACTCACTGCTTTAGTGTCTAAATCATCTTAAATTAACTTAGAGTCTGAAAGAAAGAAAACACGTTTACAGAAATCAAATAGCAGTAAGCCTGGTGACTCTGAATCCAGAAGCTTCTTATTCTTAGCCCAGCTCATTTGATTCTGCATGTACTCTGGAGAAAAGGAAGGACACGTGCGGTGAAAATGAATGTGACTGGAAGATATGAAACTGAATGCACTCTAATTCGATTTGAAGTTGCTAGTTCCCAGTTAGGGCTTCTATCTCACTCGCTCTGCTAGTCTGGGTTTAGCTTAGTCACTTTCTTTCGAATCAGGTGGTTCTTGGACAGAGTAAACTGCAAAATGGACAAGAATTTATGCAGAGAGTCAAAAGTCTGGAGAAATGTCACTGATGTCTTAATGACCACATGTCAGTTCAGTTCAGGAAGAAGAATCCACAGACACCACATTTCCCATTGGATTGAAAATAGCCTGTTTGTAAGTATCAGGTTAATAAGCATTTGATTTATATGGCTTTTTCATACAACAGTACCACATTTTTTTACATTTCAGGGATGTATTTCTCAAATGCAATCAGGATGTTACAAAAGATTGATTTAATATTTTTGAAAATAAATCTTGTATGCTCACAGAAGCTGCATTTATTTGATCAAAATATAGTATAACTAGTAATATTGTGAAATATTATTACAAATTAAAATAACGGTTTTCTATTTTTAAATATTTTTAAATATAATTTATTCCTGGCAACGCTGAATTTTCAACATTATTACACCAGTCTTCAGAGTCACATGATCCTTCAGAAATCATTCTAATATGCTGATTTGCTCCAATTATTATCAATGTTGAAACCATGCTACTTTACATTTTTAGGAAAACCATCAACATTTTTCAGGAATCTTTGATGAATATGAGGTTCAAACGAACAGAATGTGCCATTGTCAGGCAGAATTAAGTTGGCAAAGCACGTAATTTGAAGTCACATGATTTATTATTTATCAGTTGTTTTAGGGAGTGGCTCTTTCCACTACAATAGATCTGATATTTTAGTAACCACCTCACATGACTGCAGAACATATCCTCTGCATCCAAATCACATTATGACAGTGTGTGGGAAAAGATATGTTTTGAAAATTCAATCATTTAAAATCTTGATACCTGATGCATTGAAAATTGAGATCCCTTTCAGCTTTAAAATGGCAAATACCAATGCCATTTTAAAGCTGTAATTTTATGTCAGATAATTCATCTCTATGATATATACTCTACTATCAATTTTAAAATAAGTTAAGTGCTATTAAAAAATAAGTCAAATGCTAAAGCATCACCTTTGAAAAAGTGAAGGTGTGTATTGAAGGATTGAGAAAAAGCGACAGAGGGAAAGAGAAAGAAAGAAAGGATGGATCAATAAAAGTATGCAGACAGCAGACGGGACAGCAATCACATCAGAGCATCAGCAAGCCTCTGTAAACACACTCTACTCAATTAGCTCTCTGGGAAGGGCAGGCTATTGTGTATGTATGTGTGTGTGATGAGACTTGCCCTCTCCTTATAGATGCTTTCAAGTAGCATGCAGCATAGGACATTACCTTGGCAGACACATAATTCTCGGGACGCTTTCCATCTGTTAAGGTGTGTGAGGTGAACCTGTATTTGGCTTTATATGTGCATAGAGTATTTCCATCACTTCTACTTAATCAGGAGAATCAACCTAAAGACTAAGGCAAATGTCTCTTTGTTTATTCATCCTTCCAAGGGCTTGGAAACCATTTCAAATTTCGACTTTTTAGAAGACAATCATTACTTCTCAAGGACCAGTTCCTTAATGCATCCACCACATCTTTCAAATTGTTCCTAATCCATCCACCCATCTGTTTTTCACCCGTCCACAAGCTGTCATTGATCCATTTTCCACTCTTGCGGGAAGTCCTGATTGGTGTTTCATAAATATTTTAACGTATGAGATGCATTTCCATGTCCCATACTCTCACCCTCACCCCTCAAAAAATCACCAATCAAGTGGATTAAAGCAAGGCACTGCAGTCAAATCTATTGTTTTTATCTCCGTTCATTTTGGTCTATTTTGCTTTTGCATTTCCTCAAAATATTTTTTTTTATCATGCAGTGAGCCATAAATCTCCACTTCAGTAGCACATACATACACCAAATATTGTACAGTTTTATTCCTGTCTATATTATGAAAGTATTATGAGGGATTTTTATCTCATTTGCCTGATTTACATAACATTTATACAACTTAAAGGTCCCCTGAAATGCTTAGAAACAGTAGCTTTACTCTATGTGTTGACGTTATTTGAACTGAAACAGGAAGATAGGGCGGGACATATAAAGCAGCCTCGCCCCTTTTTTAAATAGCCAATAGCGTTCGTTTATATTACAGCTTGGGCAAGAGCCGTTGAGCTCCTTAAAGCCGAATTTGACAGGGTATGCCAGCCACAATCTCATCCATATTGCTATAAAAAATAGCATTCTGTGTAGAATTCAAATAGCTCCGATACATTTTGTGGTCTACGCCGACTCGCGCATGTGATCCGCCCCGTGCTATCGTGTCTCTGGACCGGAGCAGAGTGTGCGTGCGGTGCGGTGGCTAGCGTGACACAGCGCGAAACCAGACTTCTTTTTTTCCTCAAAGGAAAGCATATTTACACTGTTTTAATCATTCCCTGTCCCCTATATAGTGCTCTACGTGCCATTCACTGTACAGAAAATACTAATTCTGTGGACAAGTGACCGATTTCAGCTAGTGTTGGGTCGTTCTTGAACGATTCGTTCATTTTGAACGAATCTTTAATGTGACTCGGGAAGAACGAGTCGTCTCGGGGAGTGATTCGTTCAGTCGCGCATCCGCAACATCCTATAGATTCTGTACTGGAATTAGTCACTGTTACGATCTTCGGTTTGAGTCGTCGTCATACGTGAAAGCCACATAAGCTTTACCCATGCAGTCGACGGAAAGAGGAATTGATTAGTTCATCTTCGAAGGTCTTCGGGTTTGAGTCACTCGTCCATCACGTGACAGCCCCATAAGCTTTAAACAATGCAGTCTGAGCTGGAAAGAGAATTGATTAGTTCATCTCTCGAGTCTTCGGGTTTGAGTCACTCGTTCATCACGTGACAGCCCCATACGCTTTAACCAATGCAGTCTGAGCCGGAAAGAGAATTGATTAGTTCATCTCTGAGTCTTTCGAGTCGTTCGTTCTTTTGTCACGTGACGTGACAGCATTGGCCAGAGAAATTAGTTAATTTACAACCTTCCTTACAAACGGGCTTTTAATTTCTGTCACGATGGTACTTTTCCATAACACTGAATGTGGTTATAAAGAGTTGGTTATGCTTTAAATTTTGTCCATATGATGGCGAAATCACTTTGATAAAGAAGAGATTTTTTTTTTTTTTTACAGTGGATTCTAATCTTCATAAAATACCTTGTTGTGTGATTTATGTCTTTTCAGTAAACCCTTCAGATTAGACTATAGAACTGTAGTGTTACTTATTTAGGATTTATGAAACATTTTTGAGTCACTCACTATATGTTTAGTCCATTATAAATTACCTTCAATGTTTACAAGTTGTTTTTAACTGAAAAGTCACATGTACTTACCAATGATACTCAATAACTTGTAACTTTTGTTAATTGTGCAGTTATTTAATAAATCAGATTGTCTGTGTAAACTATACTTTTGTAACATATGCCACTTTATAAACATTAGAAACACCGTGTACACACTTTTGAATTGTTGTTTATTGTTTATTTTTGTGCCAGAAAAGCTTTATAGCAAAGAGGATAACTATTTCAAAATAAATAAATAAAACATTTTTAAAAAATGAAATGAAAATGAAAAGATACTAAAGCCACTGAGTCTAATAACCTTAACAAATTAACTTTAAAATTACAATATAAAAAAAACTAAATATTGCACAACAAGCTAGGCTTTTTTTAATAATAATTAAAAATGAATAAGCTTTAAAATAAATAACACTTTTGTGCCAAAAAAAAAACTTTATATCAAAGAGGATAACTATTCCCAAATTAATTTTAAACCATTTAAATAAAAAAATTAATGAAAATTAAAAGATACTAAAGCCACAGAGCCTAATAACCTTAACAAATTACCTTTACATTCATAATAAAAATAATAATAATAATATTGCACAACAAGCTAAGATTTTTTTAAATAAATAAAAATAAATAAGCTTTAAAATAAATAACACACTGTGGCTATATTTTTAGGACTTGCTTTAAGGCATGTTTGCATTCAAAAAAACAAGCTCCCGGACCTTGGATGGGCTGAGTCTATTTCTTCTCTCTGAGATAATCTGCCCAGTTTTAGAAAAAATTCTTTCAGATGGCACAGATGTGGCCACAATGCAAAGTCTTGTCTTCGTGACCTCAGAAAGGGTTTTGTATACTGGTGAACATTTCCTCCACCAGGCCAGAGGGTCTGATGTGCGGGGTAAGAGTGGCTCTGCAAGGTAGGCCCGCATCTCCATCATAGCATCTGACGTCTTAGAAGTTGTAGCAGAAGGCCTCAAGCTTGCTACCCTCTCGTCAAAGTCTTCCCAAAACATGGCCCCTGCACTGGCAGCCGCACCAGGATCTGAAGTATTCTCCTCCTCACTCTGAGCTGGGTTAATAGCTGCTGCAGCTGCTGTAACCCTCTTTACTGTCTCTTCTGCTGCCTGGTGATTGACAAAAGCTTGCTTTTTGAACCTTGGGTCCAGGCAAGTAGCATCAGCAAGCTTTTCAATGTGTTCCACTTTGCCAAACCTCCTAGTCATTTCTGACATCAGGGAATCCACTAGTTTTTTAACAGGATCAAAGCTGGAGGGATTTCTTTGATATCGGGCAACAATCCTCTGAAGACCTCTTGTCATCAAAATGACTTTGGATGCAGTCACAAACCTATGAAGATTACAAATTGTTTATAAATTAATTATAACAAAATCAAAATCAGTACTGCATATACTTCTCTGTTAAAAATAAGGCTACAGAAAAACATGCATCATTAAGAGACAGGGTATAAAATATGGTTTTAAAATGAATAATAATAAAAAATGTTGAACTACTTACTTTTCTGCACTCACTTCAGTGGTGACCTCCTCAAATGGCTTAATAATGTCCAAGATTTCACTGGAAATTTTCCATTCCTCTGGCGACAAAGTTGGCAGAGATGCATTAGTTAGAGCCAGGGTGGAGATGATTGGATCTTTGATTTCAGTAAATCTTTTCAACATGTAATATGTTGAATTCCACCTTGTGGCCACATCCTGTTTTAACCGCAACGGCTCTTGACCCATCTGTTTTTGTGTGGCCTTGAGCTTGTCTGAAGCAACTGTACTTCTATGGAAGTATTCAACTATTGTCTTGACCTTTTGCAATATTGCTTGGACCTCCTTCAATGCAGCTCTGACAATGAGGTTCAGCATATGGGCAAAACAAGGTATGTGGTCCCAGTGGAGATGGTCTTTCAGGGCTGAAACAATGTTGCTGGCATTGTCTGTGACACAAGCTACAATTTTGTCACCCACACCCCATTCATTTGTAACTCTTGTCAGCTCACTTGCCAGGTAAGCAGCAGTGTGTCTGTCTGTCAAAACAAAGCAGTCCAGGAGATAGGAGGTCATCTGAAAGTCCTCTGTGAAATGACATGTCACAGTCATGTAACTTGTTGTAGTCAAAGAGGTCCAGCAGTCTGTTGTGAGACAAACAGCAGTGGCACTCTTGATTTTGTCCATTATATCACCTCTTAACTTGTCATACAGCCTAGGCATTACAGTTTTTGATAGTGTTTTTCTGCTAGGTAGACTGTATGATGAGTCCAGAAGATGTGAATACTCCTTAAAGCCTTTGTCCTCCACTATAGAAAATGGCTGAAAGTCACAAGCAATCATTCTCACTAGAGCCTCATCAAGTTTGCTTTGTCTTAATGGATCCATTGGTCTTGTTACAAAACTGCTCATTGAAGTTTGCTGTTGTGGCCTCCTTGGATGGTGGTGGGTGCTGCTGGTGTACTGGATTCTGTAGATGTGGTCAGCATGCTAGCCAAAGACGTCAAAGGTCCAGCAGAAGAAGTGTTGGTGGTAGAAACAGCTCCAGCTGCTGCAGGGCTATCATCTTCAGTCTCTGTTCTAACTTGTGCAAACAGCACAGTAGGATGTGAGGATTTAAGGTGCCTTCTCAAATTAGAAGTGCTTCCTCCTTTAGTTGAAAAACTTTTTTTGCATATGTTGCATTTTGCTTCAGTGGCTGAAGTTGCCACAAAATGAGTCCAAACATCACTCCTTTTTCTAGTGCTCATTCTCCAGAGGTGTTAAAATCTGTCTGAGGCTCTTCTCTGCCCCTCACCTAGTGCAAAACAAAGAGGGATGGGTGTGGAATGGTCACCGTTCCCTTGGGGACAGTCTTGAGTGACAGTTGTCCTTCAGCTGAACCATTGGTTAAACCTTTGTTTGACCCAAGCACATTATAGTTCTAAGTAAATCACTTTAACTCTCCAGTTTTATTTCAATTTGGGTTACAACTGTTGAAGCTGAAGTTATCATAACCTTAATGTTTTAAACTAACATTAATCATTCAAATTCAAAATGTTATTTGCTTTTACTTTATGTCATTATGTCCTTTTTGACCAATCTTCTTATACAAATATTAGACCAATATGTCAAGTCTGCCTAGGAAAAACAATTATTATACCAGCAAACTCAAAATTGGAGTAAAAATGAGCAAACTATAAGTACTTTGTAGTTGTAGGCTTGGATTATTATGTTATTATATAGCCTAGTGTTTGTTTACTGATAGTCAGACAGTGAAAAGACAAAATAATCAATATTTTATTTATAACAGTTTTTTTTATTTTTATTTTTTTATAAATTAACACTCACATATCCTCAAAGAACAGTAAAAAAACATAGGGACAGAATGGACGACCCCCCCCCACCTTTTTGGATTTCTCGGAAAATGCTAGTACACATCTTTTGATAATTTATGGTAATTCCTAAATATGATTCCCCAACTACAAAAATACAGTGTTACATTATAGTTTTACTGATGACGGAATGGCGGGGAAGTGGTCACGACAAAAGAACGAACGACTCGACAAGACTCAGAGATGAATAATCAATTCTCTTTCCGGTCAGACTGCATTGGTTAAAGCGTAGGGGCTGTCACGTGAGAACGAACGACCCCAAAACCTCCCGAAAAAGTGACTTGTCAGATATGAGGTGAGGTGAGTTAATCATAGACTGAAGACCCAGGTAATCAATGAATTAATCTTTTCTGTTTTTTATAGCAGTTTTGTATTGTTTGTAGTTTGATCAACGTTTGCGTAAGTAGTAGACTTGTTAGGGAAGTAACATGTAACATTTTGATTATATTTTGCTAAAATTAACGAAATGGTTCGAAAAAAGATTCGTTCATTTTGCTGAACAAGACTCAAATGTCCGAGTCGGTAAAATGATCCGAACTTCCCATCACTACCGATTTCAGCCGCGGCTTCAGCGTCTATTTTATAGTGTGGGGGGCGGGCGCTTCGGATTCTAGAGGGCATTTGATTGGACAGGAAAGATTTAATGAGAAGATGAAGTACGATGTGAAGTCAAAAAATCGTTGAGCCGTTTTGGCGGAAGTAACGAACTGCAAGCTTTGAATGCTTATCTTCAAAATTCGAATTTTGTCACTGTTTTGGAGCACAATGCCTTATAGATAACCTTAAAGGGGTATATGGTGTTGCAAAAAATAACAGTATTTTGCTGTATTTGGTGTAAGGAAAATTGTTTATGCCTCGCCTTTCTGAAACGCGTCAATTTTTGCAAAGCTCATCGGTCTGAAAAGCAAGGGGTGCTCTGATTGGCCAGCTATCCAATACACTGTGATTGGCCGAATGCCTCAAGCGTAAGACGGAAATGTTACGCCCCTCACATAACTGTGATGATGCCCTGTCAGGCCGGAGCGATGATTCAAAAAAACATGAAAACCCATTATAAACGAGGCATCCATTGCATCCAGTGGGGACATAATTACAGATTATAATGATTATACTGTCTTTTTACGCGTTGCGTTGCATCGCGCCGAGTAAACATAAACATAAAACCATGTCTGCATTGGTGATCGGAGAAATGACAAACAACAAGCGCCACTCTACACTGCCCAAAAAACTCGCTTTAAATATATATAATATAAAAACTCTTTAAATATAAAAACGTACGGCCTGGTAGTCTACCAGGATCATAAAACGGTCCTCCATAAAATGTGAATATTTGGGTTGAAGTGTTCTGGGACAGTGTTGTAAATACAACTTATCCAATGATTTCTAGTCGTGTCCATTTTTGAAGACCAAACAAAGTAGTTTCGCTTCACAACGAAAAACACAGCGTTCACACACGGCAGCCTAGAGTGAAGCAGAGACGGCGTGGGCTGGAACGGCACAGACGGAAGATTCGGACGAAGGAGGCTTGCGGCAACCCACAATGTGACAACCCTGGGCTGTGATCCGCTTCGTCCACGGTGTGAAAAAGCCGATCCAGCGATCCACAGCCAACGTTGTAGTATTCCTCAGCGACTAGCACGGATCAGTTCCAGGCATGACAAAGCAGATATCGTTCCCTCTTTTGGAAGACCAAACAAAGTAATTTCACTTTCACAACGAAGCACACAGCGTCTTTTACGACATGGCGGTGGGAACAACAATACTATAGTGAGAATAAAAAGTTACGCCTTCTTTCTTTGCGTGAACGTGGGTGGCGTTATGCAAATCTTCCCACATCATGACGTGGACATGTGGGGGCGTGTTAGAAGGAGTCTTTTTAGGTAGGTGTGGATGACTCTTAACTTTTATAAAGAATAGCTCTTTGGATTTGAGACTTAAGTCTTTGCAAATTTACAGATCTTCTTTATACACCAAGAGCTTGTAACACTCAAAAGAGGAAAGGAAAAATTGAAATCGCCTCATATGACCCCTTTAAATAAGCATTTTTTTCTGATACTAACACCCAAAAAACTTTCATTTTTATTTCATGGGGACTTTAAGTATTTTATATTTAAAAATATGTCATATTAACACCAGTGTTGGGGAGTAAATAGTTACATGTAATGATGCTATGTAAATTAATTACAAAATAAATGTAACTGTAAAACGTTAATGAGAAAAAGTAGTAATGCTTAATTTACAGTTACTTATGAAAATGTTAACGATTAAAAAGGGGGGTTACATCTGAATATTTTCACACGTACAGATTTGATTGATGTCTTTCCCAAATTGCATTGACTTCTCTAAAATATGAGACACCAATGTTTTAGGAGTTTGGACACAGGATAGGACACATGCTTTTTCAATAATTGTTTTATTTCCTTTTTGTATATGCTTTATTTTTTAAGATTAAGTTGTTGTTTTTTTCCAAAACATTGTTAGATACCAGTGTTTCCTGTATGCGAAGACAAAGATTAATTTCAAAAAAACAGTATCATAAGCTATTAAACTATATCTTATATTAAAACCGTAGATTTAACCTCAGAAACGACCTTAAGCTAAAAAGAGGGTGATAAAGTCAGATTTTGTGGTGGCGTGCTTAATTACAATTAAATTTAAATCATCTTAATCAATGATGAAGGATTGTGAAAGTATCAGTGTTGAGCCTACTGTAAGGTAACCCTGCCTGCTTTAAATGTTTCAAAATGATTAACAGTTGAAAACATTCGTTAGAAATTTAGAAAAGTAATAAAAAATAATCAAATGTAATTAGCTACATTACTTTAATACAGTTACACTACTTATTACATTTTAAACAGGGTAACTTGTAATCGTCAAACCTATTAAATTTCCTAAGTAACTCTGTATTCCCGACACTGTATGTAACCAATATGGTCACAAAACGAAAAAAGAATTCTGAACCTTGCTTTATCCAATGTTCAGATTTCTGTGTGGCATTTAGTGCATATTTAAATAGATAGTCCCTAATTTGCATATTTAACATACAGAAAACATATAATACAGAACAATTACATTCTGTGAATAATCAGATGGGAAAATTTTTCAGTGAATTACACCAAATCCAGATAAACAAAATCTACATCTTGCATCTTGGCTAGGTTTTAAAGAAAATTATGATTTTTACATAATATTTTAATATTATTTTTCAGGGATTAATATCTAGTCACATATTGTCAGCCATGCTATGCCATCTTATCTTGCAAACCTGACATGTTTGAACTTATTTCTACAACAACAACAACAACATTTTTTTTACAGCTTTTATTAATCTAGTTTAATACTGATTTAGAAATATATTATAGTTTATTGTACATCCATGTTCTTTTGAAATACATTAACTAATGTTAATTTAGCTTGGAATGCTAAAAAAAAATGACCATTAAATTTACCATTAAAAACATTTACAATTAAACACTGTTACAGTAGACTATTGTTTATTGTTATTTCATGTTAGCCATTGCATTATCTAAAGTAATATATAGAACCTTATTGTAAAGTGTTACCAAGTTAGCAAAAAGTATAAATATCCCATGTACTCTAACATGAAAAATTGATTAACTAATTCATTAGAATAAGACAGCTTGAAGTAGTTTTGAATTATTTTATGTTTTATGTCAGCTACCCTTTACTGAATTATTGTCAAATGGTGTATGCAAGGACTGATTCATAACTTTAAAGAATGTCAAGAACGTAGGACTTTAATCTTGTAATAGTTATGATAATATTAATATTCAGTGGTACAAAGGAGTGGAAATCTACCATACAGCCTGCTGCAGCTTAGCAAACATTAACATTTATAGCTTCTGTGCAAAGTTTCATACGGCATCGAAATCATAATGTGGGCAATGATGATAATGGATGATCATGGTCAATAATGATGATCATTAAAGTTTTAAGTTGTGTGTAGACAGCGCTGGACAGCAAGGTTGCTATAGAAACAGTCCTCAGAGGGCAGACCTGGCCTGGCACCCACTACCCACAATGCAACAGCATGCAGCTGTGTAATGCAATAAAAAACCCTTCTGCTCCATTACAGTCTCCTTCCTGTACATCACACATCATACTTCCCCCACAGGGAGGAGGGAGAGAAAGACTGAGTGAGTGAGTGAGTGAGTGAGTGAGTGAACTATGGACAAATAGAGGACAAGACAGAAATGACGAGCCACATAAGATCTACACATTGTATAGCACCTGTCCAGATAGTTCCGGCTGTAAATAAGTTACAGCTGAAAGCAGTGCCATAAAATATTGAGTATAATACATGAATTCGCACACGAAACAGCAGGATCTTTTTTGCAACATGGTGATATATTAATGAGAAAACTTCAAAGACATTACAGCAGATTGATAATTCCACTCTCTACTATTCAAAAGACTATTAGTTACTTTGCATGTGAACTTGAAGGGGTTGCAGAATTACAGAGCATATACAGCCTCAAGGTAATGCAGTATAAGTGAATGAATGATAGAAAGGGAGGAGTCCTCTGAATATCAGATAGGCAATAATATTCTCATTAATACATATACAAGAAATGTTAACAGAATTATTCCTGTTGGATCTAAATCTTCGGAGAGTTTTCAAATCAATGTAACATGAATACAATGATATACTTATATTTCATGTTATTATATCACACACAGTATGTTCACTGACCACCTGATACATATTACACATAGCAGGACCATATTTTCTCTTTTAATTTTAATTTTAAGGTTTTATCCTGATGTGTATGTGTCATTTTTATTTTTAATAAGTCTAAATGGTTATTTTAATTAGTTATTTTTGTATAGATATTTTACTAAAAGAAAATGAGAAAAGTTGCTAAAACTGCTGAAATAAAATAAGCAGAATGAGCTGTGGCCAGTACCTTTACATATCAAAAGCCTATAGAGGAATTCTCCAGAACTGCTTATAAACCTAACAAGGTTGTTAATCCATGGTATATACTTCATTTAAAACTATCATCCTGCATTATTTCATTTTTTTAAATAATAATTTAACTGCAAAATTCCTGGTGAGAAAACTACATTACCCATGATGCTAAAAATCTACACCAATCAGTTGTCATTCACAGTTTTTCATGGGATTGTAGTTCTTTCCCTCATTAAAGCTGTCAAGTAAACGGTCTTGCGCGTGTCTTTTTGTCTGATTGTAAAATACGTTTTTTTTTGTTTTAAAATTAAAGTTTGTGATGATTCACCTCATAGATAGTCAGGTTCATGGTTTACAATGCTTTAAGGTAAATATACTTTCAGGCCCTGAAAATGTGGACAGACACTGTTACACTATTAGTCAGAAGGTCTCTTTCTGTCTAAAGAAGTGGTCATTTACTGCTGCTTGGTGAAATTTCCAGTCAAAAGAAGTTTTGCGTGTGGGTGAAAAATGCAAAATCCCAACAGGAGGTCTGCAGATTTCAAGTTGCTGACATAAATTCAACAGAAAGCTGCTTGTTTTGAAAGTGATTTCTGTGTGAGCTGTATTTCATTGATCGCTACACTTTTTTAATGAAGTTTCACTAATGTGACTGCATTGTAAAATGCAGACTTCTTAGGTTCTTCTTAGTAGAATAAGCTGTGAAGTAGACCAGACTTTCAAAAGTCTCACTATGCCAGTTTACGGCTAAATCTCATCACATTATTACCTTAGAAAAGGTCAATTCTTTGTCATATATTTGCAATATATTTAAAAAATAAAATTTAGCAGTGTTTGTGCCACTCTTCCATCCACTCACAACTGGTTCCATGCAGCTGTAATGCAATCGAATATCACCCTCCCAACCAGCCCTGCAGGCAGAAACACACTACCCACTCCTGAGGGGATCCAGAGTATTACGGCAGGAATGACTAGACTGATGGCAGCCTATTTTTATACCTGCATCACAAGCACCATAACTTAGTAGGCCTGTTGTTCTCGGACCACTCCCCTCCTCTATTCATCCCACTCAAGAAGTTAGTGCACAGAATTTAGGAATAGATTTCAGTTTAATAGAATTAAATAATGCAATATTACTTCCTAAACGGACTGCTGTAATTACATCCAAACCACGATCACACTGCATTTATTAATTGCTAGTCTTCCACATATTCAACTGAACATTGTTTTAGCCAGTGAACAAAGACTTTAGGAGTGCCAGTAGATGGTATTCATGCAATAAGATGACGCCTGGGTGTATACGCCTGCAGTGCTTGGTCCATTACTGGAATCTAATTACCCAGAGAGACCCTGACAGCACTCTCTCGTATCATAACTCAGGACCCAATAGGAAACTGCATAAGTGTGTTTTTGACAGGAAATAGCTTTAGAAAACGAGTTCTGCCCAGTCTTTTAGCATATGGGCCACAGGTAACATGATATTTTTAAGCTGTGCATATTCCATATAATCTATATTTGTATCATATTTGCTAAATGAAATCCAATACATGTTGTTTCTTACTAATTTTGGGGTGCTGATAAAAAAAACAACTCATTTCTCACAACACACGATGCGCATTTTGTAGCATTTTACTAGCGACAACCATTTGTAAGGTGAAGAAATTTTGTACTATCCATCAATCACCAGAAAAGTTTCCTTTGTGCCAGGTTTTCATATGTTTGAATGATTCTGAATGCATTATTTTATGATTTCAAGGTTAGAATCATGGCCAGTGACAGAAGAACATGCAAACTTATTGTATGATGCTATTTTTTTACATGCAAAGAGCAACTGAAAATTACAGATTTTGTGGGGGAAAAAGATTTTCCACTCCTTTGCAGATTGTAAATTAAAATATAATTATCGTCATTTGACTGCTTTTGTTATTTTGATAAGAGCATTAAAGCTGACAAACACATAATATGAAAAATTATTTTGTGGAAACAAATGTTAAATGTGAAAAAATATATATTTAAATCATTAAATTAGGTAATATTTGGAATTTGCAATTAAGTAAAATAATCTTCTTATTATTATATTTAAATTCAATATGCAGGTCTGTGTATATGGAAGCTCGTTTCCACAAAGGAATTAAAAAACAATTCTTGTTTACCTAACGGTTAACAACTTTTTTTCTCAAAGTGGAGCTTGAGTTTATATCACTCGCAATTCTGAGAAAAAAGTCTGAATTGTGGGATATAAACTCAGAATTGATACAAGAGCTATGCAAAGCATTGTCATGGATGAACAGTTTAATTCATACCAGCTAAATCTGACAAAAGCACTTGGCAAAGGGTGCAACCATGATGTCAGAGCAGAAACAGTGAGAAGACTGATTTAGGATACATCAGAATGGAGAGATGAAAGGCGAATTTAGACCTAGAGTTTAAATGTAGTTCAACAGACCATGAAGAAAAACCCACCACAGGCACTAAGCCTTGACAGCTCTAAAAGTGAAATAATAAAGAAAATAGAGTGGAAAATATCTCTGGGAAAGCTCAGAGCAACAAATCACACAGGCTACACCTTTGAGTGACACAGAAGGGCATCTATGCATCCATGCAGACAAGCTAATGCCCTACATGACTCAGCCAGCCCATCACTTATTTATGGCCGGTTTTTATTGATGAATTGGTTTGTGAGATTTCAAATAAGCAGATGGGGAAGGTGAGTGAGGTTAAGCTTGATATTGTAGGGCTCCTAAGAGAATGTGATAGAAAAAACACTGTTTGGATATTCTCTATTTTATTTATTTAACAAGCTCTGCAGGGTCATCAGCTGTGTTTTCATGCGTAAAACACCACAGTTAATAAACTGAATCTCAAGCAGTGCTACTTGGGAGACATGGCAGAATGGCACCTAAGGATCAAAACAATGTTGCTCTGTGCAGTTTGTCAGGTGTGAAACCTCACTAACAGTTAACACACACGATCACTACAGCATCACGTACAGGCTGGACCAAGATGAAAAGGGAATGCAATACATATACAGGAAAAAATATATAAAACGGCAAAATATTGTTAGCTCACCATAAAGAAAAATGGTTTTATGAAGTGTGAGAAGTATGAATTGTACATTTATGGTTAAAATGTACATTATTTACAAGACAAAACATTTCTGCAAGTAAAACATAAGTCACTGAATAGGCTTTACAGTGAAAAATACACATAACCTAAAAGGAAATATGACTGAATATTGGCTATAATTAATGGATAGGCTTGCTATATAATAAACTTTTGTTGTTAGTGTATTTGTACAGCAAATTTATGTAAATTTAGCAGAATTATAGATGGGATGGATGGATGGATAGATAGACAGATAGATAGATAGATGACAACGCTGCCATGATGAAATGAAACAGGCTACATTGCGATAGTCTACTGATGCTTTAGAAAGATTCGGTAACCAGGACAACGCCTCATCCTCCGCATCATGGACCACAAGACCGCGAAACACGGGTGACACTCTCGCCCACACACACACACACTGGACACCAGAAAGCGGAACGTTTTGTTCATTCCACACACGCACACACTGACCTGGCGGATGCGGTTCTGGTGGGGTGGAGAGCCTCCTTCGGGTGAGGTATTGTTGGAAGAGGCCATCCTCACGTCTCGGACGGAGCCGCCCCTGCTCTGACTTTCTGCCGAGCTTTTTGACATTCAGGCTCAGCGCGTTATCTCGTCCGCGAAACGGAATCTGACAGTACCGATACTGCGGTGGTCGAGACCCGTGCTCCGGCCTCAGATGTCAGGGCTGAAGCTCCGACTCATGTTGTGGTTTTATTGGAGAGTGGAGACGAATGTCCTGTGGCGTGACGGTACGGTGCGGGTCTCAAGTGCGGTGTCCTGCGGCACTCCCGCTGCTCACATGCACAGGCACCGATGCTGCAGTGCTGAAACACTGACCGAGATGGAGGATGAATGAGGGTAATTAACGATAAGCCTGAGATAAATACACGATGGTGTAACAGAAGCGCAATATGAGCGATGTTCTCATCGCTCTGTTGAGTAGCCCCCTCCCGTGCTTCTCTCTCTCCCTCACTCCCCTCCTCCATAAGCCAAACCCCCACTTACACATGACGAGGCAAAATCAAAATCGATTTTATAGCTTGTATTTTTGAATATACCGTAACCCAATAGTAGATTGACAGTTAAGGCACACCAAAAATGATGAATTTCATTTGATGGCAAATTATCAAACCAAGGTATGTGCAAAGCAATTATGCTATACTTTATGTGGGAGATAACGTTTTTTTCGTATAGGGTATATAACGGCAGGTTTCTATTGTGACAACTTACCCCAAATAGCAGGATATAGTAGCTGCAGTTATTTATTTTTATTGCCATGTCAAAATCAAAGGCTATCTTCATGGCAAAAACTGAGTTGCAGTAATACAGGAGTTACATAAACACAAAATAAAAAATCAAGCCAACATAATAAATTATCTATAGATAGTATATAGCTCAGATGAAGAGTTCATGTGCAAAAAAACCCGATAACTCTTAGTAAATATCAATCAAACGGCGTTGGGGTTATTTGCATTAGTAAAAAAAAACCTCCAAAAAAAACTAGCTATACGCTAACCCAACCAAGAAAAAACGTTAACTAAAAATAGAGCGTTTGATTTTGAACGTTAATTTCAAGAGACTTATTTAACGTTTATGACTTAGTTATTAGCTTTTCATTAAACTCACTAACCCCATTCTTGATGTAATATTTAATGCACTGCATGTAGCTAATAACGAATGTCATATATTCTCTCTCTCTGTTTATTAAAATACAATAATATATAAAATTATATACAGTCAAACCAACATTAATTCAGACATTTATTTGGTCCCAATTTTTTTTTATAAATTTTAGTCCACTGTATGAAGAATTTTTGGGTATGTCACGCTTTACTTTATTTTGCTATCCTCACTTACATAAATGAACTATAGTGTCCTGCACCCACTAGTAAAGAAAAATATCAAAAAGTATATCTGGTGTCCGAATAATTTTTGGTTTGACTGTATATGAAAGGTTTTGCATTTATTATGTATTTTATAAACACTTTTTAGGCCACTGAAACCTATATTTAATATGCTGATAATAAAGACTTACATTTGCAGTGTAAGCAGAATTATAGCAATTGGATATATTATGATTCACTTTCCTCTTTCACACAGCACAGGCAATTACAAAAATAAAATAGAAAATATACACTTTATTAAACTACTTTGGAACAGTACTGGACAACGATAACGGAATGGTCATAATGATGATGAAGACAGTAAGAAATTGACACTAAAAACTCATTTTCTAATTTAAAGTTTCTCAGTACAGATTACTTAAGGTACCATTTTAACAAGAATCAGCTCACTTTTGCTATGAATAGAGCGTTCTGCTTTCACAAAAATAAACAAATGGATCTGAAACCATAACCAAGATGTTGATCAGCACTCAGCAGTCACTGCTCAAATAAACTGGCAAATTGAAGGATTGCTTTCAAGCAACTGGGTTATACAAAATGTTAATGGTAATGCAGAAAGCAAAATCATAAATAATGTATGCAACGTACTGAACTTTCAGCAGCTATAACTCATTTCCCTATGATTTACTGGACTGACAGTGTGAATCAAAGAAATTCAGGTTTGGAAAGGCACAGTACTGCTCACAAAATGTTGATTCTCAGGATGAAAAACCTGGCGAGAAAAACTCAACTTGATTTCTCTTTTAATGCACGAATGAGCAGTGAGAGCTTAAAAAAAAAAAACCTTTTGCCTATTCATTTTAATTATGTTAAACCAATTAAACCTAAAACAAAATGTTTACATTTTGGATTACCAATACATCTTTTAGAAAAGAGTAATCTAGGTTTAAGAAACTAACCTTTCCTGGGCTTTGTAGCATTTTCAATGAAGCAGCAGCACCTAACAGCGTAATTTAGTGCAGTGTAATCTGTCTCTGACCCCACCCCAACACCATTTACAGGAAGTCATTCTGAATAGCTTATCATCCTCTCAATATACGTCAGACAGCAGCGAGTTGGTCAAGGTTGTCCTGGGAACGGCTGGTGAGGTGCGCCTCCAGTATCTCTCCAAACAGACCTCTCTTCAGCAGATTGTATGCCATTGGCAGCAGCTGGCGTACCACTTTATAGAAATACTACCAAAAGGGGAAGAAGAAAAAAATTGGTCAATTGTCCAGGAGAACTCTGTATCATGAGAAATCTGTCAGAAATGGCTATTAACGTGTCTGCAAAGTGCAAGGACACACTCGCTGGAAGATGGCCTTGGATGGAAAGCAGAAAGCTATTAAAGGTAACAGCTATGCAGGCATTTAAAAATGTTCTGAGAATCTCTGGACACAAACACTGCATTTGCCTGCAGGACTTAATGCACAGTCCATACTGAAATTTAAATTTAAATTAAAACGTAAAAAATATATTTTCTGGATGAAATGCTTGTTTTTGCAAGCAATTAATGTAAGCAACGTCAGTTATATCATAAGTGGCATACAAACAGGAAAAATTAATTATTTCTGTGCATTATGTCTTGCAATGTAAATCTACTGCTGACCTGCTGAGACATGAGACCTAAAGACCTGCTGAGGTATAATATCTTGGAAAATAAACAAACCGCAATACGGACCGTAGTAATTATATATATATATATAGTATATTATTAGATATATATTATATATATATATATCTTAGATATATATAATATATTATATATATATATATATAGATTATATTACAGTTACATACACCAGGGCGACAAAGTGGTCCAGTGCTCTGTTCTATTGTTGTAATGTTTCTTTGTTCTTTATTTTATTATTAGCTTCTATTCTTTTTATTATTTAACTTATCTTCAAGAGAATTTTATGTAACTAAAAACGTTTTTATTTTTGATTATTAATTAGCATTATTGTTTGCAGCTGTAAATAGATAAATAAAACTGTTAAAGAGCATGTTCAATAGTAAATTAGTAGTTCCTGACTAACGTTTGGCATCCAGATAGTAAAGACAACAGCAAAAACTAATGAAAATGCTTAAATATAAATTTGTGCAAGGATTTAAGGTTGAACTTTTGATGGAATATTTGTATGCGTGTGTTAATCTTACATGTGAGCCGTAACAGAACAGATCTATCCCAAGCTCATAGCCCATGCCGTAGTCACATTCATCATTGGCAAATTGAACAAAGGTGATCATTTCCTGGATGGGCGCAAAAGCTTTCATTCTCTCCTCATCCTCTTTGGCCTCTGCAATCGCTTTGCAAATCTTCTTCAGACTTGCTACAGGTAAACAAAACGAAGAAGGAAAAACTGTAAACTAAAGTCTTACTGTTTTGTCTCCCTTTATAAATTGTGATAGTGATGTTGCACAATGCAATGCGACAGCAGCATTTTTTCCTCACACTATCCACTGTTAATGGTTGTGACAGATTTTTAGGTTTACCATCAGTTTCTGGCAATTCTCTATATCCAACATTATTTTTATCCACTGGAACCACAATTCCTGCTCCATGAAATGTCTTTGTGACCACCTACAGAAAAAACACAGACTGGAAATCAGCAAATTATTTTATTTACTGATTGCATTATCATTTATTTGTTTAAGGAAAGCTCAACACATCCCAGGTACTTCCACACATACTTCACAGAGATAAAGAGGTGGTTGTGTCAAATCATTTTACATCACGTTATAAAACATACCTTTTTCTCTCTTTGTTTCATAGCTTTAGTTTTCTGCTCCACAGGCAAATCCAACCTCTCTGCCTCTCGCTTTAAATCATCTTCTAACTGGTCCAAAGCTGCTTGGTTCTTCTGCTGTCCCCTCTCCTTCCTCTTCTTCTGCAAAAACAGCCTAGATGTTGTGGCGGGAGAGAGAATAACATTATGCTAAGAGAAAGATGAAAAAGATTTTTTAAATATTAAAATATTATAGAATATTTAAAACAAATGTGTTTGTCACTAAAATTCTATAAAAAAATATTTAACAATTTTTTCTCTTATTTTAATTTTAATTCATTCATTAGTCACACCAAAGGACCATTTAAAATAAATTAACGAAGGCAACGGATTTGTTAAAAATTTTTTCTCTTATTTTAATTTTAATTCATTCATTAGTCACACCAAAGGACCATTTAAAATAAATTAACGAAGGCAACGGATTTG
The DNA here is from genome assembly GCA_018155175.1 of Sinocyclocheilus anophthalmus. Classification (NCBI taxonomy): domain Eukaryota; kingdom Metazoa; phylum Chordata; class Actinopteri; order Cypriniformes; family Cyprinidae; genus Sinocyclocheilus; species Sinocyclocheilus anophthalmus. Next base: position 804,619 of record JADLZN010012180.1, read on the forward strand.
TTAAAAATTAAGAAAAAGAAAACTTGAACCTGAAATGCTGAACAGTAACAGCATCTATATACATTTTAATTTATACTCATATTAATTTACTGATGACACTCACAGAACAGCTGCAAAGATGTTGTCTCCCATCTGTGTGATGGTACAGCCCTTTTTGGCTTCATTCTCCCCAATGAACACAGGCAAAGCATCAGGCAAATCTCTGTACAGGGAGGCATGTACATTGAGAAACTCACACTGAGAGACAGCATTATTTTAGCCACAATACAAAACATCTGCTGTGTTGCAGTTTGATGTGCCAAGAATAGCTAATGCAATCACCCTTGAAACTTTTTTGCAACAGGTAAACAGTCACCTGAAGTAGCCCATGTGGTGCTGGGTGTCTACGTTGCCCTGTATAATGGTCTGAAACTCTGGAGGATCATAGAAATAACGCCAGTGAAGGTGAAATTTGGGTTGAGAGGCACATGAGCTTTTGTGCTTTTTGCACAGGATATCGAACGGGCCAACTAGCCGAAGCCCAAGTGTTTCCTTTAGGGCATCTGTAAAGCACACAAAAACACATGCAAAGATGAAACACCAGTGCAACAAGACAAAATTAAGTGAATTAAATGTAATATATTTATATGAATACATTTAATAATTTGAGGATGCATATGACAATGCTGCAAAAACATATGCGAATAGTGCTGATATGGAACAATCAATATAACACAGATACCTTGCGGACAGTCAGCATTAAGACCCTTGCAAAAGTCCCAAAACTGGAAAAAATCATCAGGCATGCGCAGCTTGTATAATTTTTCCACTTCTTCTCTCATTTCCCCTGTGACAGTGGTCTTCTCGTCCCTCTGCCCTTCTTTTGCTTTTTTCACCTCCCCGTTTGGTGTTTCTGCCTGGGACAGTCAACATTCGAATAAGTTACATTAGCAGAAATAAATACTTTCAGCAATAAAATGATACATAAAATACAACAGGAAAAAAGACAACTATTGTAACATTTGAGCCCTCCTCAACCAGGAGATCACCCTAAACGTATTATTTTATAATTTAGAAATAATCTGTTCTTCATTTAAAAAAAAAGAAAAAAGAAACAGTGTTTGATTATACTGCCCTATTAAGACAAATAAACTGGTCTGTTTTAGTCTAAAACGAAATTGTTGTAATAATGAACAAACACTACAATGTCTGTAAGTTAACCTGTCTGTCACAATGAACTAAAGTCAGATGAAGGATACATGAAACGGTTTAGTTACCCGTTTTGGGTAACTGACTCTGCAGGTAAATCGCACTGAGACTTACATGGTGATTATTGACACAATATTTAACAGCATTGAGTATACAGATTGAATGTACAAACAAAATAACAGAAGTGTAGTGGATGCTAAAGGCACATGAACCACAATCATTCACAAACGAGCTACAGCAATATAACCTCTCAGTAAATACTCAACGTAATAATTTGACTGAACACCTTACTCTAGCTGGCCACGAACTGATGAAGTTTATATGATGTACCTGCGGCAAAGATCTGGGTTTTCTTTTCCCGCGCCCCGCCATGCCTGCTGCTTTCCCCCGCAGTCTCCACGTAAAGCGCTGCAGCCAGTAGAAAAGCTCTGAACGTCCGGTGGCGATTTCAAAATAAAAGTCGTGACTTGTGATTTGTTTTCATCATTTTGTCCCTACTGAATTATTTTTATCCAGAGATTTTTCTTTAGAATAGCGTTTTTGGATTATTAATACTGTCTAATAAATATTTTTGTTTAATATTTAGAGTAAAATTTATATTCATATTTATCGTCATCATAAACATACAAACAGCTATTTATACTGTGATTTACAGTAATAGAATATTTAAAAAAAAATTCTACTTTATCTTATTATAATTTTCTATTGCAAAGCTATATACTGCAATACAATCAATAGTTTATTCAGTTTTATTTATTTATTTTTTAAGTTCTAGATTAGTATCCTCCTCAGACCCAGCTATGGAGTTTTGCCTCTGCAGTGGACATTATATTTTAGTGAATTTCTCAGAGACCTCACATGTCACAGTTGTAAGTCTGTGATGTCCTGTACAGAGCACATTCAGGGCTTTCCAGAGATACCAAATGATTGAATCTTTCACCATGGCCACTCCCTCTCCTTGGTTTTAAAAAATGGCTGACATTAATTAGTGATAAAATTGTACGTCCTTATGGAAATATGATAATATTTTATAATTACAATTCAAATCTGATTAATTTTTAAAATTGTTTGTCATAAATCAACATCTCAGGAAAATGTTGTGGGGTTTCAAATCAAAATATAACTTCCTGTTATGAAACAGGACATAATTTCATACATGTCCTCTGTAGAGGACACCAGGACTAAAGAATGTTTTATAACTTTTTGCGGAGGACCAAAAGAATTTGATAGGAAAAATAAATTATATTTCAATAGTCCTATGAAATATTAGATATTATTATGAAAATCTGGCCAATTACTACTCCCATCATTACACTTCTTTTTTCAACATGCTGTCCCAACAGCACTTTAATATGCAAATTAGATACAGTGTATAGATAACATTGTGCTTAATGGGGAAAACCAGTTTATGGAATTTTTACACACATATTGCACAAAGCAAAATAGAATATCAAATAATTTTGTTTTATATTTTATAACATAGTTGAGAAACATCCTACAACAAAGTTAGGTATAAAAAAATTCCTGAAACCTAAAAATGTATTGGTGATTTAAAAAAAAATTCCTATTGTTTTTGCCTTTTCATGTCTACTCTTGTCATTTATTTTTGAGTCCTGGTGTCCTCTACAGAGGACATAGCATAACATATAAATAAAATATAATTTTCCAAAAATGTTATTTTACAATTTTTTTCTTATGCTCTAAACAAAGTAATGACATGAAAAAATACTAAATTCACAAAGCTTTTTATTTCTGGTTCTCAGGAGGATATACAGTGTAAATGAGATATTTAAACTATTCACGGCTCAAGTGTAGCCTAATGCATGACGTGACACAGAGGGAGGCGACAGGGAGTTTAAAAGAATCAGTCTGTGAGATAGACACGCTTGTGGCAACTACATTTGTCAGTGGAAGTTTTCAGTAACTTCGATTCTGGATCCACAGCACCACCGATAATAATGATGTTCTGCAGAGCGACTTGGCAAAGGCTTGCGCCTCTGGCACGCAAAACACTAACTCCTTTCGGCAATGGTAAGAAAACATTCAATCAATGCAGTTTTTACAAATAAAATTAACCAGCCTACGCAGGCTAAAACATAGCTATCTAAAATAAAGCAAGTAATAATAAATAACAAGAGTGCATGTTCCAAAAATAAAAAGCACGTAAACTATGAAATATGAAGTGAAAACTGTGAAAATGGGAGAAAGTAACTGGACACGTTTGGACAATTTTAATTAGACTCTTTTAGGAGGTGTGTCAGTGGTTACGACTTTAGCCCAATCTAGAACATTGAGTTCTGCTGTTTGTTATGTAACAGGTGAGATATGCTCATCAAATTCATCCCAAAGTAAACATAAAATATAGAAAATGCAACATTATTTCTATTATCGTACATCAATAAACTAGAAAGACCTCTTTTGTCTTTGCATTTGGAAGAGCCCCACGAGTGTTTTATGTAATAGAATATTCAGAGATTCTGTCTATTGTAGGTTTTGTGTGTGTGTGTGGTTTTGTATTACAATGTCTAGAAGGTATTATTTTTATGAATGGTAATTCGATTGGTATTGGTAATAACTGTTATATAAAACATTTAAACATCTTAAAATAAATGTGTGTCAAATGTTATGACATTTTGTTAAGGCGAGTTATGATTGATTTTTTTTCAGACGAGTGTGTTTCGTTTTGTTTCATTTCAAAATGTTTGACATCAGCATTTTTCTGAATTTGAAGTTTGTTTTTAATGCAGAGTTTTCCATAACAGACAGCTGGGACATGTAAACCCTTCCCTGCTCCAGTGCATCTGTGGGAAATAGCTGAGTTTGATCTGTTTAAAGTTAATTCCTGCCAAAGGATTCACTCGGTTTGAACTGCGTGCAACGTTTTTTTTTTTTTTTAAGTTTGCCCCTTCATTATTGTTTTAAAATCTGAAGACCTTCTGGCCCATTTGACTATGAGGGCTGATCAGTTTTTCTGCTGACTCAGCATTATGTGCATGATTGAACTGATGTATTCACAAAATCTGCTCAGGCATTTTCTAAAACTACCCAAATATTTGAAGAGGGCCCAATGCAGGGCTCTCTGCCAACATGAATTTGCCTAGGGTTCTGCACATTGACATGTCTGCTGTCAGCTATCACTGTTTTCAGAGAGCAGGATTGTCCTGGACACCTGCTGGTCTACCTTCACCTTAACGGTCCGTTGACGCAAATGAGATTAAATGTATAAATGAGGCATAGGCCACCTTGGTGCAGACAGTCACCTTGCTATTGGAGTCGTTCCTGAAATTCATGCTGGGTTCTAGTAGAAATAACTATTTCAAGTCTAGATTTTGTGATGTGACAGTATAGTTTGTCCTGTGCATGTGCTCCAGTGGGATGAAGTGTTGGTTTAGAGAGAGGGTGGGAGGGGCAGTTTAACTGTTGGACATTGTGTTCCCTTCTGCTGCTTCACTGCAGCTACACAGAGGATGTGTGTTTGCCTAAATGCATGCACATATACAAAAGCCTGAAACATGCTTGCTGTATCAGGGTTGTCTGGTCTCGTCTAATTTTGCATGTCACTTAAAATGTTCACTGATCAAACTCATCCACTGATACAACTTTATTAGCGGCACATTACAATGATGTTACAACAACTGAGGAACATTTTTGAAAAACTGATAAATACTGAAATGTTTTTTTCACTCTGTTTTTGGATGATCCGTTTTTAAAATTAAACCAGTAAAGCCTGACACATGACATAATAGTCAGAAAATTAATTGTTATGAAATGGAACAATTTATTGAACATTTACATGAGGCTTTTATGGCTCATAAAGTATGATTTATAGAAGAATTTGGTGCATTTGCTGATATTTATCTGGTCAAAAAGTATGATTAAATTCTGATAGCTTATAATGTAAATTATTGAGATCTTTATAACAGTATAGCAACTATAAAATGCATGTACATATCAGTTGTCACTCTATATCTTCCAATAATTTATCCTAGTCAGATGCTTTCTCTGGTTTTTATTGTGGGGGTAAAATATAGAATGCAATGTAATAAATTGATGATTGAGAACTAAAAAGCCTGATGTATCATATTTGGTATACTCACATTTTAACATGATTTTCTAAAAAAAACAATGTATGGATAATCAAGTTAAACAAAGTTGCTTAAGTCCAGTAAATGTTCATCAAAAATGGATGTACTATCAGATGACAGAATGCATATCATAGATTGTGTATGGCAGGTTTTTCAGCAAAGTTTTGATTTTGCTGACAGTTTAGAGGCCCTAAAATTTGAGTATCAAATATGATACAGTAGGCTTTATAGGTTATTAATAAAAATTATTGTATTAGATTTTCATATTTCAAAATTGGATTGATGGGTGGTGAAGGAAAACTGTTAATTATTCAATGAACTCTTCTACTCAAAAATACTTTGTAACAAGTTAATTTGCATGAACTGATACATGTCTCTGTTTATCTTTTAATAGCTGTATTCCCTACGCGACAGATGTCCTTTGGTCTACCGGCGTCCGGCACAAACATAGCTTACGTGGTACTTGGTGGAAGCTCACTTACTGCTGCTCTTGTTTATGTATGTATTTTTAATTATTTTATTTAGAATGCTTTGTAAGTGTTATTACTGTCATTTTTACAAAAACAACCATTTATCCTCATCTAAACTTTGTTTCCTCCTACAGGCTTATAAGACAATAAATTCTGACAGTGCAAGATATAATGAAAGAATTGCTCAACTCGAGGCCAGACCTAAAAGTAAGTTGATTTTTATTTTATTTTGTGGTGTAGTTTTGTTTTTGTTTATAAATGCCTGTTTTCATTTTGGCTGTTCAAGATCAGAGTTAATCTTTCAGCATCAGTAAAGCGGAAATAATTTACACAGACAGATGGGATTAGATTCCCATTCAGAGTTATTTTATTCTTGGATTCTTTGAATTGATGGATGCCGTGAGGCAGGGTGTCCGGTTTTGCCACTGTTTCACCGTCCTCAGGCCTGATCCTCTTTCTGCAGTTACTCAGCAGCAGCCACTAAGCTAGCTACATTTAAAGCAGCTTTCACTTGTTTACTTCTCTTGTTTGCGTGTTGTTAACCACTGTACTTTTTGTTCTCCCATCAGGTGAGGAGGGTGAGTATAAATTTAGCTTCTCACTTAGCAGCATGTCTGTTTTTGAGCAGCACTCATTAGTCAAAAACAAAACTATTCTATACATTTTGGTCTGTCCCCTTTTACTTGTTTTGCATGCAACAATATGTATCACATATCTCAGAACAGAAGCACTTTTCCAAGAGTAGTTGCACAACATTTTAGTGTTTGCAAACATTTTACATTGTGGCAAGTAAGCATGATTGATTACATTTACATTTAGTCATTTAGCAGACTCTTTTATCCAAAGCGACTTACAAATGAGTACAATAAAAGCAGTCAAAACTAACAAAAGAGCAACAATATATAAGTGCAAATGACAAGTCTTGGTTAGCCTAACGCAGTATACGTAGCAAGGTGTATATACTGTATATATATATTATACACACACACATATATACACACACACACAAAGAAAAACAAGCAGATAGAATAGAAAAAATAGAAAGCTAGTGATGATGATGTCATCATGAAACTTTGAACTTGGTAAAAGTGCTTTCATCAGAGTGACTTTTACATTTAATTACACTACTATTCAAACGTGTTGGATCCATAAGATTTTTTTTTTTTGGAGAAAAACAATTATACGTTTTATTCAGCAAAAAATGCATTAAATTGACAAAAAGTGTCAATATTACATACTGCACCTATAATTACATTTTAAAAAAAGTAATTTTGCATTGTAATAATATTTCATAATATTACCATTATTTTTCTAACAAATCAATACAGCATTGGTGAGCATATTAAGAGACTTCTTTCAGAAGTATTAAAAAATCGTACTGATCCGAAAGTTTTCACCTGAACGGTAATGTTCAACACGTATGATATTGTGTGTAATAACCATTTGTTATTAAAGCAGTAATTCACCCAAAATGTCATTCCAAGCCCATATGATTGTCTTACTTGAAAGGAACACAAAAAATTTATTTTGTTTTGTTTGCCACAAAAATCTATCGTATGTCTTCAGAATAACTTGGAATTATAAAATAATGCAAATGTTTAATTTTGGGGTAAATCAATCATTTAATCATTTATTTGTTCAATGTTGGCTTGGTGATGGGTCTACATTGTCTTGAGCCAATCAAGCTTCCATGCAAGTTCTTTAAAAACTAAACTGACTAATTCAGAAGTATTAATAAATAAACAATACATTTCTAATGCTAACTCTAAGAGCTTAGCTTCTTTGAAGTCTAATCTGAATGAATGGTTTTTGCTATCTATTTGTACATCATCCTGTTCTCATAATCTCTCTAATGTTGTTCTATTAATGACAGATGGAATTAGTAACACTTGCTAACCCTAACCCTCTTTATTTAGTTATAATGCTAACCCTCTTTATTCAGTATAAGAACACATTTCCTAAGTCTGCTTTAACTTTTTAATCACACTTGATCTTGGGTTTTCTTTGGATCATGTTGCCTTTTCTTGAAGTCCTGCTTACTGTATTCCATGTAGGAGCAGTGGCCTCGGTAGCCTCGGTAGCAGAAGCAGCTGCGGTTGTGGAAACCACAGCAGCTGAGGTGATTAATGCAGAGGCTGAACAGACCCCAGAACCTGTGGAGGCAGCAACTGCGATTGTAGAAGCAGTAGCAGCTGATGCACCTGTTGTTGAGGATGTCACTGCTGAGGCTGCTGCTCCCATTGCTGAAACAACCGGTGAGGCATCTTCTGCTGAGGAAGCAGCCTGAGTCCCCAGCTGTCTAGATATGTGATTCTTCCCAACCCACCTTGGAACGCTCCATTAAGTTGTTAGAGACTCCCATTTTTGTGCTCCTTTTAACTAATTGACTGTGTCATCCGAACAGAAAGAAGTGTCCCTTTTCGAATTGTGAGCTCCACAGGGTGTTAATCTCACGGGTGAGGAGGAGGAGAGGTTGAGGAAGTCCAAAAATAAGTATTGGAGATTTAAACAAACAAAACATGGACTGTTTTTTTAAATTTTATTCCAGCCTGTGTTTTGACACTTGAATATCTAATTTAAATCACATATAAAGTTTTGTAATATCTCCTCCTTCACCCCCAGTGTATGTGCCTGCTGTAATACTTGTTACTGTGTACCCACATTATAACATTTTGGCCTGGTTTCACAGACAGGGCTTAGACTAAACCAGGATTAGGCCATAGTTCAATTAGGTTAATTGTTCATAAACATGCCTTAGAAAACACATTACTGGTGAGCATCTTGGGACAAAACAAAGGCGGTGATATATTTTAAGATCAGTCAGTGCAAGTTTCTTTCAGTTGACACAGCTCAGATTTACATTTTAGTCTGGGACTAGGCTTAAGCCTTGTCTGTGAAACAGGGGGTTTGTGTCTCATATGTGTGCAGGGAGGCATTTTTCTTAAGTAACTTCATATTGACAATGATGTTTACTGGCAACAAGAACATGCTAACATTTTATGGATATGTACTAGGGTTGTGTGTCATTCAGAACTGAATTGAAAATGCTTTTTAAATTCCCCCCAAAAAAAGATTTTAGTTGAATTTGAATTGTGATAGTAAACAGCATTCAGAATTGTGATTTTTTTTAAGGAAATATTAAAATGAACTGAAAATCAAAGCAATTTCTGTATGTGCAATAACAAATTTTAACTAAAAGAAGGCCCATCAAGACAAACTTTAAATTATGTCTTGATAAAATCTTTTCATGTTTAACCTGACAAAGTTTAAATTCAGCCTGTGAATGTATGAGACTTTCAATTTATTAGCTACTTTAATTAAATAACCAGTAGAATAACAATTTGCAATATTAAACTAAATAATACATTAAAATAATATAACAAATGCCAGTTTGCAGCAACACGCAGAATAACAGACTGTTTTGTGCAGCTAAAATAATTGGAAATGGCTGACACCAGAAGCAAAAGTTCAAAATGACTGTATCCGCACTTAGATTAAAAACAGAGTGGATAGACATGAATACCTTTATATATAATTCTTCAAAATTTATATTTAATACATTGTATTAATACACCTGCATTCCAAGCCATTGTGGCCTTATAAGCAATATAAGAGATCTTTTGTTTTCTTTTTTAATGACTTGCCATTTTTCTACCTGTGCATGTTGTCTCTCAGTTATAGGGATGGAGGACAGATATTGTGCCTTTTTTATAATTAGCTTAAATATCTCTTAAAATGTGAACTATCATAAGGAAACGTAATGCAGTGTCACATATCATAATACTGACATTGGAAACATTTGCTCTTAATCTCGATGCTGCTTTTTGAATTTAGACTTAACCAACTCAGAACTTTTGATTGTTGATTGCAGTTTTTAAAACTGACAAAATATTTGTATTCCTTAAGTAAAGTACTTAAAATATTATTATTTTTGAGTCTGAATTCAGTGCCGTTTTCATTGATCCCTTTACGTCACAAACTGTAAATGAAATGAAAAATAATAAACAAATTGTCAAAGTGTATTTACATTATATTTCGTATTTCTGTATATTGTGTGCATTTGTAGAATAGCTCCTTCCTGTGTTCTTTTCAATCAGGATGCTTTGCTTAGTTTTGATCGTCCGCTTTAAAAGTAAATGCATACTGGCTTGATTATAATGACTTTAGGCATCTCTTACAGTTAATCTGAGGAAATCTCTCTAATGTGTGTTGGTTGTTTGCTCACTAATCTTAGAGGTTTATGCCACTTATGGTGGCTTAAGAAGATTCCCAATGGTCCCACCTTCAAATCTAGCTTTGAAAGTGGTGAGATATTTCCATGCAATGTCCTATGTGTGCCCAGCACCAAATGGCACTCGGCTGCCCCCTGCTGCTATATGTATTGTAGATACATTGCCATAAATCGCAAACAAATATCAGGAACATGATATTGAGATATAAATCTCCCAAGTGCAAGGTTCTCAGAAACGGATGGAAAAGGAAGTTCTAATGAGCTTCACTTAGCACAATTTTGTGAGGGAATTTTTTGACCCCACTATGTGTTCATTTGTAATGCAATGTTTCTTTTTTTTACTGCAATATAATCTAAAAGTACAGTAACACTCATTAACTAATGTTATTGGTTCTCCAAGTGGGATTTCAAGGTTTCAACCATCAAAGAAAAATAAATATTAGAAAATGCTAAAATAAAGTCCATTGATTCTGTGGGCCTATTTATAGCATATTTACCTACATGTTTCTGTAATAAACTAATCTTGTTGCAGTTATCTCAATGTCTGACCTTCTGAGCACTGTGAAAGTCCTGGCTGGATCTACGGCAGAGATTGCAGCTGCTTCAGTCGGTGATCAGCACCTGGTGGCCGCAGTGAGATTGGCTGAGGAAAACAATTCTATGGAGACCCTCAATGGGCTGGAGGTTGCTGATGTTAAAGCAGAGGTCCCAGTAGAAGTGCCTGTGGGAGCTGTGGTTGAGGAGGCCATGATAGGTAGACTGCATCTGAAAACAGAAGGAAAAGAACTGGAGGAACTGCCATCATCACTTCATGCAGTAGAAGAAACTATTGTTGTGGCAGATGACCATGTCAAGTCTGAGGCAGACAGCCCTGCTGTGCCTGAAGTTAATGTTGAAAGCCTTGCTTCATCAGAGGAGGCCCTTGTTACAGAGATGGAGAACATTTTGGAATTGGAAGACTCAACAAGCCCTGTGGTGATGCTCTCAGAAGATGATGCCGTCTCTGGAGCTGCAGAGTTGACATCAGAAACAGTCGAGGACGTAGGTCAGAAAATGGAAGAATGTAAAGCGTTGTGTCATGAGCCAACTGCCACAGAAACAGAACATGCAGATCTCACAGCACCACCAGCAGAGCTGGAGGACTCATTACAGGCTACAGGTGCAACAGAGGCTGCAGAAGAAGTTATTGTTGTGGAAATGATGCAGGATGCTGTGGAGAAAGCTAAACCTGTTGAGACATCAGATGAAGGTAACATGATTATGGCACCATAAGGAATAGTTCACCCAAAAATAAGAATTTGCTGAAAGTTTGCTCGCCCTTAGGTCACTCAAGATGTAGATGAGTTTGTTTCTTCATCGGAACGGATTTGGAGAAATTTTGCATCGCTTGCTCACCAAAGAATCCTCTGCAGTGAATCGGTGTTGTCAGAATGAGAGTTCAAACAGCTGATAAAAACATCATTAATCCAGTCAATCATTTAACATCTTGTGAAGTGGAAAAAACTGCATGTTTGTAAGGGGGGAAAAGTGAGTACATTTTCAGAAAATCTTTGGGTGACCTATTCCTTTTTTTTAAATTAGACTTTAGTTTTAAACATTCAATCATCATGTTTACTTCTTTTTTCCACACAGCTGTGTGTAAAGTGTAAATGTTCATGACCATGACCCCCAGCCTGACGTGAAGGCCCCTGAGACCCTGAAAACGAGTGAAACTAAATAATCTGATGTAATACACACTGAAGTTAACATATAATGGTGCTGTTACAGCCATAAAAAAGACCTCTAAATGACTTTTTGTTTCCAACTGAATCGCAAATTTGGTGAATGACATGGTCTCCTTAATTTTGTTATTCACCTGAAATGCATCCGTTGACAACTGTTTTGAGGTTAATTGATATAATTTTGTGTCTCTGGAAAATAGTGATCTGTGACACTGTATTATGCTGAATATCAAAGGTTTTGTGGTCACATTCATGTTGTTAGATTGCTTTTTATTTTAAAGTGAAAAGATAAAATTTGAATTAGGGCAGAAGGTCCCAACTGTCATGTTGTTGATAGTGCTTATTGTAATTCATTAGGTTATTATTCAGTTATTCCGTTATACACAAAATATTGTAAACATGCATTGCATTAAGTAATTAAAAAAAAAAAGTGTAATCAAAATGGAAGGAAATTTTATATGAAATTTAAATTAATCACATCAATCTTAAATTTATTTATTTATTTGTATTTATTTTAATGTATAGGTGTACATTTAGACATCTTATATATACTATATATATAATAATAGCAATTAAGTGAACTGATCTAAATTTAATTTGAATTAAATTTAAATTCATAGTGTTGCTATTATGATGTATCTTAAATTAATACATGGTCAATTAGATATGTAAGTTGTACCATACATTTACCTTTCATAACCTTTCATAATTATCTGGGATTCTACTTTATCTGTAATTGATTAATTATTTAGCTAAACTGTCAAAGCACAATTTTAAATAGTATTTTAATGACACACACACACACACACACACAGATTGTTATGCTTGAGTTAATGTATGATGTGATTGTGTGTTCTGAATGAGATCATGATTAAACTATTGAGTATTGCAGAGAACATGGAACAAAACTGAAATATGTGTGTAAAAAAAGTTAATTATTTTAAATGCATCTTTGTTTCAAGAATTGCATGAACTGTTTTGGAAATTAGGCCAACTGAATTAGTGTATTAGTTTTTTATAGTGTTAGCAGCACTTGACTGAAATGAATCTCTACTATGTGCTCTCACCAGTTCTTGGCAAGGCGTAATACATGTGAAGTCATTATTAACAGAAAGAGTGTATTTACATTAAACTCATTCAATATCTGATTTTCAAAATTGTCTCTGTTACTAATTCACAAGCAGTCCGGACACAACAAATATACGAAAATAACGGCAGAACATTCATATTTTAGTATTACTTGCTGTGTGCTTCTCTGATCTCCTATGCATGGTGTATTACCTGATTCGGTTATCTTTTATTTTTCTGTTATTTTATTAAAGATGAGACTGGTAAAATAGCTAATATGGAAAATAACAGGCCACTTGCCTTGGCAAGTATACTTTCAATGGTATTAAAACAAATCCTTTTGGATAGGCCCTGCCTCCCTGTGAAAATCACTATGAAACCAATCAACACCAACAATATTTTTTGTTGTTTTGTTTTTGTTGTTTTGTTTTTGTTTGTTTGTTTTGGATTATTGATGGTATTATTTGTTATTTGTGCTTCCTTTTGTGAATCACTCTGAAAAATGTGATGGCCCAGTTAGTAGTTCACAAAAAACTAGACCACCACCAACCCCTGTCCCATCCTTTATCCCCTGGGGCAGGCACACAGTTTTTTATTTGATCAGTGTGCCACACCTCCTCCCTGGTCTCCCAAACTCAAAGTTTTTATTTATCCATCCACTCTTGAGTCCTGGTCAGCCAGATCCAACACACCACAGCCAGGGAGGGGACTTGGCATCCCTCTGTGAGCGACCCGAGAGAAGCTGACCTGAACCCCATCCGACACCCATATAGCAAAGCCTTCACTGATCTTCACTGTGAGCGAGAGACATAAAGCAGCGTCTCGCTCTAGTAAAATGTCTTCACTTTTTACTTTTCAATTCAAGAGTAAATATACATATAATTTAGTTCTATTATTTTAACATTAGTTAATGCATTAACAAAATAAGCTTAATGCAGCCTACATTATAGTTTAACTGACTAAAATCCACTGTAAAATAGTTTTCAGACCGATTTTTATTGTATACATTTCATGTTAGAATCAGAATTCCATAATTTTTGAAACCTGTTGCTAATAAAACTTTATTTTCTAAATAAAATAATTTGTGTTTGACATTGTTTTCATAGGAGTTACAGTTTTGTTGTTGTTGTTAAAGAATGGCTTAATTTTTATTTTAAATGGATTATATTCGGTATATATTACGGTGCAGTATATATCAAACAAGACCATCTATCCATGTATATATTTTCTACACGTGAAAATGTGGAATGATTGTGTTTTGAAGTATTATTGCTATGGTAGTCTGTGCCTTTTTAAATTCGCAGTTAGCCTTTACTTTAACTTTTACTTTCGTTTTCCCAGTGTCGTCCAAATACCCATTGTTACTAGTTTTTGATAAAATGTTTAATTTTGTTTTGTTTGACTCAGCACTCACAAACTCATCACTCTCGTTTTAGAATTCTAACAATACAACAAAACATTATTATTATTTTTTTTCAAAAATAATATTTTTTTTATTGTGACAATGTCTAGGACTCTCTAGGCCGTTTTCAATTTCAGTTGAAAAAGTACTTTATTGGCATGATTGTAAAATCATACAATACACGACATAACAATAGAATAGTATGGTGCTACGTAATGAATAAGTAATGAATTATTCTTCATATCATTCAATAGTGAATAGATATATCTATAGATATATATATATATTACACTGTTATAGGTCCAGGTAATATCCGTGTTTCGCGGGCGTGCAGCTCTCGCTCTCTCTCTCTCCTCTCTCTCTCTCCCTCTCTCTCTCTCTCACTCTCTCTCTCGTCTCTCTCTCGTCTCTCTCTCTCTCTCGTCTCTCTCTCTCCCCTCTCTCTCTCTCCCTCTCTCTCTCTTTTTCTCTCTCTCTCTCTCTCCCTCTCCTCTCTCTCTCCCTCTCCCTCTCTCCCTCCCTCCCTCTCTCGCTCGCCCCCTCCCTCTCGCTCCCTCTCTCTCTCTCTCTCTCTACACCTACCTACCTACTACATCATGATCTACTGTCTGCAAACACAAACTCTCTATGTCCTCTCTGCTCGATCATTGTAAGGGACTGAGTTGACTTGTGAACCAGTGGTCTTGTGTTCGCGGCCCATCAGTCAGTGTAGTTCAGTGTGTAAGTGATGATCAGGTGTGTTAGCGCCTAGCCGCTAACGGCCACAGTGTGACGGACTCTCACCCGCCACAGCCACCAAACTCTGAATGTGTCTTATGTCTGTGTAAACCAAACAAGCACGGAGTGTGGGTTTCATTTGGAAAATCAGCTTTTCAAGGTAAGAAATCTACTTTTATGTATTCCATACTCCGAAGAAGCATTAGCAGGGACTATGCGGTTAAATGAGCCTAGCTCTGTCTAACGAAGCTAATGAGGCACTTTACGGCGCTTTTTAGTTTCACTTTACAGTATAGAGTATCTTCAATATGTAGACACATGTTTTATCGTGTATAGGTTTAGAAGCGTCAATATTTGTTGTGTTGTGTGCTCCTCTGTGTCGTATTTGCTGTCTGGCTAAGCTAAATGCTAGACTACAAGCATTTACGATTCGCTGTTCATATCTCCCTTTTTCTTATGAAGATCGAGATTTTATGGAAGTGAAGTGTTTAAAAATTAAACTTGCTCATGTGAATATCATATTTTAGCTTTGAAATGCATCGCTGGTTTGGTACTTTTGCATTAATGTCAGCGATGCTTCACTGTTCACAAGGTTTATGCTCAAATAAAGCTGTTTTTTCTCTTTAAAGAGCAAAAAAAATACTTTAAATGATTGTTTTGCTTTTAAGGAACCGAGATAACATTGGTGTGTGGCATTTCCTTCAGTGTTTATATTGTAACGCCCACTTATTTGGAGAGAGTACATTAGTAAGTAAGGCATTACTTTGTGTTGAAAACATGCCACAGACTTTTTTCATAGGGTTTGATCAATTCCCTTGGCAAGGCATGATGTTAGTCTATTAGGCCACTGATCTTTACATTTAGACCAGGGGTTTTTAAACTGGGGTCCAAGGATCCCCAGGGGGCTGCAAAAGAATGCTGGGGGTCAATAAAAATGTTTACAGAAGAATTGTTAAAAAAATGAATAAATACCGAAAATCAATAGGTTATATAATAAAGGAGTAAGTAAATTAATGAATTATAAAAAAATAGATTAAAATAAATGAGTAAATAGATGAAGAAATCAATACAGAACTGTGACGAATAGAAAACAATAATGTACAAGTAATAAAAAATTGACATTAAAGGGGTCATATGATGCGATTTCAAGTTTTCCTTTCTCTTTGGAGTGTTACAAGCTGATTGTGCATAGATAAGATCCCTGAAGTTGCAAAGACTAAAAAGTCTCAAATCCAAATAGATATTCATTATAAAAGTTAAGAGTCAGCCACGCCAACCTAAAACGCTCGTTCTTACACGCCCCCACATATCTACATCACTTTGTGGAAATATTTGCGTAATGCCGCCAAAATGTGCACGCAAAGAAGGCGTGGTTTCAGTAACCTTAGTTAGTGTTGAAGCAGCATGTCAGGGAGAATTTGTGTGTTTCTAGGCGAAAGCAAAAGTACTTCATTTTGCTTTCCGAAAGTAGATGCATTTAGAAATGATGACTTACAACAGAACAGCAATGCATTTTATGGACGAGCGTTTCGTGAACCTAGGAGAGGAGGTAATTCTGACTTTGCTATGACAATCTGGCGCTTCTGAATCAGCTACTGTTTTGTTATTAGTTTAAGTATTTGCTATGACTGTTCAAATGCTTATTTTTGCGCATCGTGTGTGTGTGTGATCAGCGAGCGAGCGAGGGAGATGTGGTGTAGGTCACATCACAGTGGAATCAGCTGTCTTAACCGTGGCTTGGTTACTGCAAACACATACCAGCTTCATCACTGTGTGTCACGTGACTCTGTTCCCCTTTCGGGCTGTCTTGATATTTACTTTGAAAGATGAAGCT
This sequence comes from Sinocyclocheilus anophthalmus, assembly GCA_018155175.1. Lineage (NCBI taxonomy): Eukaryota > Metazoa > Chordata > Actinopteri > Cypriniformes > Cyprinidae > Sinocyclocheilus > Sinocyclocheilus anophthalmus. Next base: position 821,335 of record JADLZN010012180.1, read on the forward strand.
CGTGATTTTGGTAAGGGGCGTTACATTTCCGACGAGTGCTTGTGGTGTTCGGCCAATCACAATGCACTGGGTCAGCTGGCCAATCAGAGCAGACTGCGCTTGTCGGAAGGAGGGACTTTGTAGAAAACGAAGCGTTTGAGAGAGGCGGGGCATAGAGGACCTACAATAATGTACAGTATTTGAAAACTAATGTGTTTTTTGAACATTAAAGCATGTCAACATATTCTGTTACACCAAATACACAAAATAATGATCTTTAAAAAAGCATCATATGACCCCTTTAAAATAAACGAAGAAGCATTGGCTTAAAAATATAAACATAAATGAGTAAATAAAAACATTAAAATAGATGAGTAGCCTAAAATATCATGAATAATCAGTAACTGTAATTATATTAAAAAGTAAACCCATTAGCAACTTAATAAAAACTAAATATTTAATGTTTTGTAAAAAAAAAATTTCACAGTATAATCTGTATACCAGAAAATATATAGATGCCTTTCAAATTTTTGGATGGATGTCGCTCGCACAAGGATGATGATATTAGTGGCATTTAAAAGATTGAAAACTCCTGATTTAGACTAATGAAAGTGGAGGGAAGTGCTGAAGTCAACAAAAGCGGACTTTGATCTGCCTAATCAGCAGTTGCTGATTTCAACCGATAAGGTCTGTGAAAGGTGCAGGACAGGTCCTTGAATAGCTTTTTTCACTCCATTAGGAAATACATCTTCAACATGTCACAGTATGATAATTAATGTTCTTAAAGCAGTGAAAAGTTTTTGAGACAAATGCGCATGCATGGACAGGTCAAAGGCAGCAGAGATTAATTCATTGAGGGTGGAGTGTAAAAGCACGTGTGTGTGAGATGGATTAGTCCCATATGCAGATGTTGCAGGGTTGCAGATTGAATCCTCATGAGTAGGGTGAGTTTATGTTCATGCTTTCATTTGCATTGTATTTATTTATTTTCCTGCAGTCCACATCTCAGTGCTTCATTAAAGTGACTTGGACTTTATCATAGGATGATGTTTGAATACAAATAGGCAGGCACAGCAGATTACAAATGATCAGACCCCACTGTGATGTAAAACATGAAAAAGTCCAAGGGGTGAATACTTTGTATTTTTACTGTAGTTTGTTCACTTACTCACACATCCCTGACCAAATGACCGCAAAGCATTCTGTGCACTGCTGTGGTGGACTGTGGGGGGCAATGTGACCATTCCCTGAACATAACCAGCCATTTTCATTTTTAGTCATCAAATACCTGCATTTGAATGCAAGACAATTTGTCTGCTTTGTGAACCAATTTTGCACAAGGTCAGTCAACATTTGGTCTGTGTTTGGCTCAAATATTTGACCCCCGCTGACTCATGCACAGTTTCCCCTGTTTGCCATCTGCACTTTTGTGTGACTGACTCATTATTTATATATAAAAAGGAGCTACCTTTAGTAAAACTGATATATATTTGTGACCCTGGACCACAAAACCAGTCTTAAGTCGCTGGGGTATATTTTTAGCAATAGCCAAAAAAACATTGTATGGGTCAAAATTATCGATTTTTAGTTTATGCCAAAAGTAAAGATCATGTTCCATGAAGATATTTTATACATTTCCTACCATAAATATATCAAAACCTAATTTTTGATTTGTAATATGCATTGCTAAGAACTTCATTTGGACAACTTAATTTGAGGTGTAGACTGAGTATGAGTGTTAGATAACTAAATGTATGAGTGATTAAATAGTGTGTGTTCCACAGTTATTTTTTCATGAGATGGATTGCCTGAGGGAAGACACTGTTCCTGTGTCTGGCCGTTCTGGTGCTTAGTGCTCTGTAGCGTCGACCAGATGGCACCAGTTCAAAGAGGGAGTGTGCTGGATGTGAGGGGTCCAAAGTGATTTTGCCAGCCCTTTTGCTCACTTTGGATGAGTACAGTTCTTGGAGAATGGGCAGGGTTGTACCAGTGATTCGCTCAGCATTCCGGACTACCCTCTGAAGTCTTCTGAAGTCAGATTTGGTAGCTGAGCTGAACCAAACAGTTATAGAAGTGCAGAGGATGGATTAAATGATAGCAGAGTAGAACTGTTTCAGCAGCTCCTGTGGCAGGTTGAACTTCATCAGCTGGTGAAGGAAGTACAACCTCTGCTTGGCCTTTTTAACAATGGACTCAATGTGAGGGTCCCATTTATGGTCCTGAGAGATTGTGGTGCCCAGGTACCTGAATGACTCCACTGCAGTCACATTGCTGTCCATGATGGTGAGTGGAGGGAAAGCAGGGGGGTTCCTCCTGACGTCCACGATCATCTCCACAGTTTTGAGCAGTGTTGAGCTCCAGGTTGTTGAAACTGCACCAGACAGCCAGCTCTTTAACTCCTGTCTTTAGCAGACTCGCACCGTCCTGTATGAGGCCGATAGTGTGGTGTCGCCTCAGCTGCAACTTCAGGAGCTTGACAGAGGTTCTTTAGAGTCAGTCATTGGTGTAGGGGAGAAGAGCATTGGGAAGAACCCACCCCTATGTGCTCCCCTTGCTATAGGACGGTGCTGGGCTGTGCATATTTCCCAGCCTCCTAGCGCTGCCCTCTCTGTCAGGGAAGCTGGATGATCCACGCCATACGGATGTGGCACGGAGAGCTTTCGTTATTTTGGCCATGAGAGTTTTTGGGATGATAGTGTTTAAAGGCCTAGGCTGACGTCCCACGAACAGAATCTCACTAGTCCCAGGTCTATCAAGATGTTACCGAATATAATGCAGTCCCATGTTGACTGCATCGTCCACAGACCTGTTTGCTCTGTAGGCAGTATTTTTCTAAGTATTTTCTCAGTATTTTGATTTTTTTGTACCCTCAGATTCTAGATATTCAAATAGTTGTATATCGGCCAAATATTGTCCTATCCTAACAAACCATACATCAAAGGAAAGCTTATTTATTCAGCTTTCAGGTGATGTATACATCTCAATTTCGAGAAATTTACCCTTATGACTGGTTTTGTGGTCCAGGGTCACATTTGACGTAGGAGCAGTTTGTTGCTAGGTGAGTGAATTAAAGATTTTGCTATTTCATGCATTGAAAATCTGAATTCTGACTAATTTACACAGTTGGATTCTCATGTTAAACATGACCAAATTCTCAAAAAACTAGTTGGATGGAGTATTTCTGTGCCAAAGACACTCCTTCAGGGTTCGTACAAGTTTGGAAAAGTTTTTTTTTTGAGGATGTCCCTGTATGATGTCATAAAGGGTGGAATTCCTTGTATGGGCACTTGCACACACGCACCAACCAGAGCGAGAGCAGGAGTACGCCCATCAACATGCTTCATTCGTTAATTCGTTAGCCATTGTTAAATTAAGAAGAAACTATGTATGTTATGTTCGCTGTGATTTACATAAGAAACAGGTGAAAGGAGATATTGGGCAGAATGTCTGGAACAGTGCAGCATGAACAATGTTTTTAAACTCCAAAAACATATTATAAAGTTCCAAAATGCCCCAGCATTGTGTCATATTGAGTTGTTATTCAGTAAACATCTTGCTTTCTCCCGCCACTTCCAAAGATAATTAAGATTTGTCCATATTCACTTTGTTTGTGAAAACAAAAGGTTTAACATTAGTGATGCCAAAATGCCATTGGTTCCTTGCATCTCACAACCAATCGCAATAAGGCAATATAAAATATGCGCCTTGCATGTGAGATTTGAAAATTATGGCTATATCTTGTCATACAACAACTTACATTGATCAGGGTGTGCAAAATTTCAAAATCCCTGGTAGCCCTTCAGATTTTGGTAGCCCGAAAATGAATTTAACTAGCCCGAATAAAATATATTGTATTTTTTCTTCAAATAACAAGTCAAAGAGTAGGGGTGTAATGGATCACAAATCTCACGGTTCGGATTATATTCCATTATCATATCACATTTTGAGTCACAGGTCGGATTATTTTTCAGATGAGCAAAAAAATAGGGTTCTTTATTATTTAAGTAATATTTATTTTTTAAATAACAATTTACTACTTCGATAACACAGCAAAAACTAGTAGCATATATAGGGATGTAACAATTCACTCAACTCACAATGTGATTCGATACGATTCACGATACTGATTTCACAATACAATTTTCTCACAATTGATTTTTTAACAAAATGAGATTTCAAGACAGATTTTTAAAAAAAGGTGTCCTTTTGTTATTTCTCAGACCAAAAGGCTGCACATTACTTTGTGAAATTGAAAATGTCAAAACAATATACTAACTTGAAATGTTTAAAACAAATCCCAAATCAAATAAATAATACAAATAAAATAAATTTCTCCATGCAAGTAAACTAAGGTTTTGCCTGTGTATTTTAATCACGATCCAAACAAAGATGCTAAATACATGTTATTTAGATTGTAAAATTTGAAACAAAAAAAAAATGATCTGACTTTAGTTTTGTGAAACTATACATAAAACATATCTGAACGAAACAAAAACAGCAGACGGGCTGAATGAGACGCAAATGTCACTCTCTGACAGCAGGTGGTGCTTAAGAACAGCAGGTATTTATAGGCTGCTGCCCCTTTAAGACCGAATGCACAGAGCCAATATAATGATGCACGTACGATTTCTTTCTCCACTGTTTACGTTCATTTAAGACATGGAAAATACTTGTTGAGATAGTTATTTTGAGAATTTTACGTGTATGTGTCCATTCAAGCAAAAGAGGAATCAATTCTGTGTTCATGCTCTTTCTGAAACGCCGCTCTGTATGTGCGCGCGAGCACCAAACTGAGTTGTTCATGCGCATGAATGGTTTAAAACGCTTGAATGTTTAAATTGGTAAGACTTAGAAACACGTGCAAACTATGATCCGTTTCACCCCTACAAGCGAGTGAACAATGCGAATTAAGGAAGGGATTTTATATCACTATTCAAGATAGCCCATCGGGCAGGGCAGTGATACATTTTGGTAGCCCGACTGGAAAACACAATAGCCCCGGGACGTCGGGCTAGCGATTTTGCGAGCCCTGTTGATCAATAATTTGTCACAGAATAACATGTTTACAGTATGAGATGTTAGATTAGCAATCTGTATATTTTACATTATTTTAAATGGTTGATCTATGTAATGCTGTGTTTTTTAATAATAGCAAAATCATTCAGTATTTTAATGACGATTTTCATTAAGAACTAGATAATGCTGAGAACAAGATAATTCTGATATAAATCAACTACAGTGTGTTGCAGTCCTTTGTCACTGTATGCTTGTATTTTATAGTTAAGAGCAGCATACATATTCTTTAAAATGCCTCCTTGTGTTCCATGAAAGAAAGCCATATATATGGCTATATTTTTCCAGTATATATTTGGTGAAGTATCCCTTTAATGGAGAAGGCGGCTACATAACTGAATCTAGTAAAACAGAAGTGGGTTTTTGTCAGTTAGGTGACGTGTTTTGACAGAAAGCTCAGGCCAGTGGATTCTCATTGAGGAATAATTTGTTGCATCTGGAGGGCTGTTGGGTGGAGGCTGAATTTTGGCGTCCGTTGCGTGTGTGTGCTTCTAAAGGTGGGACGTTGCATCACTGGAGGGTCTGTTGAGGACACAAAAGCAGCGTTGTGCCCTGGTCATGTGATGCCTGTTCGGAAAACTCCGACCATGTGATCCTGCCTCACAGAATGCTGAGTTGAATTTACAAACGCTGCCTCACCCTTGAGATGTGAGCATGATAGAAAAAGACTGAGAAGAGAAAGATGCAGAGCCATTAAAGAAGAAAGACGTAGAGAAACAGGTGTGGACGACAAAACAGGAAATGAAAGCAATAGAGTGTGACAACTCTATGGTGCAGACTGCGTGCAATTCTCTCATTCGGTCCTTACTCACTGTTTCCTTAATGGTGCTGTGGGGAAGGTGGCTGTCTTTTGTGGAGTCAGTTTGTTGGAATGTGAAGATTTTGCAAGGACAAGAAGCAATGGCTGAAGTGGACCAAGAATGTTCCCTAGGGAATTGGAATACGTCTTGGAATGGAAGGGGAACAATGTGGAATTGCACAGCTGCACCAGGAACAATAGGTTGGAAACAGATGAATTGCTGCTTGAATTTCCTTGATGCTATCTAATAACATAGCTTGTGCTGAATTGAAACATACCCTTCACGTAATAGTACACTCATGAAGCTATTCAGCCAGAAAGTGATGAGTTATTGTAGGCTATATATATTTCTGTTTATTTAATGAGCTGAAAATAAAGACAAGTTGTTCTTTAGCAGCGGTTATGGAGAAAGCTCTAATGGGGAAGTTGAAACTTGTCATTTTGTGATTTGCGAATAACATGTTCCAGATGCATCTGTGAGGAAGTGTGTGTGTGTGTGTGTGTGTGTGTGTGTCACGTTGTTGCCACACCCCTGTATGTCCCTGCACAGACTTTGTGATTGCGTTGCTGTGGCAATTGGGCAGGGAATTTATTAGAGCACTTTAACAATATTTTAGTGTCTGTTGCTCTGGCATCTTCATTTACTCTTCGCAATTAATGAGAGGAATAACGAACATCCGTGCTGCCATGCAGACATTTTCCAGAAAATGTATCATTTATTATGACCTTCTATTATGAAAAGAAAATACAGTAAATTTGAATGCGGATTAAAGCAATCTCCAAAAATGTGCAAAAAAGCACCAACAGAAGACTTGAGGTGCATCTCAGTTCACTGTATACATAGTCCAAGTAGTGCATTTACACTAATAATAATTTTAACAAGAAGCACACTTCAAATACCCAAATGATGTACCTATTTATTAAAGGGGTGGTTGACTGTTTTTTAAAGGCTCGATTGTGTTTATGGGGTGCAATATAATGTGTTAATGTTAACGCATTATTTTTCACTAGGGCTGTGCAATATGGACAAAAAAAACCTAGCGTGATTTCTTTGATCAATTTTGCGATTTTCGATTTTGACACACACAGACATGCTTAACAGTCATTAATGCATTCCGTGTGAATTTGAAACATATTTCCAAAAGAAAACCAATTAGAGCTTTATCAAAAAGCTGTACCATGTATCTAGAACAGACATAAAGCAAAATAATCACTAAGTAAAGGTGTAACAAAATGTCTCTAGAATAGACATATCCCGTGTCCAGGGATTTTTTTTTTTTTGCCATGCATTGGTCATAGAGCTCTTTGTGGCGTTGCCTCAGATGTTGAACTAGATTTGTTGCGCCAAGTTCACACGTATACATGCGTGTACTGTATGTTTCACACTTATCTGCAGTGCGTATACAGTGTGTGTATGCGGTGCAGAAGCAGCACAGACTCATTTTGCTTTCGCACAGGACGCGTTTGCAATCCGCTCCTGATCCGCGGCTGTTTACCACAAACACAGCATTTTTCCATTATTTTGATTTCAAATCCAAAAGTTTTTTCTGAAAATGCTTTTTCAGCATTGTTATTCTCTTTTATCACAGTACAGTAATACAATCTTTCATAGACATATTCACGTTTAAACTCCACGAGTGCCATCTATTATTGCCTTGTTTATCTAAAAGTGCATTTTTCCTTTTTTTAAATCTAGCCAAAAAGCCATGTGTTTTGACTGTTGACTGTGAACAGTAGACTTATTAATCATTATGGTGTATACAAAATTTCCGTGTCAATCTAATGTTAATTTAATTAATTAATTTTAATCACTTTAATTCAGCACGTGCAGCACAGCAGAAATAGATTCCGTGTGGAAACGATTGCAGCATGACTGCTGCAGACGCACCGCTCCTGGAGCACACTGCCGGACCGCAATCTTGTGCAGTGTGAACGCTCTGATCCGTTAACGTGTGCAGAAAAATACGCACCACAGACAGAGTGTGTGAACCTGGCGTTACGTTTGTATGCCCGCCCGGTCTGTTCTGTTCTCGTGCTCCATTTAGGCGCGCTGCATTCTGATTGGTTCGAATAGCATACTGCAGGAGGTCGGGGGCGAGGAAAATTGTGCTATAAAGCGATTTAGAAATCGCGCAAGCTCAAATCGCGATTTTATGCCGATTTCGATTAATCACACTGCCCTATTTTCCACAAGTTTACTTTTATTTCTACACCGCCTGTCCCTTCTCTTATGAACGCGCTGATGATTTCCTGGTTTTATGAAGCCCCTCCCTCAGAAATATGCGATGGGCTCAGATTGGTTCACTGGCCCAGTGTGTTGTGATTCGCTAAACCGTGCGCATCTAAACGGCACGCAACTCAGCTCAGCGGCATGTGCTCCGCTTGTTTTGTAAACAATGACGTTGTCAATATTGCTTATCAATTTGAGCCCGATTGAGACGCAGAGGTTATTAGTGAAGAGGATCGCGCAGAACATGTGCAAGCACCGCTCCTTAAAGGGGTCATATGGTGTTGCTAAAAAGAACATTTTTTTGTGTTTTTGGTGTAATGAAATGTGTTTAATGCAGTTTAAGGTTAAAAAAACACATTATTTTCCACATACTTTCCATTATTGTTTCTCATCTATGCCCCACCTTTCTGAAACGCGCCGATTTTTACAACGCTCATCGGCCTGAAAAGCGAGGTGTGCTCTGATTGGCCAGCTATCCAGTGCATTGTGATTGGCCGAATACCTCAAGCGTGTGACGGAAATGTTACGTCCCTTACCATATTGTGAAGCCTTGTCCCGGCTGTAGCGACGAGACAAAAACATTAAAACCCATTATAAACGAGGCATTTGTTGCATCTAGTGGGGAATTAATTATGGATTATAATGATTTATACTTTCTTTTTACGCGTTGCGTTGCATTGCTCCGCGTAAACATAAAACAATGTCTGCGTTTGTGATCGGAGAAATGACAAACAACAAGCGCTACTCTACACTGCCCAAAAAACTTGCGTTTTGAATCATCAGTGGCAAATTCTTTAAATATAAAAAACGTACTCATGGTGCGTTCAAGTCATGTTGGATAGATCGTATTTTCGAGTTGAATGCACATGAACACCACCACAAAGTCGTTATTACGAGTGGGAAAGTCGAAATTTTCTTTAAGCCCCGAGTTTCCGAGTTGGGGGCGTGTCAATGAGAATCATGGCGGAATCGATGGATGCAACGTTTGTAGTTGATGGTAAATTTTTGTTTAAATTTATAGTTTAGTTGTCCTATAAACTTAAATTGGTCATGTTCTTGTTACGCAGCTAGTTAATGAAATCCAAGTAAAGACATAAATGTAAGCACACGGCTCTTAAAGGGGTCATATTATGTTGCTAAAAAGAACATTATTTTGTGTATTTGGTGTAATGCAATGTGTAAAAGTTAAAAAAACACATTATTTTCCACATACTGTAATATTGTTTCTCCTCTATGCCCCGCCTAACGCGTCAATTTTTACAAAGCTCATAGGTCTGAAAAGCGAGTGGGCTCTGATTGGCCAGTTATCCAGTGCTTTGTGATTGGCCGAATACATCAAGCGTGTGACGGAATTGTTACGCCCCAACCATACTGTGATGCCTTGTCCCGGCTGGAGCGACGAGACAAAAACATTAACCCATTATAAACGAGGCATTTGGTTGCATCCAGTGGGGGACACAATTACTGATTATAATGACTTAATACTGTCTTTTTAACAAACGCGTTGCTTTGCATCGTGCCGCGAAACATAAAACCATGTCTGCATTTGTGATCGGAGAAATTATAAACAAGTGCTACTCTACACTGCTCAAACTCACGTTTGAATCATCCGTGGCAAATCCTTTAAATATGAAAACCTACTTACAGTCTGTGAGTCAGAACAGCCGGCATTGTAGTCTACTCTTCCAGGATCAGGAAACAGTCCTCCATAAAATGTGCTGCACACAAATTTAACCACTGATTCTAGTCGTGGCCTCTTTTGCAGACAAAACAAGGATTTCCGCTTTCACAACGAAACAAACATGGCGCTGAGTGAGGAACTGCCGGGGGCTTGAGAGAGCGGCTGGCTTGCGGCAATTAACATGTAGGGACCCCGGCTGGACTCCACTTCGTGCCACGGTAGTGCTGTAGCTATCGATTATTTTAGTATTCGAGTATTCTACAGATTATTCCATCGATTAATTGAGTAATCGGATAAGAAGTAATTTTTCTTTATTAAAGAGCAATACAAGAGATAATAAGATAGATCTCTTAAAATAAACAACTAATTTGTTTTCTTTTTAGAAAAATTTACATTTTTATTGCTGAAACTGCATACATTAATAACCGTGAAAACTAAACACATTTAATGTATTTAATTGCCAAATTGCATTCAAATGCAAATACAAATATATCAATAAAAAAATTTAATAAAAATACAAAAATCTATTTCACATTACTTTAAAAAAGGTAAACATTACAAACTAAAACTAAGGCATAAATCAAAATAATAGTAATAAAAATAATAATATCTAAACATTGCATTTATGTCGTGCAAATTAACTTTCAAGTTTCAGCCTAACTAAAGCTGAAGCATGACATAAGCCTTTACCGTCTTCTTGGAAGGCTTTGTGGCTTTTGTGAGAGGCAAAAATCAGTAGACAGGAAGGTAAGTTGGAACAAGAACAAGAGACCATACACAATTTTTTAAAAATTTTCTGCAACATGAAATTAGAGTTATTTGGAGAATAAACCCTCTTAAATGTCCCTTTACGTTCTGGTGTGTGTGTGTGTGTGTGTAAAACTTGTTTTTGCTATCCTTCATATTCTTCATATTCTCCTTCATGTTGCACAGAGGCGCAAAAACAGTTGGCTTGCTGTTTGAAAAATTTTTTTTTTTTTGTTGGCCAAATAAAGCAAAAACAAGCAATGTAGTTTCTACACTTAAGTCTCTTAATATTACCCTCTTGTTTATTGAACGGTTGAATAAAATCACATTTGTAATCATGCTGATTTTTAGAGGTGAAAACTGGCACTCTTCGTGGGATATTGACTAACTTTCTTTCTGTGGTGTTTTTATGCACAATGGCGTTTAGTCTTTCACAAAACATAGCTAACGTAGGGACATTATAACTAGCCACTAGGCTTGCCGCGATAGACGGTGTTGATGGTGATACCAGTGTTAAGTCGGCTCAATGCAGCGTGCCAAATGACAGTCGCATCACAGATCAGATTTCATTTATCCAGTGAGGAGAGTGAGTCGAGCTGACTGACAAAAAGAATGGTTGAGAATACAAGACGATCGCCGATGATTTAGTTTTCTAACGAGAAATGCAAAGTGCCTGTTTGGCAATATGTTGGATGTTGAAAAGCCTGGTTGGACTTTGTGCCGTTATGTCAAGTATTTGGAAGTTTTTTAAACTTATTTAATTGCTTCCACATTGTTTGCTGATTTTTACTTTATTTAAACGGTGTCATTTATTTAGCTTATTTGACATACGTTTTGCTAATAAACGTTCTACGTTTCTTATTTATTTGGTTACTATTATTACCTGTTACGTATTTTCCAGTTTTGTATACCTTTTAAACTTTATAAGTTATTTGTTAGTTTCTGTCGAATCGCAATTTCGATTCCATTTTGTGTTCGGGGCGTGTTAGAACGATCCGTTTTAGGTATGCGTGGCTGACTCTTAACTTTTATAAAGAATATCTCTTTGGATTTGAGACTTTAGTCTTTTAGGCAACTTTACAGATCTTCTTTATGCACCAAGAGCTTGTAACACTTCAAAGAGAAAGGAAAAATTGAAATTGCATCAAATGACCCCTTTAATGGTATGTTTTTAGTTTGTTGTTGTCTCATATTTAGATACCTGTTATTTGTAATCTACTGCTTATGTTATCTTTTTTTAATATACGTTTTTATCCTGATTAAAGCTTTAATACAGCATGACAACCGCGTGCGCATCCATGTTTAACGCTTCTCAGCTTTGTGAAAAATATCTGTCTGTATACACAAAGTGTATAATTGGAACAGTTCATTGTTAGAGCTGAGCTGATAAGCTGAAGATCTGAATGAGAGAGATAGATAGATAGAGAAAGAGATGCAGAGCGTGTGTAGAGCAGGGGAACGTGAGGAACAGGATTAAGAACTGCTGCTTTAGAACATTGATTTTGAAACTTGTGAATCCATTAGAATCGTTAGAAGACAGAATCACGATTCATATTTGAATAGATTTTTACTGGCACCCCCCCCAGTTTTGACGGCATGGCAACAACTCTTCCTCTTCTCTAAAGCAGCGCAACATGGCCTCGCCCCCTTTGTTGCATGTTCCTGGGGGCGGGGTTTATCTGATGTCACAAACCCAAGAAGTAACTCGTAGTCCCTACCAGCCGTTTTTGTGGACATTAAGCTGCCATAATATTTAAAAGATATCTCCGTTTGCATTGTACTTTCAGCATTGTAACTTTGCAGATATTGTTTATGCTCAAACAGCTACATTACACACTAACTAACGTTAAAAAAGTGAAATCACAATCAACCACCCCTGTAAAAAAAAATGTAAGTGTTGAATGTTAACCCTTCCCAGGCATAATTTTTTACAGCTTTAATACATAGCGTAGAACATTGCTAATCAGCATTCTGCACAAACTAGCCATTCAAATGTCATGTGCTAGACAGTACATAGTACAGTTTAAGTGCATATTATCTACTGTCATTTAGGGCACTTATATATATAGCACACAAGTTGTATATGGTGATGAATTTAAATATCTTGGCCAAAAACTGATATTTTGGATAATTTAATTTTAAAATTATTCTCTGACAGTTGGTTTTTCCTCAGTTGGCATTATTTCAACATTTAAGCTCTTAACATTTTTTAAAATCTTAAACGAGAAATAGCAAAATGCATGTGAAATCTCTTTGTAATACAAAAGAAGAAAAAAAAAATCATTATCACTGTTAGTATTCAGTATACCTTGAATAGTTTATGCATAATTGCATGTTTAAAAAAAAAAAACATATCTAACCAAAGTAATGATTTCCATTCACATTTATTCTTTCTGGAAACCTGAAATGGCACTTTAGGCTGATAATTCTCAGTGACTGGAATTGTAATTCATCCTTAGTCATTTGACATTATTTTATGGTGCTGTTTTGTAGAATGGTAGGAACATTCTGCTAAACCTAATCTTTTCATTGATAAAAGAATGTTATACAGATTTGGAACAACATGAGAGTTTATAGATAAATGAGTAGGGTTGGGAACCCAGAGCGGTTCTGGTGCGACACGTGACCAAGCGCTGTGAGCAGCCTTGTGCCGGCGTTTCCCGTAAGGATGTCACAAACCAAATAACAGAAACGCCCCCCTGCCTCTTTAATTACTGAGCACATTGTTTCCCATGACGCGCACTCCACAGACGCGCCGCGTCTTTAACTGCCGAACACATGGTTTTCCACGACTGTATGTGCACTCGTGTCTTTGATAACTGTGCACATTGTTTTCATTCATTTTAAATGTTTAAAAATGTGGAAACCACTCATTGCATCACACCATCTCCTGATTGCATTATTATTTGTAAAATAGGGGTTTTATGGAGTGTGTGTATTCATCGTTATAAGTATAACCGTTAATATTTCATTAATTTAGGGAAATGAACAAGTGTCTTAGCCCTCAAGGGACTATTTGGCCAACCAGCTTATTCCTGCTTAAAATGTTATTGATGATAGTGTAAAAAACATCAACTTTGAAGCACACGTGATTGATGGACTAGTATTACTCAACATTACTTACTACCTTCCAGCAACATTACATTCAATGAAGGTAAAATAGTAAAAAAAAATAAAAATAATAATAGTTCATTTAAATGGAATCGGAACCGGAATCGTTAGGCAAAACTGGAACCGGAATCGGAACTAGGAAAATTTCTAACGATACCCAACCCTAATAATGAGAGAGCCTTCATTTTTAGTTGAACCATTTCTTTTGTTTTCAGTGGTTTGAGCATGTGCATGTTACCACTGTTGCGTCGCTGTGTCACTTTAGCTGTCTGGAGCGTGGTTGCAGTCACTCAATAATTTAGCTGCTAGACTGTCCCACTGACGCTTCTTGTTTCTCTCCCATTCTTTCTTTGTAAGAAGATGAATTGAGAGCCTTTTAATCTGCTAGTTTTTTTTTTTTTGCAGCTGCAGTAGTTGTCATTTCAGCTCCACAAACCAAAGTATGTTGGATGTTGCCATGGCCTCAGTGTTTCACAGGCAGGCTTCCTGTTTTGGTGTTCTGTTCCTTAGCAAGAGTGAGTTTCCTGTTGAACCAGACTGAGAGAACAGGAGAGCAGGTCGCTTTGGCTCTGCACATGAAGTTCATGTTGTTTTTGCAGTGCTATTGATCTTTTTTTCACTTTTGTCTTTTCTCTTATCCTGCTATCTGACTGCAGTCCTGGAGTTTGCCACAGGGGGTCAGCAGAGTGTGGGGTATGAGTCATGACGTCTGTGGTGCTTGTAGACAGTGGAGGAGCGGTGGTGGAGTATGTCACAGCAGTGGACGACCATTTAATGGTAAGATTTTTACCACTACAAAATAATTTTTAGCATATCTATACCTTTATATTATTTTGCTGCTGGTCTCGCATTAAAATGGCACATCCACAGAGTTATTTTCCTGACTGTCTGATGTTCTCAAATATGGCGAGCTCCAATGTGATTGGCTGACATGAAACAATTTGCAGGAGTCATACTTTTAACTACTGGCCTAATGTTTGTTGACTTTGTAGTTTATTCTGGCAGGAATTTACTGAAGATCAGCCAATCAGATTAGAGCTTGCCAGATTCAGAAAGTGGTTACCATTTTTTTTTTTGTGCAGTTTACATCAGATGGTCAATGAGACTGAACAGTAAAGTCTGATGCTAAGTGTTAGAGTGCTCCTTTTTTGAATCACAGACAAGTTGTTGAAATGTTCACCAGTGTACCGAGTTACATCCGATTTTGTTTTTTAAATCTGGGTGAACCCGAAGTTGTTACCAATTTTAATTCAGTGTTGTGATGCATTTTAAACAGAATATTGAATGAGAAAACCGATGTTTTTGATTTTAGCGCACTTCCTTGGCATCTCATTATCAGAGAAGGAACGCCATTGTAATGTGGAAGCAAATTTCCAGATTTTGATTAAAGGTTATGAAGAGAAACTTTTTTTCTGTAAATTGCATGGATGAATTGTTCTCCACTAGACTATTTGTATATTTACTGTTTTAATTTTAGTTTAAGTTTTAGTCATCTTGTCTTTTTTATTAATTCATTTATTTATTCAATTAATTATTAATTCATTTGTCAGTTTTAGTAATTTTAGTATTTCAACTTATTTATTTCAGTTAGTTGCCAAGTAGTTTAGGTTTTTCATGTAATATTTATATTTCATATTATTTCCCCTTTATTTCAGTTACTGAAAATGTATTTTAGTTAAGAATAACAACACTGTGTGCTAACAGAGTAAATTAATTCTGATAGCATGTGTCTCTTAAAAAAGAAAATTGTTATTTGTATTGTGGTCATTTTACATGTTGGTCAGAACATGTTTAGAAAGTATTTTTAGATTTCAGGTTTCTTCTTGTTCATGAAACCTCTGTTCTCTGTCTAGGAGGAGGGTGTGTATGAGGTTGAGGGCGAGATAGAGGGAGAGGTGGAGTACCCTGCGGTGATCGTGGAGCCGGTGCCCAGTGCGCGGTTGGAGCAGGGCTTCGCTGCTCAGGTGCTGGTGTACGATGATGAGACCTACCTGATGCAGGGAGTTGCTGAGGAGCAGGAGGTGGAGACTGAAGTGCTGGAGACAGGTGAGAACACTGTTACCACATAACTACTATTCTGTCTTTCTCAGCTGATTTTCACTCAACTTATACAAACACTTGGCTAGGAAATCTGAAGATGAAAACCCTTTTGTGCTTCAGCATCACTGCATGGAGACATATACACAGTATTTAATGTAAGCACACTAAACATAAATGCTCTGTTACATTACCTCATAGGCTTAGTCGGAAAATCTGAAACACTGCGATTTAATTAAATGTATGCACTGCATGTTTTAGAGCAAATCGCTGCACTTTGTTCATTTACATGCAAGCAGCTCATTAATCGTTGTTTTCGGTGTTCCATACAAACTCATCTCTGCATGTGCTGTGAGTTTGGGTTACTTATAGACACCCTGCAGTTTTCCACCAAAAATAAAAGCTCTGTGGCATAATGTTGGAAAGGAATTACAACAGACATAAATACTAGTAGTTGTGTTATAACTAGAACAAATAGTGTTGTTCTGTTGTAAAATAAAATGATTATTATTATTAAATTAAATGTTTTTTTATTTTGCAATATTAATGTGTCTATTGATTTATCATTTGAATCATGCTAGAATAAAATATTTGAATAATAATGTATTATTATTTATTATTATTAGTAGTAGTAGTAGTATTGAATACTCATATTAATTGGGAGGGTTCTTTTTATGTCCTTGCCTGATCACATGCCTTTATAAAGGACCTGTTTTTTAGATGCATTCCAATTATTGACACATTTCATAAAAAAAAGAAGTTGTCTGCATAATTCGATGTACATCAACTTCTAGCTATTCAAAACACATCTGTAATAAATTTCCCAGTAAAGTGGCAGAAAAACCCTTTGCACACACTTTACCACAACTACCAGTCTTACTTAAAGGGGTCATATGATGTTTCTAAAAAGAACATTATTTTGTGTATTTGGTGTAGTGAAATGTGTTTTATGCAGATTTTTTTTTTTTTTTTTTTTTTTTTTTTTGTTTTTTTTTTTTTTTTTATTTGTTATAAAAGGTTAAAAAAACACATTATTTTCCACATCTTGTACATTATTGTTTCTCCTCTATGCCCTTCCTTTCTGAAACGTGTCGATTTTGACAAAGCTCATCGGTCTGAAAAGCGAGGTGTGCTCTGATTGGCCAGCTATCCAGTGCGTTGTGATTGGCCGAATACCTCAAGCGTGTGACGGAAATGTTACGTCCCTTACCATATTGTGATGCCTTGTCCGGCCAGAGCGACGAGACAAAAACATTAAAACCCATTATAAACGAGGCATTTGTTGCATCCAGTGGGGACATAATTACGGATTATAATGACTTATACTGTCTTTTTACGTGTTGCGTTGCATCGAGCCGCGTAAACATGAAGCCATGTCTGCATTTGTGATCGGAGAAATGACAAACAACAAGCGCTACTCTACACTGCCCAAAACTCGTGTTTGAATCATCAGTGGCAAATCCTTTAAATATAAAAAACGTACTCCTGTGTCGTTCCAGTCATGTTGGATAGATCGTATTTTCGAGTTGAATGCACATGAACACCACCACAAAGTCGTTATTACGAGTGGGAAAGTCGAAATTTTCTTTTCCGAGTTGTGGGCGTGTCAATGAGAAACATGGCGGAACAATCGATGGATGCAACGTCTGTAGTTCACGATACATTTTTGTTTAAATTGATAGTTTAGTAGTCCTATAAACTTAAATTGGTCATGTTATTGTTACACAGCTAGTTAATGAAATCCAAGTAAAGACATAAATCACAATACTTACAGGTATTAAGCAGTGACATCGTCAGGCTTTTTATTTACAAAAAATAAACTTTTTGAATGTGGCAGGATTGTAATATAACAATAAATAACAAGTTTTTATGCGATACAGACTAAAGTGGCTTCATAAATTACTTTTAAAAAAATTTAAAAACGCAAAACACACCTGATGCCAATTCTTTGCTCTTCATTTTCTATAAGCAGAGTTAACAGACCCTGTTGTATTTTTTTGTAATTTATTAAAAGAAGGTACACTGCCATCTTGTGCCGACTAAACTGACTTAAAACGCACCTGACGGCGTAATTATGACTTGTCAACTCGTAACTACGAACGTCCCAGGAGGACTTGAACGCAGCATTGACCCTCTGTGATTCATAACAGCCGGCATTGTAGTCTATTCTACCAGGATCAGGAAACAGTCCTCATAAAATGTGCTGCACACATCTGAATTTTTGGTTTGAAGTGTTCTGGAACAGTGTTGTAATTACAACTTTACCACTGATTTCTAGTCATGTCCTCTTTTGAAAAACCAAACAAAGCAGTTTCGCTTTCACAACGAAACACAGCGTCACACACGGCAGGCTAGAGTGAGCGGCGGCCGGCGGGCTTGCGGCAACCACATGTGACGACCCCGGGCTGTACTCCGCTTCGTCCACGGTGAAAGCCGATCCGGCGATCCACAGCGCGAAGTTGATGCATTTCCTCAGCGACCAGCAAGGATCAGCTCTAAGCATGACGAAGCGGATATCGTCCTCTCTTTTGTAGGCCAAACAAAGTAGTTTCGCTTTCACAACGAAACACAGCGCCTTCACGACATGGCGGCAGCAACAATACTACAGCGAGAATAAAAGTTACGCCTTCTTTCTTTGCGTGAACATTTGGGCGGCATTATGCAAATCTTCCCAGATAGTGACGTAGGTATGTGGGGTCGTGTTAGAACGAGCTGTTTTAGGTATGTGTGGCTGACTCTTAACTTTTATAAAGAATATCTCTTTGGATTTGAGACTTTAGTCGTTGCAACTTTACAGATCTTCTTTATGCACCAAGAGATTGTAATACTCCAAAGAGAAAGGAAAAATTGAAATCGCATCATATAACCCCTTTTAATGTGATTTTGTTCACTTGAACAAAGTGCTTTCTATTCATGATTGCATGATCAATTATTTTGAATCCTGTGATTTCCAGTAGTTGCTGTTGGCAGAGAGACTTTATGAAGCCACTGTTTGTGAACATGACTTGTAACCAGCATTATGCATTCGTAAACCTGAATCGCCCATTGAAAATACTTAATGGGTGGATGTTGATGGACATTAAATGCTACAGGGAGAGTAGACTATAATAGTTGCACATTGCTTTCTTATGTCTCAGTTATGTTAATAGTTAATAGTTAGTTTGGTGCTTGCCTACTATTTGTTATTATACATTGTATATAGAACGCCGTCCCTGTGGGCTAGGATTTATGGACTATTTAGTGATGCATCATTTCAGAGGGTAACCACATAAGCATGATTCTGCTAGAAAATCAACCATGTCGCCCAAAGATAGCTTTCTTGTTTTGGTTACAGTTACTATCAGCCAAACACAGGGCTACACTTCTATTTTTACAACCAATTTCTGATCAAAATTGCAGTTATATATATAAAAAAAAAAAGTTCACCCCCTTCATTGTATGGAAAAAAAACAAACAATGAAAGTAAACGGTAACCGGGTTTTAATTATTATTTTTTTATCATCTCCTGTGTTCCACTAAAGAAAGCAAGTAATGGTTAGGAGCAACATGAGGATGAGGGCGTATGAGGGCGTATAAATTGTGTAGATTTGCCAAGGTCCTGTCTTGTGATAAATCTCTACTGTCCTCTTGTGGCCACGCTTTGAAGGGTTGCGCAGAATATGGTCATTCGTCTCATAATAATTTTTGGAAGTATTATAACAATAATTATAATCCTTAAAATGCCAATACTTAAGTCACTTATACTTAATACTTACAAGTGTCACGTGACATCATAATACCCCCTCCCCCTTATTATTCGTCCAGAAATATTTTAGCTTCTTTGATATCACAGTTACAATGCATAAAGGATAACATGAAGATGCTTTTACAGAATGTCCCTCTAGATAAGAATGAAATACAAAATACAACGCAAAAAAGGAAAAAGAAACGCTGTGTCTATTTAGAATAATTTTGTATATATTAAGGATATAGACATTTAAATACATTTTAAAGTGCTTAAAAGACCAGATGTTTAAGAATATTAAATTTTTTAATTTGTACCACTTGTTAATAATAAAATACAAAATAAGACGCAAAGAAGAATGAGAAATGCACATATAATTTTCTCTTCAGAACAGTTCTTTTCAATTATTTATGCGTTTTAGATACTTTTAGATAAGTCGAAAGTCACAAAAAAAGATGTTTAGCAATATTTTATAAAGAATATCCCTCTTGACAGTAAAAAAATCAGAACAGTTATTTTCACTAACTTCAATAAATTCACTTTGTAGAGAGTTTTAGATTTCCCTTGTTTTAAAAATACTTCTGTGCGTAATTTTAACTGCTATTTTTAAAATATTGTTTTTTGTAAATGTACATCGAACGTAACGCAGAGCGCGCGGAGGATTTCCTGTGTCTGGCGCGGAAGGATCTGTGCGCGCGGTTGAATTTGTGGAGATTTCCTGTGGAGGTGGAGTGATACGCGAGTCGTGCGTCTCTAAACGCTTTCAATGCGAGTCAATGTGAATTCTGCACCTCTGGACGAAACATGGCGACGTCGCTGCATGATGGACCCGCTAACCAGCTCGATCTGCTTATCCGAGCAGGTAAAAAGACCACAGCGCTTGCTCATCCTCGCCAGTGTGGCTTTGTTTGGGGCGCAGCAGAGCGGTGCTCGCGCCGCAGCGCTGAGATCCGCGAAGTTGTGCTGTAAAGTAATGGAGGGCATTTCAGGAAGTGATCACCTTGGTTGGCAACCTGCATGGCGTTGCCTGATTTTCTCATCTGCTTTCTTGGAGTGCTGAAAAGTAGCGTGAAGGCGTGTGTGTTGTGTTATGCGTGAGCAGCGTGCACAGTGTTGAGTTTGCACGGCGCTGAGGGCTTTATAAATGTGGACCGTGTTAGAATAACGGGTTTCTCTGGAGGTGGTGCGCTGCTCTGAAACCAGGAAGTGGGAGAGATGTTGTCTTTCCTACGTCTTTGCCACGCTGTCTGGAGTCGGAAGGACACTGAGTTTTATTTTTAACTCTGAAATACAGCTTTCTAAAATGTGAATTTTAGTTAATCTATAATAAAATAGCGCCTGAGAGCATTACGTTTAACGATTGATTTATTTTGATGCCTCGTCGTCAAAGGAAATGTGGCATATCGGATGAAAAAAACACACGCGGAGCAACTACATTATAACCGCATTTTTATTCATTAATAGTGTTAAAATGTATGTCGAAAACATTGAGTTTGAGTAATAAAATCCATGTTTGCTTCATGTCGCAGATGTCCCGTTATCTAAACGTGGTCGCACTGCTTTCTGCACATTTCAGCGCTCAATGAGTAACGTTTATCGCTTAATTATTCCTTTAAACGTAACTTTGTCTTTTATGACCTGACATGTGTTGCTGTGAAAGTGTCGAGTGACTTTTTTTTTTCTTCCTGTGAATTGTGTAGATTTTAGAGCTAATTTGATGGCGGAAGCATTGTTATTCCACTGGGCTGTCTAAATTTTGAGTGACAGCGCTTGTTGTCCAATAGTATTGGCGTCGCGTTCGAAATCCTACACCTGACCAATCGTCTTGCCTTTTTCTTGGGGCGTTGACCAGAGTAGAGGCCAATCAGATTCGGGGCGGGGATTGAGTGGCAGGAAGCTCGGAGAGCGTCTTTAGAAAGAACTGGAGGGAAAGCTCTGACGACTGTAAACACGGAAGTGAGGAGGGACAGCACTACTTTCTAGTGGACCGCTATTTTAGTGACAGAAAAATAGTACCACAATGTTAAGTCTCCTGTACTGGTGGTTTACGATTTGCTGAATTATGGATAATAATAATGTATTTATTATTATATGAACAGTAACAATGACGTGATTCGATATTTAGCAGCTGTTGTAGTGCTTAATGAATATTTATGTGAATGTTCATTACTTGTTCTTATCGGCAGAAGTTTTTTTTTAAATTTATTTAAATTTATTTATTTGTTTAAAGAGCTTTTAGTATTGTTTTGACTTTTTTTTTCGAGTTTTAAAATATTATTTTTAGGTTTTTATTTTAGTTTATTCTTGGATTAAAAACATACTTCTGAAGCAGTTGTTTGGCCTCCTTTAAGGAATATTTAAAACATAAATAAAAACAGTCAACAGTTATCATCCTCGTGTTCTTCAAAAAATTATGGTATGGAACAACATGAGGGTGAGTAAATGATGTAGTATATTTTGTGTGTAAACTATCATTTTAAATGTATATCTATGAGGACTGAACGATATAACACTAGGATTTTTTGTTTTATAGTAATTGTTTAAAAGCAGGCCATATGCAGAGCATATATCATGTATACCATAAGTATTTTGTTTTAATATCTACACTTTGATGTGTGTCCTGTCTCCAAGGACAGAGCTGTCTGAATACAGGAAGTAAATGCATGCCGGGTCACCCATTCTAGAGGACACTGTGTGTATGTGTTTATGACTGGGACTGCCTAAAGATAGCCCCCGTGTGCAGCAACAGACACGCATAGCCAAACATGGGCAGGCTCAGGTTGTAATGGGAGTTGAGTGACGGCTTGGATAGACTGGCACAGGTGCTAGTGGCTCTGGATGTTAACGTCAAAGGGAGCAGGGCTGGAGGTCCTGTCCTATATATGCATGAACTACTTGTCTGAGATCAGCCTCTCCGCACCTGTTTCTAAATAAGTGCGTCCAAGGAAGTGACTTGTCAGTTAGCAGATGCTTTTATCCAAACTGTCTGAGAGCACATTAATTGGGCTTTGAGTAGAATGATTGCAGGTATGACACCCCTGGATCTATTTAGGTGCAAAGGCAGAATCTCAAGAAGGCTATAGTTCAGAGGTTGCACTATTTGTATTAATAGGTCCTTATGGGATTTACATTTAATGTTCTCTCATAACCATTTGTGTTGGTTATATTTAGTGAATCCTTGTTAGAGTGCTCAACTTGCATTGTCTGTCACTCATGTCAACCCTTTAACTTTTGATTATTTGCAGTGACAAAGCGACTGGAAGGCATATTTTCAGTGTTAACTCCTCTTTAACTGTAGTAGTGTTTTAAAGCTCTTAAGTACCATATTAAAGTGTCAAACACACACTTGATTTAGTCTCCCTACTAAATGGATGTCACTAAAATAATTTGTTCAACCATAAAGGTTTTACAAGAGAAAAAATATTATAAATCTATTTGATGAACTTTTTTTTAATTTATAGCCATTGCTAGACCAGTTTTCTCGTCACCCATGCTTAATCATATCACTCACTCTGTGGGGTTTGATTGTGGGATTTTTTAAATTATTATCTTTTTTTTTTTATATTATGATATTGAGTAACCATGAATGCACGTTTCCAACCCCACATAGCACCCTCATTGTTCCGATTAAGTGAAAAAAAAAAAAAAAAAAAAAAAAAAAAAAAAAAAAAAAAACAAAAAAAAAAAAAAACAAAAAAAAAAAAAAAAAAAAAAAAAAAAAAAAAAAAAAAAAAAAAAAAAAAAAAAAAAAAAAAAAAAAAAAAAAAAAAAAAAAAAAAAAAAAAAAAAAAAAAAAAAAAAAAAAAAAAAAAAAAAAAAAAAAAATAACAGATATTCAATTTGAAACATGAGGTTGCTTGTGTACCAGCAGTCCAGTGCATGGGGCATTTGATAATTACACTACTGTTCAAAAGTTTAGGTTGGGAAGATCAAAAAAATAATAAACTTTTTTATTTAGCAATGGTGCATTCAACTAATCAAAAGTAACACTTAATATATTTATAAGTTTACAAAAGTTTACATCTTTTCCCCCCCCCCCCCCCCCTTTTTGGGGGAAGAAAAAAGGGAATAAATTACATTTTAAAGTACATCAAAGTTGAAAACATTTATTTTACATTGTAATAATAGTTCACACTATGACTGTTTTTACTGTATGTGTGTGTGTTCTGTCTGTTGCAGTGGAAGCATCGGTTCATGGCTCTGTACAGTGCTCTGACAAAACCATTGAGGCTGCTGAAGCTCTTCTACACATGGACTCTCCCTCCAGCTTGCGTGGGGACCGGAGCCCAGGTGAGCACTGCTCTCTCACTTCTAGCTTTCACATCACAAAACAAGGCACTGTTGTAGAAAACCGCACCATGGGGAAAACATGATTTCCAGGATTTTATTTTTCTGTTGTGTAGAGGTATTTGTGCCTCCATGTGTCAACACTTCGGAGTTCCTGCATGCTGCCATGCGACCTGATGTGCTGACAGAGACCGTAGTGGAGGTCAGCACAGAGGACTCGGAGCCCATGGAGGTGGTTACGGTTTTTCAGGAGCCTGAGATGCTGGAGATGGAACCCACCAAAAGAAGAAAATGTGAGAACATGAACATTGGCAAAGGCAATATTCAGATTATTTTTTTTAGTTAAATGGGATGTCTGTGAATATATTTTGTTAACTTCATTTATATTTCTTTAATTTTTAAAATTAAACTTTTAACTGTCGTTTGTTTAATCTTTTCAGCTGGGCGGAAACCCAAACCCCATCACATTTCAAACGGATCTCCAGACCTGGGCATCAAGAAGAAGTCGAGAGAAGGGAAAGGTATGTCTCATACATTGTGTTATATGCATGATATGCTTAATCAATGGGTGAGGAAACATCTGGGTCATATTTAACTGCAAAATCAAAAAGGAACTGTAATGTAATGTACTATAATCCAATTTTTTTCTCATTACTTTGATGTATTTCTGTTGTACATTGTATACATCATGATAGTATTCATTATACTAAATTTTGGGTAATTTGGGTAATCAGTACTTCAGAGAGCAATAAACGTGTAATTAAAATGTATAATAAAAAAATGTGTAATTGTAATGATTACACTATTGATCCAAAAAATTATACATTATACAACAATTATATATACTGAGGTTTATATATATATATATAATAGCACACACACCACACCCACACACACATTATATATATATATATATCTAATATAAACAACAAACATCAGTGTATATATAATTGTTATTATTTAATTATTTAATTATATTATTTGATGATGTGTTCTTAACAGGATTTGTGACATCCATGGCAATATTTATTTTTAAATGGAACCGATTATATTCAGTTTTTACATTTGTTGTGTTTTGCTAGAGTGTCAGTGGCTGTTTATTTGCAAGTATTAATCAGTTGAACTTTTATGTTGAACTTTTGTGATTATTTCTGTTTTCTTACAGGAAGTACATACCTGTGGGAGTTCCTGTTGGACCTGCTGCAGGATAAGAACACCTGTCCCAGATACATTAAGTGGACACAGAGGGAGAAGGGCATCTTCAAACTGGTGGACTCCAAAGCTGTGTCAAAGCTCTGGGGCAAACACAAGAACAAACCAGACATGAACTATGAAACCATGGGCAGAGCTCTCAGGTGAGGAGCTTGTGTGTGCTTTTTCCAACACGTTTTGCAATGCCATATTGACCAGTTGCAATTGGTATCCATAACTAGAACTACCTGTTCTAATGTTGTATTTGTCTTTGTTTCTCTCTCAGGTATTACTATCAGAGAGGCATCTTGGCTAAAGTAGAGGGTCAGAGGTTGGTGTACCAGTTTAAGGAAATGCCTAAAGACATTGTTGTCATCGATGACGATAAGTGCGACCCTGGTGATGACGTAATCGGAGAGAAGACCTACGAGCGCGTTCCTCCCTCATCCGACACTCTATTGGCAACTGACCTCTACAAAACCCCTGCTATCTTGAGAGGGAGCGGTAGGACTGTGGTCCATCCGGGTTCCCCAAAAGCTAAAGCTGCGCTCACTGCAACTTCTGTTCAGCGCATTGTAACGGTCTCTGCATCAACTGATCCATCACAGCCATCCCATGCCACCATTATCCCCAATGCACCCAGGTAACCAGTCTTAAATTTGTGTAAAAAAAATAGATTTTTCAACTGTTATGTTTTAAAACATAATCTTGTGTCCAGGACTGTGCGGGTTGCTATGCAAGTGCCAGTCGTAATGACAAACTCCTTGGGACAGAAGATCTCCACTGTGGCCGTGCAGTCAGCGAACTCTTCACTCTTCACTACAGCGCCCACCAACACCGGCTCAGCAACCGGTGCAAACGCACCCAAAGTCCTAATCCAGACCATGCCAACAATGGTTCCCGCCACAGCCGAGAACGGTGACAAGATCACGGTCCAGCTCGCCAAGATAATCACCATCCCAGCAGCCCAGCTCACACAGTGCCAGCTACAGGCCAAACCGGGCATCAATCTGATGGGTGCCTCCCTCGCTGTCCGAGCCCTTGCGCCCATGTCTGGGGCGCAGGTGGTCAGATTGGCAGTTCCAGCTCAGGGGAAGACGCAGGTCCCCGTTTCAATCCAGACGCAAACTCGATTCCCAATCTCCGTTCAGATGGCATCTACTCCGGCATCAGTTCCAGTTCAGATCCAGATTCAACAGAGCCAGCTTTCTCCAAAAGCAATAAGCGCAGAGTTGAAACCCGACAGCACTTCGGCAGAACAGCCTGAGCAGGACAATCCCACACAGGAAGCAGGAGCAGTGGTGATAGAGGAAGGTTCAAATCCACAGACTGAAGCAGAGAGCTGAAGAGTGATGCCTTTTGTCAGTCATGAACAATAATAAATGAACTTATATTCCCCAGATACCATTCAATCACATTCTGGGAGTACAAACTGGATATTTGTTGACTTGTACAGTTTTGGAGTTCAATTGTGGTTTCATTTTATATGTAAAAAAAAAAAAATCAGGCAAAGACCACAATTCTCACATCATGTGGATTAAATCTGGATGTCCATCATTTCAATTATGAGTTATTAAAGGGACCAATGTAAAGGACACTACATTTCTCTTTTTTTATTTTTATTTTTTAATCTAACTTTGACACTAATAACAGCTAAGCATAACACTAAGGAGTGAGTAGTTAAAGTAGTCAAGTATGTGAACCTTCGAGGGAGGATAAATTCAACTTTTTATAACTGGTATAAAGTTTTTTTTTTTCTTTAACATTTTAAATTGCAAGGCAAAACCAGCAGTTTCTTTTGACGATCACTGTGAGCGCATGCTTCTGCCCGTGTTTCACAGGAACGTGTCGATTCTCCCTCCTCTACTAAGGGAAGAAATGGACTTTGTATATATGAATTATACAGTTTACTGAATTTATAAACAATGCAGCCTTAGAAGTTTTGTTTTTATCATTATTCTTTTAAATCAAGCTTATTAGGCTTTTGTGTTATGCTCATGTTTTGTGCGATGTTTTTTTTTTTCCCCTCACACATTGTACCAAGCACAGTATTATTGGCAAACAAACTGCAAAGCATTTTTGCATTCTCATCTCAATCATCCAGATAAAAAAGACCATACTGATTAGGTGTAAGTATATCTGGATCCAAATCCTGGAATGATGCCAATTTTTCCCCAAAAAAAAAAAAAAAAGGTCAATCATCAGCATGCATCCTCACTTCAGATACATTTGTTGCACATTTTTCTTTTGATTTTATTAGTCCTTAAAGAGGGAGAACAAGATGTTTGTGTTCAGAATAATCTAGTTTGTATATTCAACATTTGAAGTATATTCTATTTTGTTGTACTCTTGTTTCAAAGTGTACTCAAGTAGATTTTACTCTAATACAAAAAATATTCCTGAATTTGAGTGGTGTTGTTTTTGATAGCTCTGTGTCAGCTGCAGAGCTGTTTTGTTTGTTGCATCTTGGGTCGCTATTTTATGATCGCCAACAAATGACAACTTTGAAAGATTTGAGCTTTAGATGCATTGAAATATTTGAACATTTACTGCTAGACCGCTTGCAACCGCCAGGCTAAATGTGATTTAAAACGGAGTGGGATTTACCAATATTTTTCCACTAAAACATTCTTTGAAAACTGTTTCTGGAATGTTTATGTGCATATGTCTAACGGCTGCTTCGCAACCAATTTTTTAAGTTCTGGGGCTGGTTGCATAAACTGTTTAGACTTAAGAGCTAGTCTGACCAACTAGCAGTGATTCATCAATCTGACTTTTAGTGTTAAAAATTAGATGACTTATAAGACTATTTTATGCAACCAGCCACTGTGTGACTGCCACTAGGTGCTAAAATGCAACAATCCTATGCAAATGTCAGAGGAAAATATGGCTTTTGGTGAATTACAGCTCACTTACACAAGCTTCAGTCTGGATCCAGAACACCTGAGAAGAGATGATACAAGCCCTCAGAGGACCTCCGATGATGCCAACCCTGAAACAACATACGAACTACCCAATTTTGCTATAAGTTTGATTGCAACATATAATCATTTTTGTTAATAGTGTTCATCGTCTGTTTTTTACGTCTTAAATTGATTTTTCCGTACATTTCTGCCATATGTACATTAACTGACAGTCACCACTGATAAGCTACCACTAAATATTGTAGAAACTTAATTGTCTGTAAAGTTGCTTTGCAATGATTTGTGTGGTGAAAAGCTCTGTACAAATAAACTTGACTTGACCATTTATTGCCCAAACTCTGGAATAACCTACCTGACATTGTTCGGGAAGCAGACACACTCTTGCAGTTTAAATCTAGATTCAAGACCCATCTCTTTAACCTGGCATAAACATAATACACTATCACATTTCTATAATACAAATCCGTTAAATGATTGTTAGGCTGCATTAATTACGTCAACCGGAACCGGGAACACTTCTCATAACACCCATACTTGCTACATCGTTAGAAGAATGGCATCTACGCTATACTGGTCTGTTTTTCCTCCTTATCCGATGTCACCCGGCCATCCAGATCCAGTACGTATCCAGCCAGATGGTGGATCAGCACCTAGACAGGACCTCCACAGCCCTGAAAGACAGAGGAGACCAGGACAACTAGATGAGCCACAAAGACAAATCCCCAGTGAGGACCTTGTCTCCTATACGGCCACCGGGACAAGACCACAGGAAAAAGATGAGTCCTCTGCACAATCTGACTTTTCTGCAGCCTGGAATTGAACTTCTGGTTTCTTCTGGCCAGAGGAGAACTGACCCCCAGACTGAGCCTGGTTTCTCCCAAGGTTTTTTCGCCATTCGTCACGATGGAGTTTTGGTTACTTGCGCTTTCGCTCTGGCGTGCTTAGTTGGGGACACCTTCATTTAGCGATATCGTTGACTTGATTGCACATGATTGCAAAGATACTATTTAAACTAAACTGAACTGAGCTGGATGAGGACATCACTGAATCCAATGATGAACTGCCTTTAACTGAAAATTGCGTGTTTACTATTGTCATTTTGCATATTGACACACTATTTTCCTAATTAATTAATGCTGTACAGTTGCTTTGAAACAATCTGTATTGTATAAAACACTATATAAATAAATGTGACTTGACTTTACTTTCCTGAAGAATCCAAACGATGAAAAAAATCCATATAATAATTGCAGAACAGAATTGGGACTATGTTTGATACCCATTGATAATAAAAATAAAATCTAATTCTTAATATGCCAAGCTGGGTCAAAGAGACAAACTGAAACACAAATAACTGATAAAAACAGGACAGAAGCAAAACCTGCACAGCAAAAATCAAACTGGCAGAAAATCTGACCACAGACTAAAAACAACCAGACCTAGTGAACACAGCCTAAAGCCAGATAGTCCTTGCCAACAAAAGAAGGCAAGTTAGGCCTCAAGTGCACTGAAAATGAGGCTGAAACTGAGTTCATACACCCACACAAAATATGAGCACATGCTTTACTGGTTTTGCATTCTCGCAAGAGATTTCAATGGAAATCTAGTCATTAAGTCATTGTGCTACAGTCTGCAGCTAGACGTTGTATTTGTTGGCTGTGTTCATGCAGTTATATATTCAGCCAAGAGGGGGCAGTGTGTTTACTAGATATGTTTATGGTTACATTTGTTGTGTGATCTGGACAGAAACGTGACCTTTCCACACAGACACTCTACACCACAATCTCTTAAAGCTCCACAACACATCCTGTTCAGGTTTCACTCTTGGTTTTTAATAGTTAACTAAAACTAAACCCATTAAAACCATTATCATTACTTAGAATAAAATGAATGTTAAAATAAAATATACTATTATTTTCTAAACTTATTTTTAGTTGCCAAGAAGGGATGGAGTTGCAACCTCTTTCTGTAGTGGCCTTTACAGCTAACAAAAAAAAAAAGAGAGGCAATTTATAATTAATAAAATTGTTTAACCCTGCAGGAAGTAATAATGCATGACTATAAAATTAAGAGCTCAGGTGACGGGTACTAATAGTTTAACTGTCTGAAATGATGTAGACTCTGGTGAAACTAGCTGTGAAATGACCATTTTGGGGATGTTCCACAAAGGAAATGGTTCATTAATAAATAATTGAAGTGAAAAAAGACTGTTACACTATAAGCAGAATTTGACACCCTCCCAAACATACTTTATTTTTGTCAATATGAAATACCACAATGCAACAGTTTTATTTGTGCACACTGTCATGACATTGCCAACAATAAGACCAAAAAATATTTCCAGCGTGATTTTTTTTTAGTCATATATTAGGAATAAAATAAATGTAACATTTCGCTTTCAAACCAACATTCTCAAAGTCAGGAACATAGTAAGAGGTTAAAGGAATAATATCACACAAAACTGAATATTGTGCTATCCATTTTCTCACCCTTATGTCTTTCCAAACTTTTATGACTTACTTTCCTCTGTGGAACACAAAAGGAGATATTTTAGCTAATGTCCAAGCTGCTCTTTTCCAAAAAAACAACAATTTTACACTGGTGAGCTCCACAGAAATAGTCCACATGACTATAGTATGATTTAGAGCTGCAAGATTCTGGATCAATTGAGAAACACGATTTTTTGTTGTTGTCTCAAATAGTTCACGATCCTCCCACAATTCTGAACTAAACAAAATAATGTGTGACAAAATATTATTGCTCTGTAGTCAAGATTTAAATCTCACAGATTTGAATGATCCAGTATGATTATTTCAAAGGTTTAATAGATACGGGTGAATTGCTGTCATTTAAAAATGGGATTGTGTGGGTGTTTCAATCGAGATCGCGATCTTTTAACGATTAATCGTGCAGCTCTAGTATGATTATATTTCTGAAGCCATGCCATAACTTTGTGTGAGCAACAGAGTGCTATTTAAGTTACTTCTTGCAGCTCTTAAAGTCTCTATTAATGTCAAACCTGATATGACAAGTCTTGAGGCAACACTTTTGATTGCAGTTTGAGCAAAAATGGAATAGAAGATTTCACACAAAGCTATCGTATTGTATGAACAAACTGTACAGACTACTTTGACAGTGATTTTTATGCTTCGTGAAGGTTTTATTGTGCTGTAGTCTTTGAAAATGAAAATAAATCTAAAAGAAAGCGAAACGTGAGCAAATGAAGACAGCATTTTCGTTTTTGTGTCCCTTTCGGAATATACTGACTGAATCGTTAATTAGTCATGAACAATGCAAAATATTTAGAAATGCTGTGCCAACACAAGTCTCGACTGCAAAATAACTAGCACGTCTGTAATTACTGGGAAACAAGCGTCAGATCCTTGAAGCTGAAGTCACAGACGAGGGAGAGGTGATCTGAAGGGTAGTTATAGGAAGGAAGCCTATTGGGTCCAATTTGTTCGGCTGTAGGAAAGTCCAGAACCGCATTAACATCAAACGCTCTGTGCGAATACCACACGTAATCCAGCGTGTGGCAGCTCTCACCACTGGGCCGGATCTTCCACGTTGTGTAAGGAGGCTCGGTTTTCCCATCTGCACTCAAATGCTTATACGCACTGTCCAAACCCAGACTAGATGTTGCGAAATTCCTATAGACGTCTTCTGACGACTCCGCATTAAAATCGCCACATACGATCAGAGGTACGTCGGTATCTGTTTTTTCTTCGGTCTCGATTCTCTGTGCAACGTTTCGTAGGTTCCGAAGCAGATCCGAGCCCTGAGCGCTGCGTAGGACCTCCCAACCACTCCGTGCCTTCAGGTGCGTCACCGTGACACAAAACGCACGTTCTGTTGCTCGGCAGCGTAGAGTGGTGATGATCGCCACCTGATTGGTCTTCAACATCATGGCGGACAGTCGTAAGTGTGTTGTGTTTAGTGACTGGAAGCGTTTGTGATTGAAGAACAGAGCACAGCCGTCTGGGCCGTTGTTGTTCTCCACATCCAGACATGGAGACCACGGTTTGGGGCAGAAACTGCTCTGGTAGCCCAAACTTGCCAGGACAGGCTGAAACATGTCAAAGTAGTGATCAACTTCCTGTAGGCAAATGATGTCAGGTCTGTAGGTTAGGATCTCCTGCAGGATCAGATACTTCCTTTCAGCCCAGTTCAGAGCATCCATGGGGCACTGCACAAAACTGTCCATGCCTTCACCTAATGCTGTAACAGGACAGAGAGAAGTTGGAAAAAAACGGTTTAAATGAAAATGACTTTAAAGCTCCAGTCCGTAACTTTTTTTGGTTAAAAATGATCCGAAATCAATATTTGAGCAAGTACATAACCAGCTAGTGTTCGAAACTATCACCTAAATTTAGCCCGATTCACAACGGTCAGCTTATAATAATGTTTTCTAATTTGAGTTGTACAGGTAGGTTTTCGTGGGAAATTTGAGCATGCCGCTGCGTCATTACGTCACTTCTGTAAACATAAAGAAGTTGTCCCGCCTACTAGGCTATTGCATGTGAGGATCCTGCAGGTGGAGGATCGTTTATAGCCTTTTCTCACAGCAGCTGGAATAATTAAATGTATCATTTTGATGGTGGCTTGTAATCCAGAAAGGATTATGTGTTTATGAAACGTGAATGAAATGAAATCATATTCCAGTTTTAAATGTGCTTTGATTACAGATAGCCTGGGATTACACAAGATTTGTATTTTAAAGACAACCAGTTCGAAGGGAATAAGGGTCAATTTTTTAAAATTAAGTTTTGAATAAATAAGCTTTCCATTGATGTATGGTTTGTTAGGATAGGGCAATATTTGGCTGAGATACAATCTGAGGGTGCATAAAATCAAAATATTGAGAAAATTGCCATTAAAGTTGTCCAAATTAAGTTCTCAGCAATGCATTTTACTAATTAAAAATTAAGTTTCGATATATTTACGGTAGGAAATTTACAAAATATCTTCATGGAACATGATCTTTACTTAATAACCTAATTTTTCGCATAAAAGAAAAATTGATAATTTTGACGCATACAATGTATTGTTGGCTATTGCTACAAATATACCCGTGCGACTTAAGACTGGTTGTGTGGTCCAGGGTCACTATGTCATTCAGTGTAATTTCTTTATGAAGATTTATACCTTGTGCAAGTACATTCCACTGCATAATTCTGATCGTCTGCCTGGCGTCTCCATGCCCGGTCTGAACGAAAGCTCTCTGCAGCTGGGCTGGCCGGTTTCTCAAAACCTCTCTACATTCCCGCAGCAGCTCCAAAGGGTCCGCTGGGTCTTGATCCAGATCCAGATCGTTACCTGGATTGTAAGTGGAGTCACACGGGTGAGGGAGAGCAGGTCTGCTGACGGTCTTAGCCAGGGCACTGTAGAGACTGCTAGTGCTGCTGCCCATGGAACATGCTGAAAGAAACAAAACAACCAAACCACATCAGGGCTTCTTGTTCCCCCCCCCCCCCCCCGGATTTCTATCACCAACTCTCTTAAACTCTCTGTCACATTGCTGCAAATAGCTGTCAGTGTGAACACACCTTTACAATTAGCAGTTGTGCTGAACTAAATCAGGCTTTGCCACCACTTCTACTTTAACATTCTATCCTGTATCTTTTTCAAATAGGACAAGCAAACACATGGTTAATTCATTTATACTGAGAGCAGCAAGTAGGACCGGCCAGACATGACTTGTATAAAACACGTCACACTCAGAGCTGAGAGGCGTTCATGCATGTAATAGCTCCATTGATCTCAAGGTCTCAGTAAGATACAAGTTCACAGGTGTAGACTTCTTCACTTTAAATGAACGTCCTGGTTGGCTACACCAGAGCTTTCTGTTGGTCTGTAGGTTCCTGGTAATCCATCTAGACCGTAAACAACTAAACATGCCTTGATTAACGCCTGGTTAGCTTTGAACTCAGCTGCCTCTGAGCTCTATAGATCACTGGGGGGTTTGCTGCTCAATGTTGCTAAATGAGTTAATTTAACCATATCATAATCTTTAATGGCACTTGAATAGATCTCATTGTGTGACTAAATAAAATTCATAAAATAAAATAATTACAAAAGTAAATACAAAATAATTAATAATTGTAACTATAAAATTATAAATAATATTTTCATAAAAACATTTTTTTTTTATACTTTTTTTTTATTATTTCAATTATATAGTTATTATTTTGTGCTGACACCAATCAGTGCAAATGTAGTAACTGTTAACAACACCCCTGCAGAAATTACATGTAAACATGACAAACTTCATAGTGCAACCTGCTCCATATAAAATAAAACAGCATTTATTAGGATACTGATATCACTGGCGTGTTCATCTAGTGTTGTATGTTATTTATTTTGCACAACATACACTACTGTTCAAAAGTTTGGGGTCAGTATGCTATGACATTTATATTTTTATTTAAGAAGTACATGCCTAAATTGATAAAATGTGACGTAAAGGCTGATAGTAAAGATGTATGTGTTAAAAAAAGATTCCATTTGAGATATGCTGTTCTTTTTAACTTTTATTCATCAAAGGATCCTGAAAGAAAAGTATTAAGGTTCCAAAAACATTAAACATGCTAACTGTTTCCAACATTAATAATAAATCAGCATATTGGAATGATTTCTGAAAGATCATGTGATACTGAAGAATGTAGTATAAACATTATTTTAAATTATAATAACACTTCACAATATTATTGTCTTTTTGATCATAAAATAAATGCAGCCTTAATGAGCATAAGAAACTTCTTTAAAAAAAAGAAAACATTAAAAATCTTACTGATCCCAAGCTATTGAACAGTAGTGTACATCTGGTCAAAGTACCATTGTATTGCTATTTGATACCATCACTGCACCACGGTATCAACATAGTACTTCTTTGTAAATATACAGGCTACACAGTTTTAAATAACATAAAAATGTCAATTTATGACCTTATATATTATATTGGGTTCACCTCAAGTCCTCAAAACACAAATGGAGTTAAAACCAAGTGGCACAGATAGAAAGCTAAACATTAAAATTATTTAACCAACCAATAAAAATGACATCTATCATTAGAATTATAGGAATCTTACCAACAACCTCCATGATTTCAGGTCTGGATTTCAAGTCTATTACAGCAGTGTGTGTGTTTGTTGTAAGGTTGTGTGAGCGATGCTCAGCAGAAATGCACAACTGGCTGCGTGTGTTAAACTCCTTCTGACAGAATGAGATTACAGACTTGAGACGTCAGGAGAACATATGGACGCACACACACGTGCTGAGTAGTACACAGCGTCAGAAGGGGTCCCAGGGTCCATAAGCAACCCCACCCCCCCCCCCCCCCCCCCCCCCCCCCCCCCCCCCCCCCCCCCCCCCCCCCCCCCCCCCCCCCCCCCCCCCCCCCCCCTGTCACCCCATGTGGTTTGAACATCACAATATACGCATTTAGTACCAACAAGCAAAATGCTGACGTTAACAAAACACAACAAACCACACCATTTTTCTTGCAAAAGTGTGATAAATAACATATGGTGTAATTCGTTTAATGGCGAATGTCTCTAACTGTGCGAGTTGGCATTCAGGAAGTTGGGCAAGATTACAACGTTAGCGGTTTGTACATTCCCAATAATCTGTAGCAACAGTCACCTACTTTTTTGGCACGCATTTTATGCTACTAAGTCAGCATTTGATCATGATATGCTTCAAAAACACAATGTTGATTTAATCATTCTAACATTTTTAATACATTTCTACTGTCTTACTTTATGTTACTTAAAAGAGATCATTTAAAATCTCTGACAAAATGTGCCATGGTTGAATAAACGTTTGATGTTTTTTTTTTAGTAATTACTGCTTTTTCTTTGTTTTTTTTTTTTTCTTATTTTCTTTTTTTTTTTTTTTTCTTTTTTTTTGTTTTTTTTTTTCTTTTTGTTCCTTCTTTTTTTTTTTTTTTTTTTTTGTTCTTTCTTTTTTTTTTTTTTTTTTCTTTTTTTTTTTTTCTTTTTTTTTTTATTTTTTTTTTTTTATTTTTTTTTTTTTTTTTTTTTTTTATTTTTTTATTTTTTTTTTCTTTTTTTTTTTGTTTTTGTTTCTTTTTTTTTTTTTTTTTTTATTTTTTATTTTAGTTTTTTTTTTTTTTTTTTATTTTTAAAAAATTTTTTTTTTTTTTATTTTTTTTTTTTATTTATTTTTTTGTTTATTGTATTTTTTTTTTTTAGTTTTTTTTTTTTTGTTTTTATTTGTTTTTTCTTTTATTTTTTTTTTTTTTTTTTTTATTTTTTTCTTATTTTCGTAGTCTTTATTGTTTTATTCTTATTTTTTTTGTTTCTTTTTTTTTTATTTTGATTTTTTTTATTATTTTTATTTTATTTTTATTTATTTTTTTTTTTTGTTTTTTTTTTAGATTTTTTATTTTTTTTTTTTTATGTTTTTTTTTATTTTTTTTTTTTTATTATTTTTTTTTTATTTTTTTTTTTATTTTTTTTTTTTTTATTATTATTTGTTTTTTTTTTTGTTTAGTTTTTTATTTTAGTATTTTTAGTTTTTTTTTTTTTGTAAGATTTTTTTTGAATTAAACACTTTTATGGAAGCAAGGACACATAAATTGATTGGAGGTGACAGTGAAAAACATTGATAATGTACAAATGACGAATGAAGGAATCTGTGTGAAATTCTACTAAGGCCAAAACTTTAAGTTATTACAGTTTTACTGTATTTTTTGATCAAGTAAATGCAGCCTTGTTGAGCATAATATACTTCTTTTAAAAACATTTAAAAATCCTACCGACCCCCCAAACTTTTTGAATGACATGTTAGGTATTCTGGTTCCCACGGAAAACTACAAATATAAAGACATTTTTAACATTGTGATTTACAGGCCTGGAAAAGCCATGGAAATTAATAGAATATTTAAAAGTCGCAGAAATTACATTGAACTTTTCTAATACTTACACACAACTGGAATGCCTGGTAATAGCATGGTATATGAATATGGCCCATGTATTCAGTATATCAAAGTGACAGAACACTGAAATTTGACCCCATCACTCCACCATGGTAGTGCCACTGTACGTTTTGGGAAGGAATGTAAAGGAGTGTCATATCTTTCAGGTCAATATTGTGCTAATATACCTCAGTGCCAATCAACATTAAGTTTGAGGTCATGCTTAAAAGTCACAGATCGAAAATAGCTTCATC
This sequence comes from Sinocyclocheilus anophthalmus, assembly GCA_018155175.1. Taxonomy (NCBI): domain Eukaryota; kingdom Metazoa; phylum Chordata; class Actinopteri; order Cypriniformes; family Cyprinidae; genus Sinocyclocheilus; species Sinocyclocheilus anophthalmus. Next base: position 858,310 of record JADLZN010012180.1, read on the forward strand.
CACACAAACAGAATGTGGGGAAGTACAGCAACACTATTATTACAGATGAAGGGTTAGATCAATAGGACTCTACTAAAGGGTTAACATGGCACTGTAAGAAAAAGATCCTCCAATAAATGAAGATATTGTCTCTCATCTCATTCATGAGATTAATCAGATCTCCTGCAGTTTGACTCTTAGTTAACCTGCTTATCTGTGCCATAAAAGAAGCTGTTAATTGTAAGTGACAGCTGAAGCGGTCATGAGAAATCATACAAGATAAGATATAATGACATTTGTGTTTCAGAGTACATGAAGTACCTGTCTATACTTGCCACTTCATGCGTATCATCACTTTTATAAAATCATGAAAAGACTATGGCTAACTATACAGTAGGTGAAAAACAGTATGGGAAAGAGTAGTATGTCAGAATTCACAGTATTCATAAAACAGTAAGCGAAAAGTGCCTGGATGACCTACAAATTCCAGCAAGATTGTGAAGTGTGCATCTGATGGACGCTTTACAATCCCATGAGGCCACAGGAAAGGAGTTGTGAATGGCAGTGTAGTGACAATGACAACATGATGAATGTAGTACATCCACATTACATTCCCACTACGCACTTTTGTAATTATATATGGAAACACCTTTTAACTGTCACAAAGGATGTGTAAATGGAATGTGTGAACTCAAATAGATAACGATCCAATCAGTCAAAATGCATTAAGGTGTAAATACCCTCAAAAGATGTTCTAATCTGAATCGGTTTTATTTATTTAAACAGTAACAATTGCAAGTGCACTATTGCTTACACACAGAAGTTGTAGGCCTATAAACAAATATTATCACGGAAATTATGTTTCGGACAAAAAAAGGGTCAATGAAAATAAGTTCAAAATGAAGAAAAAACATCAATCGTTGCGTCATGCAACATGAAGACCAAACACTGATCTGACACAACATATAGGTATTCGCTCCACTCCCATTCCTGCTAGCTAGTGAAAAAAAAAAAAACTACACAAGCGATTATAAAGGGATAGTTCACCCAAAATACATCTACGTATCTCTGGAATGCTACTATCTTGTTAACACGTGTAGAACAGTTTGAGGAAGCTAGAATTCCATTTATAATGTTTTAAATATGAATATTTTTCTTACACAAACACATCGATTCACCTCAGGAGCTGTGTGGAGTACTTTTTTTAATAATGGATGGTAGGGGTGTGCGATATTGACAAAAAAATGATATCTCGATATTTTATGGGATTTTATCGATAAGGATAATGAGACGATATTTTGCTGAGTGTGTTCTTGTGCTGATATCTTAAGGACCTTGCCGAAAGACAGCTGACTCCTAATGTTTTTAAAATTCTTCATATTCTGTGTGGTGGTCATTTCACAGCAGTGATAGAAATTAATCTTTTACAATAAGTTTAAATAGATTTTTACCTTTTATGGGCATTTTTTACCTTATAAAGCCATTTTTTCTAAAAGTGTCCATTATCTTTTGAGTCAAATTCTTACATTTAATCAGGGAATTAGAATAATAAGACATTTGGGCTGTTACCAGCAAATTAAATCAACACAGAAGCTGCATCTGAAGTGGCATTTAGATGTATTTACACACTACTGTTTATTGCAGAACATGAATGCATTTAACCTGCAATTATCAAATGCATAAATAATGTTTGATATATTAAACATAAAACGTTGAATACTGATATTTGAAATGATTTAAAACATGAAAAAAATCAAAAAAAAAAAAAAAAAAAAGAAAAGAAAGAAAAAGCCAAAATGTGAAATTAAAACCGCCAGCAGGTGGCAGCAAATCACTGTTAATAAGTGAGTCATTGCGATTGAACCGAATATTAAAGGGGTCATATGATGCTTTTAAAATCATTATTTTTTTTTTTTTGTTGGGTGTATTTGGTTGTAACAGAATATGTTGACAGGCTTTAATGTTCAAAAAAAAACATTATTGTAGTGTCTCTATGCCCGGCCTCTCTCAAACGCTTTGTTTTCTACAAAGTCCCCCCTTCCGACAAGCGCAGTCTGCTCTGATGGGCCAACTGACCCAGTGCATTGTGATTGACCGAACAACACAAGCACACGTCGGAAATGTAACGACCCCTACCATAATTGCGAGCTTCAGCTTTCAAAATAAATGTAAATACAGAGTCCGAAAGGGGAACAGAGTCACGTGACAAACACAGTGATGAAGCTGGTATGTTTGCAGTACACAAGCCACAGTTAAGACAGCTGACTCACTGTGATGTGTCTCGCTCTCTCCTCTCTCGCGCTAGAGCGCTCTCTCGCACACACAACACACACACACACTGATGCGCAAAACTCTGCATTTGAATAGTCAATAGCAAATACTTAAACTAAAAACAAAACAGTAGCTGATTCAGAAGCGCCAGATTGTCATAGCAAAGTCAGAATTACCTCCTCTCCTAGGTTCACGAAACGAAATGCACTGCTGTTCTGTTGTAAGTAATCTTAAAAATTCCCAAATGCATCTACTTTCGGAAGGCCAAAAAAAAGTACTTTTGCTTTCGCCTAGAAAAACAGCGTCTCCCTGACATGGCTGCATAAACAATACTGCTGTTCCTGAAACCACGCCTACTTTCTTTGCGTGAACATTTGGGCGGCATTATGCAAATATTTCCACATAGGGATGTAGATATGTGGGGCGTGTTAGAACAAGCCGTTTTAAGTAGGTGTGGCTGACTCTTAACTTTATAAAGAATATCTCTTTGGTTTTGAGACTTTAATCTTTGTAACTTCAGGGATCTTATCTTTGCACAATCAGCTTGTAACACTCCAAGAGAAAGGAAAACTGAAACGCATCATATGACCCCTTTAAACGGTTGATTCATTCAAGAACGAAACACCGTCATGTTGCTCAGAGACACAAAACAGCGCTGTGGCTGTATTCGGAATGATTTTTGTTGGCGAAATAGAGCAAAAACAAGCAATATGGTGTCTAAACGTAAGTCTCTTAATTAAATTATTGTTTATTGAATTCAATGTCAAATTTGTAATCATGGTAATTTTTGGAGAAAAACGGCACTCTTCGTGTGAAATTGAATAACTATATGAAGTGGTATAAATATATACATTTTCTGCCATCATGTCTTGAATTTGTGATCATTCTAAATGCATTTTAATAGACCAAATTCTGCAGTGAAAGAACGCACTCTAAATGCACACGCACTAGTCTAGACTTCACGTAATGTATGCATGCGCTTTTTAGGGATGTTTTGAATGGGTTTTGCAAAATACTCGATAATGTCAAATCGCAATCGTTAAAACAAACAATTTACGATATTATAACAGACGATATATATCGCACACCCATAATGGATGGATGCACTTTATTGGACTTCTGTTGAACTATTGAATGTCAACAGCCCTTCACTGCCATTATAAGCTGGAAGAAGCCAGGCATTTTTTAATGTACTCTGACTGTATTAATCTGAAAGAAGAAAGTCATATACACATTTTATGTGGTTTGTGTCCGCCGCACCACATGGCTTTCTACGTTGTTTGTGCTTTGATTTGAACGAAAACAAAGTATCCGTGTGGTGCGGCTGACACAGAACAATACGCTGTTTGCGCTCAGTGGATATTCTCCAAAATAGCGCTAGGGTGACGCAGAGGAGACGAATTATTGAAAAAAGTAGTTTTTTTTTTCTTTTGTGCACAAAAAAAGTATTCTTGTAGCTTCGTAATATTACGGTTGAACCCCTGATGTCACATGGATTATTTTACCGATTTCCTTGTTTCTGAGCCTTGATTGTGTAAGGATCCTTGCTGTCTATGGAAGGGTCAGAGAGCTGTCAGATTCCATAAAAAAAAATCTTAATTTGTGTTCTGAAGATGAACGGAGGTCTTATGGGCTTAGAACGACAAGAGTAATTAATGACAGAATTTTCATTTTTGGGTGAACTACCCTTTAATGGTGGGAAGTTGTGCATCGATATGACAGTAGGTGGCGAAAAATTTATTATGAACGAGTCATTGAATCATTAATACAATCGATTCGTTAAAGTAACCAATTCATCATGAACGGAAACGCCATTGCTGTGTGTTTCTCAGTGACGCTAACCATTTATCCTGCTTTGGCATTGTTTGGAACTGGCGATATTGTGTCTAAAAGTGTAAGTTACTCGGTATTATCTTCATTGAACTGTTTTATGAAGTCAATATCACTCTTAGTGCTGATTTATGATTGTGAATCCCTGCGGGGGTGGGGGGGGGGGGGGGGGACTCGTGCTTAACAGTTACGAGAAGATCATATCCATGCTAATATTTAGAACTAGCCTATCACTCTTAACGTTACTTGGTTGATACTGCGTAACTGTTCATAATAAAATAATCGTAGTCATAGGACAACATTTTCACATGGAAGCATCACTAACTATCATTTAATTATTCGTAGTAGGTTCAAATGTAAACTTATGCAGCCTATTGTTTCTTAAATGCCGTAACGTTAATGTTTAAATGTGAATAATACGTTTATCAACAAGTGGACTCAGTTGAACGCATTACAGTAACGTTATCGTTCTTAAACCGAGACCATCACAAGAGCTAGTTGGAGGACATGAAGCACTTTAACATGATTTGTGATTCAAGAACTTCGCCTACGTTACAGTTCATGGAGATAGTTTGGACAACAGTGTGAAATCAATAATGTGCGCTGCGCCCACCGATCATCGATGAAACAGAAAGGAACAAATGCAGAGAAGACATAAAGGACGACATAGCGTATACATTAAAGGTAAGCGTGGCTATGCGTAGCCGATTTGGTCACTCACCAGATTGGATTCAAACACTGAATATTCCTCTTGTAGCTCGGTTATTGCGTGTGTCGATGCGATCTGCCTCCTTTTGGAAACACAAGTAACCTCCTTGAGCATGCACAAAAACAGCTGTAAACTAACGCAAGGTCATATAGGACCAGGGATTCCTGATGAACGGTGTTACACTGCTATCTGATGGATTGAAGTGGTAATACATGTAGAAACACAGGATTCGTCCTCAAGGGGGCGCCTGCATTCAAATCATCTTTTTCTTCTTCTTCTTCTTTGGGTTTTAACGGCAGCTTGCATCCTTAACGTTGCATTACTGCCATCTTCTCTCTCTCTCTCTGGTTTTATTGGCGGGTCGCAACCAACTTGTTCAGGTGCATACCGCCACCTACTGTACCGGGATGTGCAACTTCAGGGCTTCATGTGCTTAGCATGGTTATAATACAGTTCCCATTTCCTATAAAATATGTGTGCTCTAACCCTGTATCTTTAAGAAAATCAAAGAGATGCACTTTGTACACTTCCCCCATTTTTCTCATCTGCCCCCAAAATCCCCTTCAAACTCCACTCTTGTTCCAACTCATATCTTATCTTGCAAGATCCTCCTTTCTGCTTTATATTTTTTACACCTCATAATGATATGCTCCACATTTTCTGGAACATTACAGTCATCACAATTATCTGATATGCATTTTCCCATTAAAAACAGGGTTGATTTTAAACCAGTATGTCCAAGTCTTAATCTTGATATAATACTTCTTCTCTTCTGCATTTCCCTTTAAAAGCCTTGACGTTAATCGATTTCTGAATATTATAATAATATCGCCCTTTGTTATCTATGTCCCACTTTTTCTGCCATGATTCTCTCACTTTTGTTTTAATTAATGATTTGGCCTCACCTTTACCAAATGGGACTTCATTATTTCCTCGTCCTTTAATTTCAGTGCATTCTTTGCAGTCAAATCTGCTATCTCATTGCCCTCCACGCCATTATGAGCTGGAACCCAACAAAACTGAAAAATAATTCCAATTCTCTCTATATTTAACATTATCATGGATATCTCTTTATATACATCCTCTCTTATTGTTTCAGTTGAATTCAAACTATTAAGAGCTGCAACAGAGTCCGAACAGATAATAACTCTTTGAGGTCTTACTACTTCTACTCATTGCAATCCTAAAATTATGGCTACTACTTCAGCTGTAAATACAGATAATTTGTCATTAATTCTTTTGCATATGGTTACATCAAACTCTGGTATGTACACTCCTACTACTGCCATCTTCTGGTTCTAGTTATCTCCCATATACTTTAGTCATCATATTCTTGTCACGAGTCCCGTTTTAGTCAGAAAGCAAATATTTCATTCCTTGTTCACTCCTACTGCAGTCCATTATATTCTTTACTCCACGTCCTGTTAGTCTTATTTTTTCCATGTCATTTATCATATCCATCCTCTGTAATTCATATTTTGAACAATTAATAAGCACATGTTCTACAGTCTCAGGTATTTGGCACTGGTCACAAAACCCAGTTACTGCATTCACATCTCTGTAGGGTTTTGTCCTATAAGAGACATAACGGAGGAGATCAAAATTGTAGAACATCCTACAATTTCCTAAATTTCGAGGTCACTGCTTAGTCCTATTTGAAGTTATCATTACAGGAGTAAAAGCAGTTTTTAAAGCATATTTCATGAGTTAAATTCTGAAGCACAATATAAAAACTTGCAGAAAGAATCAAAAGGCTAGGCTAACCTTTGCTGAGGAGCATGTTGTATAGACAGAGGAGAACTGGTCCAAAGTTCACGTGAGTGATGAAAGCAAGTTTAAATTAATTTTGTCCGATGGGAGACGGAAATAATGAAATGGCCAGCCCAGTGTCTTGATTAAAAATCTCTTGGTGACAGTGATCCTTTGTCACTGTTATTTTGTAAAACACTTTTCTACTAGCATGGTATAGCCACAACTAAAATTCCTTACAATTTTGAACGTTGACGACTATTTAATTATTTTCTGACAAAATAAATAAGTGTCCCTAAACTATCTCTAATTTTGATCTCCACTGTAGATACACTAGATTGTAATTTAAATGTTAATATCAAGCATTAGTAACCGAGATACAAATACATTTATTCCAGCAGTCTCTCTCTTTTTTTTTTACTCAGTTATTCCATCCTGAACAGCTCGTAGAAACTTTTTTTTAATAACCTTTATTAAACTTCTTCAAATAACAAACTTCAAACACAAACAATAAATCCAAGCAGCATATAAAAAGTCTAAAAACATATTACAACTGGGTTGTAATATGCTTGAATTACAACGCAGTTGTCCAAGCAGCATAAGAATAGTATAAAAGCATATTATCAACTGGGTGTTGATCAGTATATATTGCAAGTTATTTAGAGTTTTAAGGCATTCCTGTTTTCAGCTGCTTTAATTTCTTTCATGTTAGCTGGCTAGCTCAGCTGGTTAGCACGCGTGTCTTTGCCTTTTGGTCGAGGGGGCCATGTGACCCATAATATTCACTGGGATCCAACCCTCTGTATAACTGCTTCCCCAGTAGCCAACAGTGCTATTCTGCGTCCAGAGGGCCCACCAACGAAGCAGTGCTGGTACATATGGTGTAACGGTGAGCTCTCTGGACTCTGAATCCAGCGATCCGAGCTCAAATCTGCATGCTTTCTTGCGGCAGGAAAAGAAGTTTGGTGCTGCTGGCGAGTCTGTAAGTAATTTAGTCTTTGTGGCCCTGTGAGCGACAGCTGCTCCTGTCACGGGTCCATGGTGTAATGGTTAGCACTCTGGACTCTGAATCTAGTGATCTGTGTTCAGATCTTGGTGGGACCTGCTTTTGCCATGAATGTGAGCAGGACCTGGTCCACTTTTCGGCAGCAGTGAGCCCCAAAAAGTCATGTAGGGAGCGTCGCTTCATAGCGTAGTCTGTCTCTTTAGGGACAAAAAAAGCTTAAAAGGGCAGGACCCAGCTTGGAGAATGCAGGCATCGAACCCGCTACCTCTCACATGCTAAGCGAGCGCTCTACCATTTGAGCTAATTCCCCTGGCTGAAGACAGCTTCAAAGATGCGTCTGCTATTATAATGGGTTTGAGTGAAAAGTTTTTGTTTAGAGGCCGTCTCTCTGTGCTGGCATCTTTGCACTGGCCACCATTTAGTTGTAGAAATAACCGAGAGGTTGTGCTTTTGACCGTTCCAGCTGTCCTCCCTAAGATCCCTCTTCATGTTAGGTCCAGCCCCATTTTTAAATCCATTCAGAGGCCAACTTTCTTTCGTTTGCCTTTGAAAATTAGTTATATCGAGGTGTTTAAGTACATTTCTGTAAATCTACATTTGTGTAAATAAAACATACCTTTAATTAAAAGTTTTATTAAACCAAAATTCAATCTCTTTGTTCTGCCCAAAAACCCAAAACTTAACAATGCGACAATCAAAAGATTGTATTCCTTTTTTTTCATTCTTGTCACAAAAACCTTTGTTGTAGAAAAAGATTCTATATTAAATTCAGGCATTTAGCAGACGCTTTTATCCAAGCAACTTACAGTGCATTCAGGCTCTACCATTTTTATCAGTGTGTGTTCCTGCGGCATGGAACCACATGACTTTGTGTTGCTAACGCATATTGCTGTACCACTGGTAGCCCAAGGAACAGTTACCTACAGTGTCACAAAATGTTAGGCAACAGTTCCAAGCATCTGAGAACAAGTCTGACACTTTGAAACATGGTATACAATTTGTTTTATAGGTAAGTGATGTAAAATATTTCTTTTAGTTACTAAAAAAAAAAAATTGAAAGTTGAACTAGAATTTGTGTATTAAATGTAGCTAAAATAAATTGATTGCAAACAACTTACCTTAAAAAAAATTTTGTAAATTCAATGAATAATTTTTTTCAGTGTACAGGTAACATTTGACAACAGTTCCTATCCGAAATTGGATTTACTTTAATACCATGACGTCAAATTTTACACCATTATGCCATTAGTATGTCCATTAGTATGTGAACTGTGAAATGCTCTAAGTTATTGATATATTTGCATTTCTCTTTACTTTTTGTATTTCTGTTATGCTTTGTAATGTTTTTTTCTTGTTAAGAATTTTTACTTGTGTCTCAGTTCATTTTGTTACAGCCATAATTCAGCCCATAAAATCTAAATATAATTAGCATTAAACATTGCATGAATTTTTGCATTACATGGCAATTTTTACATGATTTAGCAAAATCTTAAACCAATATTTCATATGTGTAATGATTAAATTGCCACCTGTGTCCAGTACATTTAATTTAATAGTCCTGCTCATTTGAATAATTTTGTATATTAATGTACTTCTTAAAAAAATGACCTGTGAAATTAGAGACAAAAAACTGGCTTAATCCTTGCACATATAGAACCCTGTGGAATATTTTGACAGCATCTTTCGGTATTTACGCCTTTTATGCAACTTTGTAGGATTACTTTTTTGTTTAAGTGCAGTAGGCCATTAAAGAAGAAGCATTGTTGTTGTAGTAGCGGTTTTGTAATCTATATGGGCATAATTGTATGGGATGTGAAATATGATCACCATTATAATATCAAATGCCCCAGTTGCTCTTCCTAACATCTTGTGGCTTTCGGTGATGATGAAACAAAATATTGACACCTACAGTCATGGGAGCAGGTGGTGCTAAATGCTGATAAAACCCAGTTTTAGGTTGATCTGATCTTCCTTGATCTTCCTTCAACTCCCTTGGGCATGCACATGGGGCTTTATTCATGAAACACGAGCAGAGCAAATTTATGTGTGAATCGTTCATAAATCCATTTGCTGCAAATTGTTGTGTTCAGTTCAATAGGACAGAGGAAGTACAGATACATTTTCACAGATATCCTTGCTTGTGTTTCATGAATGAAGCCCATGATTATTACATATTGCATATCAGCAGGGATCTATACATCTCTCAGTTTCATTAGCAATAGAAAAGACCTACAAAACCAATCTGACATGTTTTCACAGGTTGGGTCTAACTTCTCTTTGGATTCAAAGGTGCCTGTAGCGCTGCATGAGGTTTAATGAAGCATAAATGCAAGATGGAGCCAGATTTGTAAGAACAGAGAGAGTCATGATAAATTATAACACCTAAAGCATCATTTACTGTAGTGAGGGAATGAAAAAGATAAATGCGTGAATTAATAAAGAAAAAAAGGATGTCTATTATGCTCATCAAGGCTGCATTTAGGCTATTTATCAGAATTGTGAAATATTATTACAGTTTAAAAAATTTTAATGATTTTATTCTGTATGGCAACGCTGTAATTTTTTTTGTTATATGCATAATGGTCTCAACTGGGTTATTAATTTGGGATTTGTTATTTCTCTTTCTAATTATTATAAAAAAGACCTAAGAACACTAGCGTTCTCTATACCTGTTTTATCTTCTTTTGACTTGTTGTCTTTTTTTGATGTAACAAAAAAATAACAATAAAAATAGGGAGATGTGAGATGTTGGAATCGACATGGCTCAACGTGAGAACAAAACAAAAAAAAACTCTTTCTGATGACCATAAAATGTAGCGATATCTCTATGCAAGCACGATTAAAGCACAGTTGTTTCATACTAGTATGACGGTACGAAATGGTTCAGACCAATGCCAATCTGGTTTTGGAGGGGCTTTAAAAGCGTGGAATGTGAAATAGACTTTCCCTGTCTTTCCCACCTTTCAGGTCACAGATCAAGGAAAGTGCTAGTGAAGGCTTGGTACTTTGAGATTGAATGGGAATGAGTAACAGATATGACTCAGGATTATAGACTTCCTCGGTTGCGTACTGTTTTTATGAGAACGCATTCTTGCGACATAAGGAACAGCTTCAGCATTGGGACAATGACCAAGTGAGCCATTGAGAACGACACAAAGTATTGTGATGTTGTTCTAAAAAGCCAAAAGGCAGACTGAAATTAAAAGAAATTTAATTGGTACCAAAAAAAGGGGTTATTATACAACTTAATTCTTGTGATCTCTTGATTACTTGAGATTGACTTTTTCCCCTTTAAAGAGCTGCCTCTCCTTGGGTTTCTTTGAGTTTAGTTTTTCATCTTTATGGTATGCAATTTATATTGCGTTTGGAGGTTGATAATTTTGTCTTGTTTTTGAAAGGTTTCCACTTCAGTGACCCGGATCAGGCTGACTCATTTTAAACTCAAGCAGCTCAAGGTTGTCATTATTCATTGCTAACTTGAGGCTCTCAGCTTGAATTTAGTAGAAGATCATGGTAAAATTTCAGAAATGTGGTGAATCTGCTCTCTGGTTTGATCCCCCCTTAGGTCATCACTGACTTAGCTTGTTGCTAGGCTAATGAGTAATGCCCGAGGCGGGTTGGTTGCTGGGACATGACCTTTTTGGCAGCCCCTCCATTCTCTCTTCTCTTTCATACTCCCTCCATTCCTGTTCTGTTTCATCCGTAATCCTTTTCTATGGACACCGGTGACAAGGAAACCGAGGAGAGAGGAGGTTGTTTTTTAGCCATGAATAACAGAGAGACATATTGTCTCAATAATACACAAATGCTTTATCTTTAAACCTTTTTTGTAAGTTCTTAAGTACCATAGTAGCCTATGTTTTTTGGACATTATACTACAGTAATTCCATGTTTGGACATTACCATGATGGTAAATACCATTTTATTCTTTGGAGTATATAAATCTAGTAATCATAAAGTGAATTAATGTTTATGTTAGTAAATGTTAATTTTTGAGTGAACGCTTTTAATATGCCACGTTTGTTCTAAATGTATGTTTTCAACAATTTCAGAACCATTTTTGCTGGTATTATATATGCTGCAGACATACTTTCGAGATTTTAACATGCCCCGATTATAAATGTTGACGGTGCTGTGTCAGCGAGCTTTGCCACTGGGAACTGTGATATTTAAGGACGCTTTTACCACAGTCCCACAGACGCGAGCATATTGCCCTTGACAAGGCATGTAGAGAGAACAATCGACGAGCCTCCCAGACTTAAAGTGTGTAGTGTTCCTCGCCCACACGCACATAGAACTCAGTGGTATAATGCAGAAACATGTGCCTCATTGCTAGGAGATGCATGACAAATGTAAACAATATGTGTTCTAAAATTGGCTCTAAATATCAAACATGTTTAATATCCTCAGAGTGGATGAAATCACAGTCTGTGGCCATCATTCACTACACATTTTTCTGTAAAATCTGTCAATTTCGACTACCCGAAATCTCCAGACTGGCTCTGATTTTCGCCAGCTATCGCCTCCTCCAGACAGCAAACTGTGGGCAAAAATCTGAAAAATTTGCATAGTGTATTCCAGCCTTTAGTTTCAATAGTGTTTTTGAACTGGAGAGGATGTTTTGAGCTCTGAAAGTTACATGTAGAGTATGTTTTCACAGTACATTGAACACTTATCTCTGAAGATCAAGGGAAATTCTGATTCTTTAAGATCTGACCGCTTTTATTCAAATATTCATTTGAAGAAAGCAGCAAAGAGAAAGACAAGAAGAGAGTAGAAACTAAGAGCTATTGATTCGAGAACCCCTGCAGCAAAGACCACAACTGGTCACCAGCAAATATTATCATTTGCATCCTGGTGTTCTAATATCCTCTTGATCAACCCATAGAATGACTATAGGCCTACCAGCACCAAACCAGCCTGAACCAGCAGGGTTTTGAAGCACGTGATCCACAGCCGCACCAGACGGTTCTACATTTATCTCAATTAAAGGTACAAAATCTGCAGTCGGAGTCTGTAGATCCCCCGTTTTGATCTTGCCAAAAGCAGTTCCCAGGCCTGAAACATTTCTGATCTTTTTTTCCCCACTCATATCGATCATTTCCGAATCTGGGTAGAGTGAAATCATCGCTGAAAACAGAGCAGACTGTACAGAGAGAGAGAGCGAGTTCACCCTCAGTTCGATATTTTTTTTCTCTCCTTTTTTACTAAAAAGTATCTTCACACACTTTGCAGTTTCTCTCTGTCCTCAAGTAAAAGAAGTCGTCTTTCATCGTTGTTCCCATCCTTTCCAGTCTCAGCATTGCTCTGTCTTCTTGTCGCTTGGATGAAAGAGAGCATGGGGGCCATCTGGTCATCCAGATTTAGCAACAGTAGATCAGGGAGGGTGGAAATGAAAGATCACTGATTACCTCCACCTCATACGCACACCCTTAGAGAGTACTCCATCTCTCTTTTCTTACTCTGTCCATGCTGGTTAAGTCAAGTTCCTCTGGTCTACTGGCATTGCATTATAAGTAGTTCACTTTATCCATTGCATGCTGTAGGATCTGTCTCACAACAGACCCACCTACATGATGGAGACACACACATCAAACCAGCACATTCCATGGAAGGTCGTTGAGGTTCGTTTCTCCAGCCATCTGTAGTCGTAACAAACTCTGCTATCGGTAAGGGAGAAAGCATTTCCTGTACTGTTTGGCTATATCTCAAGATAAGCTAGAAAGGACAGTACTTTAACGGTGCTTAAAGTTGTTTTACGGGCTTGCAAAGAGCAGATAGAAATACACTCATGACCAGTGGACGCATAAATTGCTAAACTCCGGTCAACAAAAGAGACAATTTTATGGCTCTCTGTCCAGCAGGAGACTTTCCAGGAAATGTCCAGTGCTGACCTGATAGTGACCGGAGAACTCGACACTTTTCCCCCGCTTTCCAAGGAAAGAGACAAGATGTCGTTTGACAATCGTTTTCTAATAATTGAAAGTATAAAATGATCAGAGCATAGAATTACAAATAGAAGGTTGTTTGTTGTATATATATATGCTTGACGTGTATCATGTAATCGGTGCAACTTTAACCAGCGTTTAATTACCCCTTTTTAGGAAATAAGGATATTAAAATGTGTGTAATATGTGGAGTTTAATCTTGAACGAATGGAAACGACAAATACAGAATGTTGAAATGAAGTAAACTTTAATAGTATGTACAATACTTGCATTTAAGAGACTTTATAGACGTGTCAATATATTATTATAGGTGGCCTCATATAAATGAGAGTCTCTGGTTAATGTATGCACGCTCCGCCTTGCAAGAAGCTGATTGGAAGATAGCGTCAGGGGACGGAATTATGCCACAGAGCAAAACCCGAATGCAGCACAGAATCTGGGTTTTTGGTGAGCTAGTGGCTTGACTTCTCCTGGCTCTCGCTGGTCGCTTGTGTTTTAGAGCACCTTGCAAGCGTGCTCACAGTTTAGCCATCAAAAGTGCAACAGACAAAATAAAACTAAAACCTTCGTGATACCTCGTTTGAAAATCGTCAACAAACTGAAAGTCACAAAGATCTCTAGCAGAGGCTTGCACCCACTAAGACTCTGCGTCATCACAACTCACGGGGGGTTTCCCAAAGGACGTCATCCTGACGTCACCGACGCGTCAGTGACGGGGTTTCCATCAAAGACCTCCAGGAAGCCCGCAGCAACCGCGGAGTCAACTCAGCTGTCAACCAGCGGAACGCAAGTAAACAACATTTCTATGATCTGCCGAACGGGTGAATTTAGATTCGTTGCTCTGTGAATTCTTAAAGTGAATTCCCATCCCTCGTGAAAACGAGATAGAACTATGAAACTCAGAACTCCGTTAACAAACTTTCCTTCCTCTGAACTGTATGTTTGTGCGTTTTAGCTTAAGTTTGTGATCTAGAATAGCCAATAAATTTCATGTTTCAGTTATGAATAATCGATTGTCTGGTGTCATATAATTTCAGTGTCAACTCTATTGGCAAAAAGATCCTTGCTTGCTACTTAGCTCGTAGCTTACTTATAATAATTACCTCTCTTTCAAGAGCTGACAAATCATCAAATTTTGTATTTCACCCATGGCCAGGGAGAATACCAAAATTTACATATTCAATTGGTAATATACACCAACATTAACTTCTCGCTGGCCGAGTAGCTAATAG
>JADLZN010012181.1:0-51357 GCA_018155175.1 Sinocyclocheilus anophthalmus
CTCGAAGCTGAACCTTGACCTCGTAACCCGCGAGGGACATTCACAAAACAGGGATTAGAAAGCCATCTGATTGCATTTTGCTACAGATCATTATGGAGAATGAGAGGCGGGAGGGGATGAATATCTAATCAGATCGCCAAAGAAACAATCTAACATATGTTCATCTATCTATCTATCTATCTATCTATCTATCTATCTATCTATCTATCTATCTATCTATCTATCTATCTATCTATCTATCTATCTGGTTTGTTTGTTCTACATTTAGTGGGGCTTGCAAAGGCCAAATTTTCTGCACATAACTTGCTGTGTAAATTGTGATACATCGTTTGTGCAACAGACATGAATGACATCTCAAGTTTTATAACTTATTGGAGGATGTGAGACTTATGGTGAAATAAGAGGAAATAAATCTCAGCCTACAGCCTCACTGGAAAAAATGTGCCTCTACCTACAAAACTCAAAAAAACCTACTTACGAGTATAGTTGTCTGCAGTTTTTGGCTAAAATGAACAGTAGTGGAAGTAAAACGCCAACAACCTTTATTCTGTTTCCAGGTAAATTATGATTACAGAAACAGATTATCGATTAATAAATACTTATTTCTGTGTGGTTCCTTGCACAACACTATGTTATGACCTCAAAACAATTTTAACATAGTCCATGATTTGTAAACACATACATGTTGATTGTTTTGTATCCCAATAACCAGCTCCATATGTATGGCTTTTCTGATGTAGTAAACTTGCTCAGTAGCTCACCCGGTACAGCACTACAGTTGTAATGCGGAGCACTTGGATAGCCCCATGAAATACAACTTATGATAAAAATACATGCATACAATAGATACATACAATAACTAACGTAATAAAACTGCCAGGTTCACATTCGCCTCTTTTAAATAAAACTTAACATGCTTTTAGCACCATTATCTTGACATTTCACTTTGAAAGTGTTGTGAAATGTGCAAGAAGCAACATAGTATCATTTTGCATGTAATATCCTTTTCCACAATGAGCCTGAGTTGAAAAATCTCTTAGAAGTGCACTGAAAGAGGGGTGCAAGTAGCTCTTTTGACTTTGGTCTGTAAGCTAGGGAGACGTCTTTAAAAGAGCTTAGCAACAACATAGCAACCACCAGAATGTTCTGGAAACCATGTAGAACACCTTGGCAAGAGAATAGAAAACACTTGGAAAGATGTCAGGCCAACTTCAACAGCATGGTATATAGATGGGTTTTGTGCAAGAAAGCACTTCTTAAGCTCTTCAGGAAAAAAAAATAAAAAATGTTTATTTAATATAAACAGCTAAGACAGAGGGAACAAAGCCTCTAGATCAAACCTCAGTAGAGCCTTGTAGAGAAGTGTGAAGTGTTTGCAGGGAAACAGGTGAGAGCCAAACAAGCTGTGAGAGCCTTACGGCACAGCACAAACAGTCCGCCTGCCACCTTCATTTCTACCCTCACAGCCAACTGGTTTGTCTGCTGTCACTTGCTCAGTAAATCGCTCTTGCTAGTAGATTTCACACCCAGATAGAAGCAGCCCTAATTGGTAGTGTGTGGACCACAAAAGAAGATGACACCTTTGAACATTTGCTCTTACAACTCTGCAAACCTTTTGTTTGCCACTTTTTAATTGAATTAGAGAGCCTGCTAAGGTTGTCCCATACATCTTGATGATAAAAGCTAGCATGTGGAATGCGCTATGAAAACATCTGTTGCAAATGATCACCATTTTTCCAAGTGAGTATTTTACCAGTTTCCATTTGGAGTTGATGTTTCTTTGTTGTGACAGGTAAAAGTGGACAGAATGGACAGGTTCGCTGGTGAAGCTCACTTCTTCTTTCATTGCAAAGCAGTGTCACAGTTGCATGGTGCATTTAGCCCACAAAGTTAAATGTCACATCCAATATTCAGTGTCCAAGAATGTCACCATATAAGTATATAATTGCCAAAGAATGAGTAAAATGAAATGAAGCTTGGGTAATTTGCAGTCAATTTTAAAATGTTGAACGCAATATGCTTAAAGGAAAGAGGAACTGCAATGGAGAAGCAATAATAAGGATCAATTTTCTAATGTTGTTCTCTTGCGAAAAGCCAAAACCGATCATCAATGAAGCACTTTGATACAAAAGTGGCCTCTTGAGTGAAATATAGATCGTGACAGCATTCTTCCTGAAAATTTGAATCGGATCAAGGATTTATGACTATGGAGTTAACAAGCATTCGGGGGAGCTTTTGATTCTAATAACTTTCTACTGCTGAGAAACAGATCCCATCCTGAACATCTGTGTGACATTGACTCTAAATGGGCTTAAATGGCTTCCACCGGGCCTTTCACATGCTCATGAATTCCCTCATCTCGAACGTCTTCGATTTCTAATTGAATACACAATACAACCTATCACTCTCCATTGTGAGCGATTCTTTGCCTGAGAATAATGTTCAATCACGTCCTTTTCAATCTTGCGGAACTGCCACTGGCAATTCAGGAAGATCCGTGTAATGTGCCAGCAGGATTTTGGATGTTTCTGCCGATTCGACAGAATCGAGAAACGCAACTCGGTTCACCAGCAACCTCCCCATCCTCCCTTTCCTCAAGCAAATGTGCGATTTGACACAAAAGTGCCACTCCAGTGAGCTTGAGGCCATATGGGCGCCCTGTTGTAACAAGCATGCAATTAATCCTGAATTAGTCCACCCAATCTGCCACACGCTACAGTCTGACGAAGTCTCTGTGTGCACCCTGGGAAGCGAGCTAGAGAAGAGAGGACAGCGTGTTAACGCTACGGTACACACACGGCTTCCAGGAAACATCAGAGCATCCGTTCCACATTTACTTGACACCAGAGTGATCATTCCAGCTCCTACCATCTCCAGAGATTCAACACGGCAAGACACGACGATGAATAATTTAAACAAATGATAAAATCCATCCTGAGTTGGTGCACGGAGGGATTACACGGTTTCAGCGGAATATGGTGGATTTGGTCCGCTGTAGGATTTAGCTAGACTGGATTACAGTTTTAATATTTAGCTTTATAGTCATGATAAAAATAAATAAATAAAAGCAGCTTTGGCATAGACTAAAGACTAATTCTATTGTAGGTTGTTAAGTCTCGTATGAGGATCTCAGGCAATGGCTTTTGACATTCTACTGTATGAGGATCAATGGCAAGTAAGAATGTCTGAGAAAATGAAAAGAAGGAATCTTAAAAATCTAGACAATTCATTTTGATTTCACAAATTTTTGAAAAATAAATGTTGATTTAATGACTTTAAAATTGTCATGTGGAGTACCCATGTTAAAAAAATTGTGTATGTGTGCAGACGATTTTAACCATTAGATTTCAAAAGGTTTCAAACATTTTTTTTAAGGAACAAATGATTTTTAAGAATTTTTGAACCATTGAATACCATGGAATTTTAACCTGACCTATCATTAAAACGTAACAAAAAATCTAAAATATATAAAAAGTAGACTACATACCTTGACACACATGTAATTTTCTTGTCATAATAAAATGAACAAAAAAATGATTGTCATGATAAAAGATGTTATGCCACTGGTTTTATTAATTTATTTATTTTTAAACATTCAGCCAAACTACTCCACACCCCCAGATTTTCTACTTTTTATTTTTGTTTATTTTTTCTTAATCATCCATAAATAAATAAGTAAATAAACAAACAAACAAATAAATAGTTTCATTAATTGAGGCTTTTAATTTGGTTAATTTAATTTAATTTACCTACATTTACTTGAACCAGTATACCTGCAAAATTATTAGACCTGCTAAAAACTTGAAATGAACAGTATGCACTGGCTTGCAAGCTATTCAAATCTGTCATAAGTAAACACGAAGAAACTGTGCTGTGAACTACAATATTACACCACATTAAACTTTCAAAGTAATTATTAAAGTCACCAAATGTCATTAGCAGACAATTTTTATTGCATCATGACATATTTCTGAGTGAAAGGGGAAATTAAACAAGAAAAAAAAAGGCAGAACAGGATTTGCATTTTTTTCCACAGGGAATTGATTAAATTTCAAAAGGTTGACTCTATATGACAGGGGGTTGGAGGATGAAAGATTACGAAGATAAACATTTTTTTTCTTTGGAATAGCATGTGCTGATGAATCATTCACAATAAGACCAGTAATGTGTACTAAAAAAGTAAATAGAGTCAATTTTGATTTCATGCAGAAAAGTAAATCAAATATGTTGGCAGCTACATCAGACTGTAAATCAAACTGAGTTAGGGTTTTTAAAAGCTGTTTTAGTTTTTGTCTCTCACAATCATTATTAATCAAAGTCATTATTTAATCACATTGAAATAAGCAATAAATTGCTATTGGCCATGTCAATAATCATCTTCACTTTCGATCCATCACCTTGTAGGCCAAGCTTGGGAAAACATTTAAAGCCACAGTATTTTTACAGCTTAGCCACAACCACCATCTTTACTTTGTTTAAACTCTGCAGCTTCTGTGTTTGTTTTGAAAAAGAGACCACTACTGTTGTGTCTATGGAACCCATGAATCACAGAAAACCACAGCCATGCCACATACAGCCCACTGTACATTCACTTCTTGAGATTCAGATTCTCATCTATCTAATTACTAATTATCACGGCTGTATATTGGTTAAGTTAACTAGAACAAATCCGTGAATCAAATATGAAACGTTTTTTCCTCCTCCTTCAATTCTTAGTAGCCTAATTATGTTGTGCATTGCCCCCTTTTTTTTTCCCCCCCCCGTTTGGATTTTTTTATATCTTATCTCGCTTTTATATCTTATATCTTATCCTATTAGTTTACCCAAAAATGAAAACTGTCATCATTTACTCCATCACCCCTTTCCCAACCCGAATGAGTTTCTTTCTTGTGTTCAACAGAAAAGAAGATATTTTGAAGAATGTTGACAACCGAACAGTTGACGGTAGCCATTGACTTCCATAGTTTTGTTTTCAATATATGGAGATATATGGAGGTCAATGGCTACCATCAACTGTTTGGTTATCAGCATTCTTCAAAATATATTCTTTTGTGCTCAACAAATGAAAGAAACTCACTGGAACAAGTTCAGGGCGAGTAAATGATTACAATTTTCATTTTTGGCTGGACTATTCCTTTAATGCATAAGAATCCCCACCGGATCTTATGCTTCCCCAAACTGAGGCCGTCCACAAGTGCTACTGGATCACCAAAATGTGTTATTTTTTTCAGTATGTGTGTGTGCTCCCATAGCTTTTGTATTCTTAGAA
This sequence comes from Sinocyclocheilus anophthalmus, assembly GCA_018155175.1. Classification (NCBI taxonomy): domain Eukaryota; kingdom Metazoa; phylum Chordata; class Actinopteri; order Cypriniformes; family Cyprinidae; genus Sinocyclocheilus; species Sinocyclocheilus anophthalmus. The sequence goes on from JADLZN010012181.1 coordinate 5,270, forward strand.
TTACCCAGAAGGCAGTGGGGCAAAGGTCGATTGCTGGCAGGGTGTGTCCACGCAACAGTGGACTTGCATGGGCGAATTTCTGGGGCCCACTCCAGCTCCAAGATCCCCTGTTAGGTTTGCCTGAGGCTGCAAAACACACAGTTAATATGTGAAGACCCAGTAGTAGTTCTGGTACTAGAGGGGCTTTATATCAACAGAGACGGCCAAGCTAGCAAGGAGCAGAAAGATATGTACTAAATGAGCAGCAGCCTAGCGTTTAGTTCATAAGGTGCAACACACGCACCCTGCAAACACATGCAAATAAGCAAGTTACAGCAAAAAAGACAAGTCATTTGCGAATGAATGCATGAGAGAGTGAAATTAGAGAAGTGAGAGAAAAAAGAATAAAGGGGGAAATAACACAGAGAGAGAAAAAGACAGAAAGTGAAAGCCTGGAAAATATTCTGTGTAAAAAAAACATAATTTCCTCTGACTGGCTTTTCCAGTGCGGGGGAAGGGAAGAGAGCAGTTGTAGCAAGGCTGACATCATGCCACGGCAGTGCTACTATAACTATAATATATAAGCAATAATATAAGACATATAAAAAATTTAGCACAAACTAATTCATTTACTAGAATGAATTAGACTTTTCCAACTGCATATATAAAAGAGGACATTTGACGAGTGCTCACTTAACACATTTAATCACAATTTTTTCCTAGACATGAAAATAAACAAATGAGGTGTCATTAGTAACCTTTTTAAATAATCAATCATTTTTAATAAAATTGTTTTTTATGGTCGGTCACAACTGTGACTGGTGGGATAATGTGTATACTTTAACATAATTCTGAAGTTATTTTAAACTCTGTTTCATCATAGGGTTACTATTATGTATAAAAACCCTTAAGCAACACTGATAATAATAATAATGCACTGTATTATGCCATCAACATGTTTACTCATGTTTCCTAATTCTATGACCACACTCATCAAAACTTAATAATAATTCATATATTAATGCTAGACACCTTTGAGCTAAAACTTATATCTTTAAGTTAACATGCTTCACTAGCCTTTTGTTTTGGAGCTTTGATGCAGCCATCATCGTCTCATGGTGCCAGCAGGAAGTAAACTGCTCTGGTCATGTGACAATTTGCACTATCCACTGTACATATTTAATTGAGACCCTTTATTTGTTTTCCATGTTTGCAGGAAATACACTAAAACATCATTCAGTAACATTTTTAGAGCTTTATAAATGAAAACTAGTGACATGCATTATAATAATAACTCAGCAAAAGTAGGTCGTTACTGTAAAATCTGCACTATTCTTTAAAGAAGCTGAACTACTTAATCCCAACACTAATGCACACAGTTTATTAATCATATAGATGTTTAAATAAAAACAAACATTGTTGTTCAAATGTTTGAATTTCCTTGTAAGACACAGGAATCATTAGCTCATAAGTAAAAGTTTTTATTGGCCTTATACGAAAAAGCATAGCACATTAGTACTATTTTTGCACTATGAAATATGTAAATTGCGAAATAATGTAAATGTAAAATGTACAGAATTTACTGTGTGAAATACTGCATCCCATGATGCAATGGGCTTGACTAATGTTTGCATGCAACTTGGTATATCTATAAGGGTTTTATAGCTCTAAACAACAAATGATTTGGTTTTCTACTCAGGGTGGCTCCAACGAAGGACTCAAAGATGACCACAATCATTTGGGAGAATTTGAGGTTGGTGGAGCTGAGCTTCAGCTCTCAAGCAGTCTTCCATTCATCGAGGATGACCTCGACAGTGGAACCTCAGAAGACGAGGTCGATCTTGAGGGCGAGGACCAACCCTTCGACATCCTTCAGAAGTCATTGCTGGAAGCAGATATTACAGAGCAGACATTGGCTCAAGAAGCCCTTTTGGACTCCCAGCCCTCTCTCATTCCCACAGCTTGCGCTTTCCCTCAGCAGCTGGTCTCTGGAGGGTTTGGAGGTATGGCAGGTCCTGGTGTGGTGGCACCATTGGCACAACCTCAGGCTTTTATCCAGCAGGTTCCCCAACTACCCTTGCCAAACGGCCCTGCTGGACGCATCCAGGTAGTGGGATCCTTCAATGGCAGTGCCTCCTCCATGATGACTATCAACAGTTTGGAACAGCCTCAAATCCTTTTGAGGCAGAGCGGAAATGTAGTGACAAACAACAGCGGACAAGGTACCATGTTCAGCCCTTCTGCAGCTGGTCAGGTGTCAATGTCCTTCAATAAAGGGACGATACCAGTTCAGAATATTATCATCCAGAGAGGCCCTATGCAACAGACATTGATTAGACCCTTTCATCCTAAACCCTTACAGACAGGGGGACAAACTGTTTACAATATCAGCAACATCGGGCTTCAACCCAGCACCACAACTACTGCGAATATAGTCAGTAACCCATACACAGCCAGCGGCTCTCCTCAGTCTGCTCAGCAGGTGAAAGTGGTCAATCCAGCCAGCAGCATTGTAATGCATTCACCTCTGGGGCAACAAGTGCAACCACAGTCCCAGTCCAATCTGCCTCAAGGGCAGTTTTTGCTACCCACTTCTATTTCCCTCACCCCTGGTACGACTGTTCACGGCTTCCAGGCTGTGAATGGGCAGGTGTTACAAACAAACACTCAAGTGGGCGACCCGTCGTCAATAAGCACTACCACCTACTCCATCCTCACCAATCAGAACACAACAGTACAGCTTATTGCTGGGCAGAACTTTTCAACTGGAGGGCAGCTGATAGTCAATCAAGGTTTGGTTGCTGGAGGTCAAATAGGCCAAGCTTCACCAACACCTGTTGTGCAGGTGACTCAAAGGACAGGTGCCACGGCCAAAGTTTGGACTGCCAGCACATCACCTAGCCCAACCCCTGTACAGATGTCACAGGCTTCGAGCCACCTCACCATGGTCAGTTCTGTCCAAGGCCCACAGGTTTGTCAACAGTTATCTGTGACCCCTGGACAGCACCTCCTTATGCCTGTGGCCCAGAACATTCCAGCTACTTCTGGCATTCAGGAGTTTCAAGTTTCTTTAAACCAGGTGAAACATATTTGGATTAATTAATCCACCTATACTTTTTCATTACAACCTTGTTTGCCTGCTCAAAGTGTATTCATTTAATCACATTTTAATGTTTCTTCAATTTCATAGGACACTACAGCAGCAGCACAAAGAGGGCAAACACAATTAGTTAATCTTCTTGGTACCAAAGGTAAGACTCCTTTGAAACATTTTTGTGTTTCCATCAGTGACCAGTTTTAATGAAATCTAATTTATTCATTCATTAATACATACCTTCTTTCTATTTCATATATTTAAAATGTAATTTATTCCTGTGATGGTTAAGCTGAATTTTCAGCAGCCATTAATCCAGTTTTCAATGTAACATGATCATTGGAAATCATTTTAATATGCTGATTTGGTGCTCGAGAATAATTTCTTACTATTATCAATGTTAAAAACCGGGGGGGGGGGGTTGTGCTACTTAATATTTTGTGGTTTTTTTTCTTTATTTTATTAAATCTTAGCTGTGAAAACGCTCACTCCTGCCAGTCAGGAATTGCCTCTCACACCGAAGCGACCTGCAACTCAACAACTTACTAGAGGAGAAATGTGAGTGCCCAAATTTTACTCTACAGGTCCTTGCACAAAATGTTCGTATGCGTTTTTTCATATTCATCATCCTTTCCTATCAAAATGCTTGCTACGGATGCGACAATGCAGAAAATTGAACCTGGTCCGAGTTTCGGAGGCAGTGTGTAAACGTGATATTTTTTTAACGTGCGAAAAATTCAGACGATAATTTCAGACTCAGTGTGCAAATACCTTACATCTCTTACAGTTGGTGTTTTCTGCACCACTAGTGTCAAAAAAAGTAAAAAATAATGATTGTAACACTGGGGATTATTTTACAGGGTCCTCCAGCAGTTAAGACGAGATCACAGTAGAGTCATGTCTTCAGAGCGGACGCCCTTCACTTCATTTAATGATGTCATTGACAGATTAATGCCCTATCATGTTTTCCAAGGCTCTCCACCACAAGATGAAGATTTCACCAAAGGTGCATTTCAACATTTCCTCAGCATATATAATATTTAACCACAGATAAGTATTGACTGAATGTGACCTAGGTTCTGATGACTGTTTTTGACTTTACAGTTGATGAGGAGTTTGAGGCAGTTGCCATACAAGTGTTAAACAGAACGCAGGCCATGGTGAACAAATACAGGCGCTTACTTATGGTGGAGGCAGAGGTATGTTTAGAACACAGCCCTTTAAATAATGTACAAAATACCTCTTAGCATTATTTAGGTGATTACTCTAATATTAGGTAATTACTCTAATATTATTCCCGTTAATGCAAAACCAAACTTTGCTTCATGTTCTTTCAGAGGTCCAGCCCTTCATCAGAAATGGTGATGATTGACAGGACTTTTAATCAAGAGGAACGGGGCAACTTGACCCAAGACAAACGAATGGTAATAGTGGATCCAGGTAAGAGATGGAAGCCTCGATGAATTTATCCATTTTCATTGTCTGTCATTGTTATTAAAAACTAAGTAAAACGTTTTACAGATGTTGTGTTTAAAACCATGTCATGAGTGGACTTAAAGTATCTTCACAGCATTTCCAATTAGTTTTATTTTGGTTAAATAAAGTAGTATTTGTAAATAAAATGTATTTTTGGAGTTTGGTACTCATACTCTTTTGTGATCAACTTGTTCAATTTTTTTAAAATGTGCATATGGGTCATTCCATGAAATCGGTGCCTTTTGCGTCCCTAAGAAATAATCAAACATAGATTACATGATTTAATATAACAACAAATAAATGTGCAATTTAAAAACATAACAATACTATGTATTCTTTCATCAATATTACATAAAAGTCAATTAAATTTTATTTTAAATAATTTAAATAGCATTTATGCTGGTATGGGTAAGGTTGTTTTTGGCATAAGTATGCATTTTTCTATAAAATATAAATCGTTTTACTGGTGTCCCCTGATTTCATGTCAGCCCTATTACCCTCATCAAAAAACCCTTGTAAAATAATGTACATTCAAGTGACATCACTTCTAGGAGGTTATATCATCTCTCAACCAGGATTCCTACACTTAAAACACAAGTGTGTTTCTCTCACTCCTCTATAATGTTCTATCTTTGATGGGGGGTGCATCATGCAATGTCAATCCTGTTACAATTTTTAAAATGTAAATTTAAACAATTGTTTCTTACATTTAATATAATCGATATCTACAAGTAAAATCCTTTCAAAGTGTACAATATTTGCTTTTGTGAACTTGACTATTAGCTAGTGATTAGCAAATTGGTTTAAAATCATCAAACCTGTTACTTTCAACCTGCTACTTTTTAGAGTAGCAGGTTTTGAAATATGGGTAACAGGGATGACATTGATTAGGTTTGACCCTGCTTTTAAAGATTGTCTGTGTAAAATTCAAACATTTTAAAGGTCACCCTTGGTATATGTGACCCTGAACAACAAAACCAGTCATAAGGGTATTTGCTGAAATTGAGATTTATACATCATCTCAAAGTTTATAAATAAGCTTTCCATTGATGTATGGTTTGTTAGGTAGGACAATATGTGGCTGAGATGCAACTACAGGTATATGAAAATCTGGAATCTGAGGGTGCAAAAAAATCAAATATTGAGCGAATCACTTTTAAAGTTGTCCTAATTAAGTCATTAGCAATGCATATTACTAATCAAAATTAATTTTTGATATATTTACGGTAGGAAATTTACAAAATATCTTCATGGAACATGGTCTTTACTTAATGTCCTAATGATTTTTGGCATTAAAAAAAAAATCTATAATTTTGACCCACAATGTATTTTTGGCTATTGCTACAATTATACCCGTGCTACTTATGACTGGTTTGTGGTCCAGGGTCACATATTTTGAGCTAATTGCTTAAAAATCAATAATCATTCAGTGGCATATGAGTTCTAATTAAACTATAGTATCTAGTAACGCTTGTGTCGGTAACAGGGTTGACAAAAATACCAAAACATGAGGTAGAAAAATTGTAATAAAATAATAAATTACATAGCCTGAGATGGCACAATACAATTTCTTGTCATTTTAAGGTGTCTCCATTTCATGGATATTTAAAAAAGATTGATTATTAAACTTATTTTATTTTTTAATTTTGTCCAAGTGGAAAAGGCACCGATTTCGTGGAATGACCCATATCAGTTTTGTTATGCAAAGTAACACATGAATGATTATATACAATTGCCAAAGCCTTAGAGAACATATATAAATTACATATATAAAAAATATGTAAAAATGCAGTTATAAAAAAGCAGAATGTAAAGACGGTACTGGAAATTTGAACAGTTAGATATAAAGTATAAATGTTTTGGTTACTTTTCAAAATAATTGGTGTCATTTCTGGAATGTTTTTAAGATATTGTACTGTATTTACACGTAAATGCAACCAAAATGCAATTTTAAAAAAATGCTTTTTGCTTGATTGGCTTTATGTTTCTGATGTTTCTCTACATCGCTCTCTCAGATGGATTCCTGGAAGAATTCTGCTGTGGCTCTAAACTGACGATCCGAAGTACAGAAGTTTTGACGCCCGCCACCCATGAGTGCAATCCCAGCGTAATGGAGACATCCCCAAGGCATTCCGTAAGTCACACCGGAAGAGATGGGCAGGGTATGAACAGCCACACAGAACCTGCTTATAGGACAGAACCTCAACAACAAGGAATGGAGGACCACAGAAGAACTCCCATCAAGTGCATCCTGGACCTAAAAAAAAAGAAATTCAACAACCTAATCAGCAGCAACAGTCAACATGCTCACTACCCTACATCTCCCAGCCAATCACAGCATAGCTCCGCCCAAGGCTACCCTTCGAACCTGGGGCAGGGTCATGAACATCAACTTCCCTCAGATCATAGTCACACCCCATTGGCTGACTCTGTGCTTGAGGCTGCCGTGAATAGCATCTTAGAATGTTAGACAGTGCCATATTTATGTTTGTTAGTTGTTCCATGTTAATCTCATTTCATGCCATTTGTGTGCAAGCTGAACGGACGTACATTGACATTATCGCGGGTTAAAATGCACACAGCGGCTGTGACGATGTCGAGGAACAGGAAGGTGAATCTGGTGATGGTGATACTCTAATACTGTGCCTGTTGTTCTAGAGAAGTTTACATAAGAAAGCCTTTTTGACAATGCTTCACAGGATACACTTGCAACCACACACACACATGCACATCAATATATGCACACATACACACACAATCAAGCAGTAAGTGTGATGTTTGAATTGTCATAAGTAGACATTGATATTTGTAGCTTATCGGTCAATATCAAGACACTTAGACAAATAGTCAGTCCGCACTTAAGGTTGTATGGTTGTCTCTACACTTATGTTGTGTCAGTGCAGTAGATATTGAAACAAGTGACGCACACGAACACACCTGCACATTTAATTGTTTTTAAGCATTGGTTGTGGTCTTTTTTTCTTTACTTTTTTTTTGTACCTTACAGGTATGTGACCCCTCCAACTCACTTGTGTGGTTTTGTGCAGGGGAAAGTTAAGACCTCAGATTGAGGGTACAATGTTACATTGTTTATCTTTTTTGTTTGTTTTAATTCATTTTTTTGAAATTATGCATTATTACTTTTTTTTTTGTAAAATCTGTGCTGCTCCCTGCCTGGAGAAAATATGTGCCGTTTTGTACCTCAAGTCGCAATAACTCGCATGGGTGAATCTCATAAAAACTTGTCAGTCACATTTTGACCCAAAATGAAAGGAAATAAAAATAATATTTTGCAAAAAGAAATGTAAACCATTTTAGGATCAGTAATATATATTTTTGCATTGTGATATTTTTCAGGACAATTAAGCACATTTTACCACAAATTTTGATTGCTGCATTTACATCAGATTCATATTGCATATTTTGAAAAACAAATCTCAAAATCTTTTGTTTTTTAATAAAGTATGGTTTATATTTAGTTTAGAATTAAATGCTGTGCAACAATACTGTTGTATTAGTACATTATAATTGAATTTTTTTTCTCACATTAACATATATCGCTTCTTTATTTATAATGAAAGTATGTTTTGTTGCATTAATGAAAATTGGCTATAAATGTGCTTAATAGTCATGAAACAATGTCAGTGGTCAACAAAATCTCAGAGGTCCACAATAGGCTTGATTTCTCTGAGCAAACATAATGTCTTGTTTCTTTCCTTTGATTTGAGATTTCTGTGAGATTCACCCACCTAGATGTTGTTTGAAACTTTTCATTTCCCCCTGTGCATCGAGGTCCCTGCTGGTCAGGCTGTAGTCTTGGTGGTCGGTTTGCAGTTTTTGCCCCTAGTGGCAGCTTCTATTTGCACATGTGGAAATGACCTTGTACTTCACAGAAAGCCATGCTCACAGTTCTTACAGCCCCTTTGCAGATCTCTTCTCTCCTATGAGTTCTAAAGTTGTGAAAGCAGCAGTAGTGCCATTACAGCATATCAGGTTTTCACTCACTATGATTATTCTAATTAGTTGCGTTAGGAGATGGCTGTTAACTGAAATAATGTAGTTTGGTTGGAGTAGGACAGGCCCACATTTTAACAACCAGTTCTGAGAAATCATTTCTGAAGAGGAGACTTTTATCATTCAGTTGTATTTTGTAGGCTAGAAAATGGTGTAACTGTACAAGGCTTGTGAGCTTTAACAATGGGAATACAACCAAGACAATGTCAAAAACTGACCAGAGTAGAGAAACTGCAGTGTGCGGACATTTTCACAAGTCTGCGTTTCCATTAGCATCCATTCCAAAGCCGAAGGGAAGGTTGCTTGTTTCCATCTATACACGTCATCCCATTGTTTTTGCATCAACACTAAACTCCACTGTCTTTCCCAGCAATTCAACCAAAAATAGAGACAGAAAGAGGCAGACAGAAAAAAAGAGAAATATTCTTCTCTCTGATCTGAGCTCTTGTGGTCGGTATCAGAGAGCATTCCGAAAGACCTTCACTTCGAAGGGCTTCTTTGCCTTAGAGAGCGAGTGAAAACAAGTTTAAATAGTCTATCATTTGTTTTTACTGCTTTTTGTTGTGCGAGTGTGGCCTTCAGTTATCGTAATACCCCATGGTAAAAGTTGCTTTTATAGTTTTATTTTCTGCATCACCCAAAACTTGATTTGTAATGTTTGTATTGCAAAAACTAAAAACATGAAACAAAATATTTATACTTTTTGTAAAGAAAAAGAATGTAAAACAAAAAGTTATTTTTATTATGTTAGGTATGTGTTCACGTCATACTGTATGTGGTCAGTTCATGATTTGTTGTTTTTGTGAGTGTTCATTACAACAGCAAAGATAAATATTAAATTCATTTTGAATACAGCCAATATTTTGTAATGTCTTCATTTTTGATGAATTATGGATATTTATATGTCATAATAATTCATATAAATTAGCAAATAAAGGATGATCATGGAAACAACAATAAAATATGGACAGGACTTCCAAAAAAAACAGTGGTTAGAAACAAATGCTGAGTTATTAGATGTTAGGTTAAACGGATAGTTCACCCAAAAATTTTAATTGTCATTTAATTACTCACCCTCATGTCGTTCGAAACCTGTAAGACCTCCTCATCTCGGAACACAAATTAAGATATTTTTGATCAAATCTGAGAGCTCTCAGACCCTCCATAGACAGCAAAGCAACTACCACGTTCAAGGCCCAGAGCTAGCAAGGAGATCGGTAAAATAATCCTTGTGACATCAGTGGTTCAACTGTAATATTACGAAGCTACGACAATACTTTTTGTGCGAAAAAAAAAAAAAAAAAAAAAAAAAAAAAAAAAAAAAGATTTATTCAACAATCGTCTCCTCCGCATCACCTGGTGCCATTTTGGAGAATATCCAATGAATGCAAACAGCGTATGTTGTTATGTGTAAGCCGCACCACACGGATACGTTTTCTACATTTATTTACACTTTGATTTGAACGAAAACAACGTATCCGTGTGCGTCACGCAGCTGACACAGAACACCATACGCTGTTTACGTCGAGCTGATACTCTCCAAAATGGCGCTACAGGAGGAGACGAATTGTTGAATAAAGTCGTTATTTTTGTTTTCTTTGCGTACTAAAAGTATTCTCGTAGCTTTGTAATATTAAGGTTGAACCCCTGATGTCACATGAATTATTTTAACGATCTCATTGCTACGTTTCTGGACCTTGATCATGGTAATTATATTGCTGTCTATGGAAGGGTTAGAGAGCTTTAAGAATGCATCAAAAATATCTTAATTTGGATCGAAGATGAACAGAGATTACGGGTTTGGCATACATGAGGGTGAATAATTTGTTTATGACCGATTTGCATTTTTGGGTGAACCCCAAAAAAACTTAGTTCACTGCTTGGTTACACAATAACAAAATGAAAACTTGTTAGTACAATTTTTCAAAATTATACAAATTCTCTTTGTTTGCAAATAAATGAAAATTTACAAATATTTAAGTTAAATAACTCCATTATCCATGCTCCCGGAGAATTCATAGTAATTCTAACAAAAATACAAGCAAACCTAATATTGTAGTGAACTACTAGTTGCTGGTGTTATAATCTTGCCATATTAATTATTAAGCTTATTATGCCCTCATCGCCCTAAACACAAAGCTGCTGCTTCTCCAAAGTGTGCTACAATTATGAAGACCACCAAACGTCCCTAATGGTACTTCCTCCAGCGTTCTTTCTCTGTGAAACGGCATAAAACAAGACATTTTATTTATGTGCGTCAATGATTATGGGATGTGTGTAGACGGCATTAATTCAGACTCACTGAGATGTGGGTAATTCCATATGTAACACAGGACACAGTATCCAGTCAACAGCATGGATATCCCACCAATTCCTCCTCTCCGAACATCAATATACTTCCTGTAGTACCACTGCCATCCTGATCACATACAACCAAGAAAATCAAAAACACTAGACCAAATGCTATGCTATGCTGTACTGTGATTGTTAAGGAACAAACCTTGCTTCAACATGGTCACAATCTCTCTGGGTGACAGAGGAGTTCGAGCACCAAGCCAGACACCAAGTTCATTCAGTCTGACATCTCCAAGTTTCCGCTGCACTACAATGAACAATGAGCATATTTTGTAATCTCTTTTTGTTTTGGATTGGTATGAGAAACTTGTACATGTCACGAAAACTGGTGTGGAAGCACAACGAGGATGTGGAACTTAAATGAAATTAAGAGATTTACATGAAAGAATGAATGAAAATTGCAAGTAATAAGAAGAAGTGTTTCACATCCAATATTTTTAATACCTTCAATGGACCAACAGCCCTTTCCAGCCAAGCTGATGAAGGTGTAACTCATTCACTATCAGCATGACATCCTAGACACTGAAGACTGTGCATAATAATTCTATGGTACCCAACTGTAAACCTAAGATAATGAAATGTTTACAATAGCTGTTGTTTACATACAATTAGCCGTCTAATAATCTCACCAATATGTTTTGATACAGTGATAGTCCTAAACAGACAGTATTTGATGTTCTCATAATGGTAGAATGAAAACTAGCTTATCAATCTTGGGGAAAAAAAAAAAACTTTCAGAAGCAGTGTACACATTTTTTTAACTAGCCCCATAAGTCAAAGTTGCAAAAGATCCTAGATACAAGTATTAAAGTGCTTACTCTTTTTTTCAAAGGCATTGCCTGTTTACTTCAAAACAATTACATAAAGAACGAAACATCACATAACTCGTGCATTACCTTCACTTTGGTTGGCTGGTCCAGCAGATTGATCCTTCATCCAATTACTTTCATTAGCATAGCTGCCTAAAGGCTGTGTAAACTGTGTTCTGTTGTAAGCAGTCACTATCTCTGGACTCCATGACAGACTTCTGACACCTTGCAGTCTTGAGTTTAGGATGTCTTCTGCAGGTTCATGAATGACTTTTCCAGATAAAGTGGGTGAAGGTGGAACGGCAAGCTTGCTAACTGCTGTTTCAGGTTTGTTTGATTGTTGCACATCAGAAATCTCTTTGGTCTCCAGAGAAGAATCTTTAGATGTTTCCATAATAGGATAAGGCACAAACAGATTATAATACCTCTTGTAATACAAACTGTCATTGATGTGGTCCCACACTGAAGTCTTGGATGAAAAGAAAGTATGAGCTTTATTATGCTCTTTCGCTCTTGATTCTAGATCAAAATCCTTATTCCGACTGTTCAGTCTTTCAGGCTCCTCCAAGAAGTCAACTTTTATTTTGAGTTCTGGATTTTCATGTTGCACAGTGCACTCAGATGGGAGGCTAGAGTTTTTCAGAAAGGCTGGAACAAATCCAGGGGTATTGATTTTACTCTTGGTGATGGACAACTGCTCTGATAATGGCGCCATCTTTGGTTTCTTTTTGTCTTTAGTACTTTTTCCATTACTTTGAGATGTTCCCTGATTTGGTCTTTTGGAGATCTCACAAAAGCTTTTATCTATTTCAATGTCAGATAATGAGGTAGGGTTGCTTGGCTTCTTTGAGACTGGCACCAACAGCTGTAATCTCTCAAGTTCCTTCTGTCTTTTAGCAAGCCATTTGCTTTTAGGTCTCTCCGTGTTCAGAGTTTCAGCTGATGGGACTTTGACCACAGTAGTTGTGAGAAGACTGTCTGCATTGTGATTATCTTCTTTCCTTCTTCCTTTGGAGGTTAGTGTTTCATCAAATATGACATTATTTATTTCTGTTGATGCTGTTTTTTTAAGGATCTTCTGTCTGGAAGTGGTTGAACTTGGTTCTTTGGGTGCTTGAATGCTTTTCTTGGGTTGTGCAACTGGTGCCATTTTACAGTGAGGGAGGTGGGTTTTCAGCCTCTTGAAGGGCTTTCCACAATATGGACAGTCTTCTAAATGGGAACAAAAAAAAAATTCACAAAATGGACCCTTTTAACAAGACATTGATGATGTGTTTAATGGTCATCAGCATCGTAAATCCTCGAAAGTTTTTCATATATATATATATTTTTAAATGTATCTACATTTATAACACTATTCTTTGTATTATATCACCTTTGCATCAAATTACAAAAAAACAGTTAATGCTAATGCCAGGGTGTTTCTAATGCAGAGTCTATGGGAGGGACGGTAAATTTGACATTGTTCTCTCTTCTGAATAATTTTTTTCCTTTTATTGAAAGTCACGAAAGCACTATCGTGGAGTTTTTCTTTTGCTATTTGAGCAACTGGGAATGCAAAAAATATATTTGTGGTACTCTCCCATTCACTGCTATTCAAGTTAACCCAACTATGACGACTTCCGCTGCTGAGAAACACGGAAATGTGAAAAAGGTCCATTTCAATATTACAGGCCTACAGGACTGGACAAAAAGGGTTGTAAATCGATTCACTTCATTGCTTGGAGAAAGTAAGCACTTGAATATTTTCCCTCATATCTCTCAGAAGAAACATCTTAAAGACCTGATGAAATTGCTTTATGAGCTGTTTTCAGTGTTGTGTAGTGCAATTCCTTTATCTGTTAAATAGCTGCAGATTTTAAATACCTGTATAACAGCTAGAAGTTAATTTGGTCAACTTTCAGTAGTACACTGGCATCTAGATTACCTTAAATGTCCAATTTTGATTTTACATCATCTTAAAAACAAAACAAAAAAGGCATGAGTTACTAAAATTGACAAATCATCCATCAGATATTCAGATTTGATACTTACCCACACTCATGCTTTATCAGTTCACTGCCATCTTTCTATGAAAGAGGGAGAGATCTTCTCTGTGTCTTTTAAAGACATTATTAAACTCTGAATTGGGAACGTTTCTCACGCAGCCACACATAAACAAGTTAGAAGAAACTCTGTGGCATTTTTATGTAGCTCGTTTGCGGACAAATGAAGCAAAATAACGGACCCTGCGGGAAGTGACGGACCGCTAGAGGACATGCTGGATTATTTAGAGTTACGAAAGACCCCGTTAGCCGTCTTTATCAGTGCCTGTGTAAATACTACAAGTGTGCGTAACACCGTTGATCACGTCATTCCCGCGAAAGAAGTTATACAATCTTTTTCGAACATCAGAAACGACTTGCTATACATTCAAAAAGTTTTATTTTTTAATTAAGCATTATTTTTAAAATATAGTTATAGAGTTCAAATAATAGAGCTCACAGATAGTGTTTCCAGATATGTTCCGAGGCAATTCACATATGAATATAATTATTACAACGACAAAAACACTTTTCAGCTTGTAGGCTTTTTTTTTTTTAGAAATTGAGTTTTTTTGATTACTTTCACATTTTGTTTATTCTAAAAAATCATTTACCAGCCAAAGACATAAACAAAAAACAGTATATGGGTTAAAATACAATTCTAATATATTTACTAGAATGATTTATAAATCATTGTAGAATTTCATGTATGTTACCCCATGACTTTTTACCCCATATATACATATATATATATATAATATATATAATCACACACACACCCACACCAACAACACCAAATTATTTTAGACATATTCATTATTATAATCTTGTCTGTAAAAAAAAGTAAATAGAAAAACTATAATTAAATTTATTAGAAACGTAATAGTTAAAAAATGGTCTATTTTCCAATGTCGACCTTTGGCTAATAAAAAGGTTTGAGGATAAATTCTCACCAATGGCGAATTAGCCTCGCGGGTTGGACTACAAATTGACGTCATTACTGAATAAAATATTAAAGGGGATACTATTCTAAACTATTAGATGATTGGCCAAATCCAAATCACCGCAAATGTTTTATTCAATGTAGTGTTATCCAAAAATAATAATTCAATTCCAAATAAAACGTTACGACCCCTCGCTCAAGAGTCAAGTTGATGTTGACTTATTGGATTTCTGTAAAGGGACATGATGAAACTCATCCAATTAAAAAAAGTATTGGGAAAATGTTGGGAACATGAGTCAGACAAATTTAAAAGTTTTGGAAGGATAGCAGAAGAAGAAGCCCAGTCATGTGGAATAACAAATATAGAAATGAGCCCTGCAGTAGTAGTGCCACCCATTTCACCTTGGTTATTCCCTTTACCATTAGTAGATTTTAATTTGCAAGAAATTATTAATGACAAAAATAGACAACTCCGCAATCTCAATTTTCACGGATGGTTCCAAAGATCATGAGACAGGACGAGCATCAGCAGCTGTATTTGTCCCAACTTATCAAATCAAGACTGGTAAAAGAGTTTCTAATCAAGTAGGAGTTTACATCACATAGATGGGAGCAATATTATTAGCTATCAGGTGGATGGAGGATACTCGGCCAATGAATCTGATATGTTCAGATTTATTCTCTGCATTATCAAGTCTTATCAGGGGAAGATCTTCAAGACAAGACATTTTGTAAGCAATAAAAATGAGATGGCAAGAAGTTTGGAATAAGGAGGAGAGAGGAAGACATCTTTATCATATTCAAAATCAAGTTGGGTTAAAGAGTTAATTTTGGTAGTAGAAGAGAAGATACAATTATTTCCAGACTTCGCATTGGCCATACTGCTTTAAATTTTTCTCTATATAAAATGAATAAGCATGAGTCTGTGTGGATTACCAGAAACAGTACAGCATGCACTATTACATTGTTCTGCTTATGATAACGAAAGAGCATTTCTGTTGGAAGAATTAAAAGAAATAGGATAGAAAATATGACACTTAAAACTTTGTTGAATAATGGCTTGATCATATATATATTTACAGTGGGTACGGAATGTATTCAGACCCCCTTATATTTTTCACTCTTTTTTATATTTCAGCCATTTTCTAAAATCATTTAAGTTTTTTTTTTTTTTCTCATTAATGTACACACAGCACCCCTATTGACAGAAAAACACAGAATGTTGACATTTTTGCAGATTTATTAAAAGAGAAAAAATGAAATATCACATGGTCCTTAGTATTCAGACCCTTTGCTCAGTATTAGTAGAAGCACCCTTTTGATCTAATACAGCCATGAATCTTTTTGGGAAAGATGCAACAAGTTTTTCACACCTGGATGTGGGGATCCTCTGCCATTCCTCCTTGACGATCCTCTCCAGTTCTGTCAGGTTGGATGGTAAACGTTGGTGGACAGCCATTTTTAGGTCTCTCCAGAGATGCTCAATTGGGTTTAAGTCAGGGCTCTGGCTGGGCCATTCAAGAACAGTCACAGAGTTGTTGTGAAGCCACTTCTTTGTTATTTTAGCTGTGTGCTTAGTGTCATTGTTTTGTTGGAAGGTAAACCTTCGGCCCATTCTGAGGTCCTGAGCACTCTGGAGAATGTTTTCGTCTAGGATATCCCTGTACTTAGCCGCATTAATTTTTCCCTCGATTGCAACCAGTCGTCCTTGTCCCTGCAGCTGAAAAACACCTCCATAGCATGATGCTGCCACCACCATGCTTCACTGTTTGGGACTGTATTGGACAGGTGATGAGCATTTCCTGGTTTTCTCCACACATACCGCTTAGAATTAGGCCAAAAAGTTCTATCTTGGCCTCAACCGACCAGAGAATCTTATTTCTCACCATCCTGGCGTCCTTCAGGTGTTTTTTTCATGTTTGTTTTCAGCCACAGTGATCTTTGGGTTCTTCTTTACCTCTCTCACCAAGGCTCTTCTCCCCCGATAGCTCAGTTTGGCCGGACGGCCAGCTCTAGGAAGGGTTCTGGTCGTCCCAAACGTCTTCCATTTAAGGATTATGGAGGCCACTGTGCTCTTGGGAACCTTAAGTGCAGCAGAAATTTTTTTTGTAACCTTGGCCAGATCTGTGCCTTGCCACAATTCTGTCTCTGAGCTCTTCAGGCAGTTCCTTTGACCTCATGATTCTCATTTGCTCTGACATGCACTGTGAGCTGTAAGGTCTTATATAGACAGGTTTGTGGCTTTCCTAATCAAGTCCAATCGGTTTAATCAAACACAGCTGGACTCAAATGGAGGTGTAGAACCATCTCAAGGATGATCATAAGAAATGGACAGCACCTGAGTTAAATATATGAATGTCACAGCAAAAGGTCTTAATACGTAGGACCATGTGATATTTCAGTTTTTCTTTTTTAATAATCTGCAAAAATGTCAAAAATTCTGTATTTTTCTGTCAATATGGGGTGCTGTGTGTACATTAATGAGGAAAAAAATTATCTTAAATGATTTTAGCAAATGGCTGCAATATAACAAAGAGTGAAAAATTTAAGGGGGTCTGAATACTTTCCGTACCCACTGTATATATGCTTTATAGACCTCTTTTAAAAAGTAGATCTGTTTAACAGGATTTAGAAGAATTTAAAAAAATATATATTTTATTATTATATAATTTTTGATGATTTTAGTTCTTCCTATTCCATCAATGGTCCACACTCCAGTCCAGTAGGTGGCGGAAATGCACCTTAAGCTGGTTTGCCAACCGCTATTAAACACAAAAGAAGAAGAAGAAGAAGAAGACGTAGTGTACAGTACCGTCACTTGGAGCAAGACAACATTTTAATGGAAATCATGCAACGTTATATAGAATTCAAATGATGGAGTACAGTGGTATTTGTCATGGGTGGCGGCGCAAAGCAGTTAAAAACAACGACATTAACTTAATTGTTAATCTAAGTAAGAATGAAATCAAGAGTATTATTAAGAAAGACTGAAAGAAAGGTGGCAAAAACAATGGGATAAGGAGAAAAAATGTTGGTGGTTTTACAGAATTCAAAGGAAAGTGGGAGAGATGAGAAGTGCAGGGAAAAACAGGAGAGATGAGATCGTAATATCGAGGATGAGATTTGGATACACAAGACTAAATAGTACACTTTTTTAAATGGGTAAACATGATACGGGAAGGTGTGGATTTTTTGGACAAGAAGAAACAGTGGAACATGTTATATTGTACTGTCAGAAATATGAGACTGAAAGAAGGATGCTAATGCAAAATGTAAAAAATATAAAAATCCAATTTATACCAAGATATATTTTACAAAATAATTCATGGAATGAATGCTATAGTTTTATTTTTCAGTTCCTTAAAATAACTAATTTGTGGGAGAGAATTTAAAAATAAATAAATAAAAAATATAAATCAAAGGAAAAAAATGGGGGGAGTAGAAAGAAAAAAAAATTTGGGAAGGAAGTCCATTTTTGATCCACACTCCATTCCAGTTGGTGGAGGAAATACACCATTTTGTTTTTTGTCAACCGCCAATAAAATTTCAAGAAGAAGAAGAAGTCACCCGAGCTGAGTGGGGGGCAAGCTGTCAGTCGTTGAAAATAATTTATGGTGCTGTGATTAGGTCAAATATAGATTATGGTAGTGTAGTTTGTAGTTCTGCGAACAAAACCTTACTTAAAAAATAGAGGTAATACAAAATCAAGCTTTGCGCATTTGCTGTGGAGCATTTAGATCTTCTCCGGTGGCTTCATTACAAGTTGAAATGGGAGAATTGCCTCTAGAACAGCGTAGGTTTCAGCTGAGATTAAGGTACTGGTATGGTGTAAAGGGACATCTGGAAAACCATCCAGTTAAACTAATTCTGAAAGATTGTTGGGAATATGAGTACAAAGAAATTGCAAGCTTTGGTTGGGTAGTAAGGAAGGAGGCAAACAGCTTGGAGTTGAAAGACCTTGATATTGCTCCTTCTGTTGCTATTCCAGCAATTCCTCCTTGGTTGTTCCCTACACCACTAATTGATTTACAAATTCACAAATAATAAAAAAACTGGAGATGAACATGCCAACTGAAGTAGTAGCCCAACAATATATGTATAATACAAGAGTATTATTCTGTGTTACAGGTATTTACAGATGGGTCTAAGGAGCCAGAGTCTGGGAGAACAGCAGCAGCAGTTTATATTCCTACTTTTAAAATAAAAATGGCTAAAAGATTATCAGATCATGTGTCAGTTTTTACTACCGAATTATTAGCTATCATACTAGCTCTACAGTGGATCGAAGAAGTTCAACCAGAAAGAACTGTGATATGTACTGACTCAATGGCTGCGCTCACTAGCCTACTAAGAGGTAAATCTGAAGCTCGGCAGGGCTTAGTATTTGAAGTTTTACAAAGTTTGTTTAGAATAAGGCAGTTAAGGATAGAGGTAAAATTCCTCTGGGTGCCTGCACATGTGGGTGTGGATGGAAATGAGGAAGTAGACTTGCTAGCAAAGAAAGCATTAAATCATACACAAATAGAAATTAAGTTAGCTTTAAGTAAAGCTGAATTCAAGAGAGTGATATCATTTGAAGTAAGTAAGAAATGGCAACAGTTATGGAATAATGGGTCTAAAGGAAGACATCTTTTCCAGATTCAGGAGTGTGTTGGGAATGAGAGGAAAAGATACGGAAATAGGAAGAAAGATGTCATCTTATCAAGACTAAGAATCGGGCATACAGCATTAAATTATAGTCTTTATAAAATAGGTAAGCATGACTCGGGAAAGTGTGACAAATGTGGAGAATTAGAAACAGTGAAACATATTCTTTTTGAGTGTTCTGCATATGAAAGGGAGAGATATCAATTAATTCAAGAATTAGGATGGCTGGGAGTTGATAATATTTCTTTAAAAGTATTGTTAGGAAATGGGTCGAGGCTATCAAGAGTGCAAGAAAATGTGTTTAAATACCTGAAAAACACAGGAACAATAGATAGAATTGTATTTCTTTCTTCCAAATTTATGCACACTCCACACTCCAGATCAGTAGGTGTCGGTACGCACAAAAACCTATCCAGAAAAGAAGAAGAAGAAGAAGAAGAAGAGAAAAGTCCCACTGCCAAAGGCCCGCATGTTACGTCATTAATGACAGCAACCGATGAAGACTGAGAGAGCGAGAGAGAGTGTGAGGGAGACAGAGAGAGAGAGAGAGATAGAGAGAGTGTGAGGGAGAAAGAGAGAGAGAGAGAGAGAGGACGTGGTGAGGGAGAAGAGGAGAGGGCGAGAGAGAGAGCAAGAGAGAGAGTGAGGGAGAGAGAGAGTGTTAAACCATTCTCTTTGTTGTCTTAATGCTTTGGCAATACAAAATGTATTTTTGTCTACCCTAACTCTACACTTTTCTATTCTTATTTTATTCTACTTTATCCATTTTTCTTCTTTTAAAAAAAAAAAAACTATCTTTCTATTTTTTCTATTCTATCTACATGTTTTTCTTTGTGTGTGTGTGTGTATTTATATATATATACATATTATATATATATATATATATATACCTTGATACGGGTACTGTGTTAGCTAACCAAACTTGTCGTTTGCACATATATATTTGTTTGCTCTTTTTTAGTTTTGAAACTGCTTTTATTGTCCTCTTTTGTAAGTTGCTTTGGATAAAAGTGTCTGATAAATGATTAAATGTAAATGTAATGTAATGTAAATGTAAATGTAAATGTAAACAAAGCAGCGCAGCACCTGACTTTGAAACTTGTAACGCTCATATTTAATCAATTAAATAGCCTTTTGAAGTGTAAGCTATATCTCATTATACATGTAAATATACATTTACATGCATACTTAGTTTTTTTCACTGGAGCACCAGTCTTCTCCTCCCATTTCTACCAGTGATCATTGTTTCCTTTCCGCGGTACTCCCTGCACAGATATCAATAGCATCACTGGACTGTAGGTTGCCAGGTTGAGGTCACAAATGTTTTGAAATTTGTACTGTATATTGTGTGAGGTGATGCGTTTCATACAAGATCTGGCAACAACATGGGAATTTGTCGTGATTATTCATATAATGAGGTCTGGTCCATACAAATTACGGGAGATTTATCGGATGCGAATGTAGCAAACACATAAAATACGCCCAGTGGAATTTTTTTTTTTGTAGAAAGATTAAAAATACTGGAGAAATACGGGAAAATATTTAAACAGTATGATAGCGGGATAGAATGATAAAATACGGGAGGGTTGACAGGTATGCCACAGACATTTGATATAAAAAAAAACTAGCATGCCAGGATTCATTTGTGCATGTAATGGTCCAAAAAAGTAAGGGAGCCCTAATATTACTTTCTCTAACATTTGGTTACACATCACTTCCTCCCATCGTTCTTATGCCTATTCAATGGAGCAGTTTCAGCATCCAAGACAAGCACCTGATAATAAGTGGTATTAGTATCCTTATCCTAATTATCCTTTATTCATGTGTAGTGAAGAGCAAAAATGGTCAAAGAGCACTGAAACCCACAGGATAATAGGCTATCCAACCATATAATATCCAGACACACACTGAAAAAAAAACGTTTCATTCATCCAATTAAAAAAATGTAGGGTAATGATTCACATTTATATTTTTTGACTTGAGCCAATGAAAAATAAATAACTTGCCCTTAGGGATTGCCTTTAATTGAATGAAACATTTTTTCAGTGCATCAGTGTGACCGGACACAAATTGACAAGGCAACACATGGTCCAGCGAGGTTTTGTGGTCATTATTTTGTTCATTAACCCTTTGCAGCTTATGAAACAAACAAGTCTTGAACTGTGCCATTGACACACATGAAAAACAAATAGCCGAGACGTAACAGCTGTTCGCCGTCAAAAACACCGTTTTTATTATACATACGTTGATATAAAATAAGATAAACCCAACCACTGCATCTCAAACTTGTTTACATACACTGAGGACTCGCAGACATACCTTTCAGCATCTCTCTGGTATCGCTCAACAGACGGTGTCCAGTCCATATTATTTGTCCATCTCTTATGCGCCTACTTGGATATCCACAATAACGCGTGGGATCACCGTCAAATTAAGGTAAATGAACCTGTCATTGTGTCGCAGATGCCAGAAAACCAGACTCATAGCTATGAATGCAATATGAGGATGCGCAGTTCATTGTCATTGGTGTAGAGTCAGTGCGAGCAAAACCCCCCCCGCGGTCCAATACAATGCTGGCAGCTCTCCGGATATCGCACGAGCCAGGAGATGCTGCGCTGCGCGCGAGAACCAAATCAAAAGTCTCGTGCTGATTGTGCCTTCATCGCTCTACAATTAAAATGACAAGCATTCACCGTGTGCTTGTGTTTGCCGTTACTTGGGTCACTTATTACAGCAAAATTTTGGTTTTGGTCAATGGTATTATTGTGTAGGTTAAATACTGATATTGAAACTATAAAAATTTATGACAATTATAGTTTCCGCCATAAGTGTTACTACAGTTATTATTATACGAAAACATAACCTAACTCTATTAGACTCAGTTTCTTTATTTGTTTTCAAATAAATTAAACAATAGGATTGGCCTAGTATGTAATTTTATGAAAAACTGTTTTCAAACAGGTTTCAAACACATCGTCTACCATTGGTCAGAAAAACGGGTAGTTCCGCCCCAAAGCCACGCCATTGGTTGAGCGGATTGTCATTTATTATGTCCAACCCAATAAAGCCACTTAAAACTACAGAATTAGATTACAATTACGGTTGTTGCTGCTAGTGCAGGGGTGTCAAACTCGGTTCCTGGAGGGCCGGAGCCCTGCATAGTTTAGTTCCAATTCTGCTCCAACACACATACCATGTAGTTTTCAAATAAGCCTGAAGGACTTGATTAGTTGGATCGGGTGTGTTTAATTAGGGTTGCATCTATACTGTGCAGGGCTGTGGCCCTCCAGGAACCATACAATTAACAAAGAGTCGGAAAAAATTCTAATGTCGTCGTCAGGCAAAAAAGCCCTTTATTTTCCTTTATTTTCCTATTTAATTAGTAGCTACTGTCTGAACTGGAAAAAACATCTTCAGAACCAGCTCTTTCCTATGGCTGTGCAAAAGAAAGATGTGGATAAATTTAACACAGTTGGTCATTTCTGGCAGTATTTTAAGGGTGACTTAAGGACAAAAACCTTAAAAAGATGTATAAATGTAAGCATGTATTACTACTGTTCTATTTTATATGTATTACTACTATAAACACTGAAGTCCACATCCGGTTAACTGAGAAACAGCAGAATGAAGTCCTTCCTCTTCCTCTCTGCTGTCTCTCTCTCTCTCTCTCTCTCTCGCTCATGATAGGGCAAAACGAAGACAAGTCAGAAAAAAGGAAGGCGAAAAATGAAGAAAATAGCTCACATACTACGGGACTTTAACAAAGTAACCAATATTGGTCCTGGTTTGGAAAGGGTCAGTCAAGTCAAGTCACCTTTATTTATCTAGCGCTTTTAACAATACAGATTGTGTTAAAGCAACTGTACAGCATTAATTAGGTAAATATTGTGTCAATAATGCAAAATGACAATATTAAACATTCATTTTTCAGTTAAAGACTGAACATTCATCATTGAATTCAGTGATGTCAACATCCCGCTCAGTTTAAATAGTATCTTTGCAATAATTTGCAATCAAGTCAACGATAATCGCTTGAAATGAAGTGTGAAGAGGTGAGTTAAAGAAGAATGAAGAGGTGAGTTAAAGAGTTTGGTTCAGGTCACATGTGGCACATCTCTTTTTACTTTAAAAGCTCAGATGTTTAAAGGTGTTAATATCCTATTTCTAAGATAATTACAGATTGTTGCTTCACATGAGTCAGTTGAACACTGAGAAAAGAGATTTTTGCATATTTTGTTTCTTTGTTTCTCTTTTTGGTAAGCAAGGAAACAATTTTCGCTTCTGGAGCAACACTTAACTTGAAAAGCATAGTTATGTGTTAGTTACACTAGTTCATTTACCAAACAAGCACAACCTTCAGAATTTAACCACAACAACATGGAAATAAACAAATTGTTGTCAAATGTTTTGGGGTGAAATGGGACCTCTGCCACCCACAGCCATCTAAAAGTCATGCTGGCTGCTGAGCATTTTAAGGCCACCTTGTGGCCATGACTTGTTAAAGCACACCTTTAGATTCACAGGAAAACAGCCTCTGATCAAAAGTCAATTTCATTGATCAGACTCCCTGATAATTATTTCAAACAGCCATTTTGTTGTCAGTTTATTCATTTACAGTATGAGAAAATGCACTGTTGTAACGATGGAGGTGAGCACACATTGTATTAAAAAAAAATTGGTAGAAAAATTGATACATTCCCGGCAGAAAATTAGCAGTAGCCTTACTGTTACATTTTCAGACATTTCCTAAAAGACAAGTCAATGCAATGTGTAATTCAAAACACCTGTGGAAAAATCCATACAGAAAATTCCTTCATATCATTCTGCCAATTTTTTTCTGCTTTTTCGAATTTTAGTTTTCTCCAGATTGCCAGAAAATCATTATTTCTTGTACAACTTCAGGCAAACAGCCATACCAAACGTACCTTCAAGTCTTAAAATATAGGTACACACATCTGAGACCACTTTTTTTATTTTAATCTGGAGATAATAGAGGTTTTTGTTTCTAAAAGAATTTAAACACAGAAATTGAGGGTAAAACATAAAATTATTGAAATATATCAATTATCTTATTAATTATTAATGTAATATTCTGCACTGTTTTTAGGTCACTAATGAATAACTGTAATTACTTTTTTATCATTATGCTTATAATATTATTTATAATAAAAATTAATTTTACTGCCAAATAAAAGCATTTTCTCCATTACTCTCAGACATTTGACCCTTCTGAATTTGTATGTAACAGCCTTACATGTTTAAAGAAACATTTATGACTGAATGCATGAGTAAGAGGGGTTTTGGGGTGGGGTGTCATTAACTGGCCCCTCCCTGTCTTACCCAGTCATTACTCTGTCCTTCAGTCGTCCCCGGGATTGTTTGGAGCTGTTATAACAGCCTGTGATTCGTCAACCATTCCTCAATGTCTATGTTAATACTACAGTCTGCCCTCCATGTCCACAGGCTCCCATTTTTGTTTTTCTAATTATCGATCTGCTCGCTGTCACGGTGACCCCTGAGGGAAGAATCCATGTGGAGGCGAAATGGAGCCCAGAGTTGGCAGCGAGAGAACAAGTCCAGCGCACGAAAAGGGGAAATGCACCAAATTCCACTGTGCTCCCCTCAGAGCAGCAGGGCTGGAGCACAAGCTGCTATTCCTAATGCAAGAAAAGCCTAATCTGGACAACAAAGCAATACATGGGTAGTTTTTATTACAATGACATCCACGGGCGTCCGTGAGTTTGTCTGGCATCCACGTGCTAAAACACTGATTTAATTATAGTGATGATCAGGTATGAAAAATGGATGCTAACTTGCTGTGGATTATTTTGGTTTAGAAGTATTTTATTTGGCTTATAAATAGTTCTAATAAAAAAAGCAATAATTTGACATTTATATTAAATTATATATATATCCTTAGCCTATTTTGTTTGAATATTTGAGCAAAGGGTGTCTCTCTCTTATGTTGGAAAGTCTGATTCATTTTAGTGAATCCTCTCTCTTATATATAGAGTTGACAAGTCTGATTAATTCTAGCTTAGTGAATCAGTTCACCCTTAATGATTCTTCCTCAGATGTATCTTTTGAAAGTCTGATTCATTCTAGTGAATCAGTTCATTCAGACTGTTCATGTAAATGAACAGATTCACAAAAGTGATTCATTGATTTGACTCTCTGTATGTTGACTTGGTTATATAAATTAGGTTGTTTTTGTTGTATTTAGTATGAATTTGCCTGTTCGGGTTTGATACTATCACCCTGAGTGTGATTCAATCAGAATCCCTCATTGTTTTGTTTTTTTGCCTACAAAATATAGCTCTGATTAAATTATAAATATTATTTTTCATAAGGTTCTATCTGCATTCTGAGCCGTTTTGAGAGATTGAGCTTCAAAGTTTTTGCCTTCCATAGACTTCTGTAGATAGAACCCTTTTTGTTTTCCAAAAAAAGTCCCAGAATGTCAATTACAAAAGAAACATCAAATAATGTAAATAAATTGTCACAGAATAAGAATATGTGAATAACTCAATTTTGACAAAAATGTCATATAGAACCTTATAATTCCAAGGCGACGAATAATTGTCATCATTATAATAGAGATTAATGAATAGAGATTAAGCTGAGAAAGAATAATTCTAGGCACATGAAGACAAAAGTTACAGTTGGATTTCCTTTGTTTCTGAAACCAATGATTCTAGGGAAACTGAAGAATTACTCCATCCCTTGAAGCCAAAACAGGTCCACTGGCACATAATTCCTGTTTAAAGACATTCTTGAAGATTGCAGTGTAATATTTCATTAATTCGAAAGGCGGTGGAATGCTTTTCATTAAATGCAGACAGATGGTTACTAGGGTTTCCCTTAGTGTAAGAGTTGAATATGAACCAAGACATCATGCTCACCTGTGGCTTTTGGGGCCGATTACTTTCAATGAATGCCAATATAAAAACATCAACAAACTGAGTTTTAAATACTTGCGCATATCTTTATGAGCCAAATGATTTACAAGCCTCACTGGATACATGCTTGAAAAATGTTACAATTTATTCATAGGCCCTTGTAAAGAGCTAGTCTTATATAAATATACTTTTGATTAATAATGTTAAACAAAGCCTAATATCTCAAAAGTCACGTATCGTCTCTTTGAATTTTAAAACAGGCTCCAGATGTGCTGCACATGACTTAAAATTATTAATAAACACGTTTGATATAATATACAGTTACAGACTTAAAGAATGTTATGTTCATTAGTGTACGTGAAAGTGGTCTGTACATCTGCACCACAATACGGTTTTTAAAATCCCATCAATCCCTGTTCTCACATCATAGCCTGCAGGCGGATGGCTGAATGTTCTTACAATAACCCTGTTGATCATAAATGATTTCTTTGTTTGTTAGTCTGCATTTGTGGATTGTGTATAGGCACACTCATGATGAATGTTGCAGCTCAGTAAGCTCAATTCTGAGATAGAAAATGACATGGACAGGATCCAAAAACATTATGAAATTACTTAACAATAATTCAGGTTATTTAGCACTGATGTGCACGCAAATATGGTGAATTGAGCCAGTTCATTCTAGTATTTAACCATGCAGCATATATGGGCACCGAAATTAACACTCGCTTTGTGAGGGCATTCACATAGAATGCGTTTTTGCATTCCATTGCACGGCTTTTCATTGTTTTTCTATATAAACGTGTCAGATGAACGTTTTCACGCATGACATGCTGTTCTAAAAACATGGAGCTCAAGTTAAAATAAAAATGCATCTCTAGATTTTCTCGCTTTCTATGTGAATGGCCCCTAAGGTGTAAAAGGGGCCTGTTCACATAACGCATTTTATTTTCTGTGCTGCTTTTTAATTGTTTTTCTACACAAACATGTGCTAGACATGCGCTTTTGATGGTTTTGCTGCCTCCCATTGTTTTTTTTTTAGCATATAGTGCATGTACCCTGAATTCTTAAGATGCTATGTTAGTTCAAGTCGCGTTTTATAAACTCTAAGAATGCGTTTTGTGTGAATGAGTGTCGTAGAGTTTCTATTAAACACAAAGGCGGAGAAGGAAATCAGTTTCACCTTTTCTTCTTCAAAATAAAGCCAAGCAGTTGTGGATGATTAAATTTATTTTTACAGCATCTCGTATTGACATTAATGCCTTTGTTTAATAAAGACCCCTAATTTCCTTTCATCGAGTCTCATGACAGCCCTATATTTAAATCCGACAACTGAGCAGAATAAATGCTTACATTAAGTTTACTCTATTCTGCACTTGCCTCTCCCAGTATCTCTTTCTTTCTTTCTTTCTTTCTTTCCTTTCTTTTCTTTCTTTGCAAGCATCTGTATGTGTGTGTTTGTGTTTTGTGTGTGTGTGTTTGGCATGCACATTCCTGTGTGTGTGTGCCAGTGGAGAAAATTAAAGGCAGACTTTCCGTGGCAGGCGTCATCCCCAAATTGCACATTTGGTGGGGAATTTGACCTGGCTCGAGATGTGACAATAATATTCATTTCAGCGTGTACCCCCCTGCACCCCCATTTACACACAGTAGAGATCGTTTCTGAAATAAAAAAACCCAAACTAACACAGAAAGAAAAGAAGAGTGATTGAGAGAGAGAGAAAATTATTTCTCTCAGTTTTGGAAGATAAAAACCAATGGTAAGCAGATCTAAGCGTCGGCTGTTTGGAGAAGATATGATGGATTGTGGCTTTAATAAAGATTAATGACCGGATTATTTCCTCCCTGTAAAGTTGAAAGAATACTCTACTATGGAATATAAAGCTAACTGTTACTTAAAGTGGAGGGGGATTCTTAAAACAAAAGCTTTTGACCTTTTCTTTTGATGCATATATTTGCTAAAGGTCTCTGGCTGACCTCATACCTTGTATTTCTATCGCTTATGTCTTTGATTTCTTTTCCTACACAAGTTTGAAGCTGCACAGTGTTAGTCATCATAATCCTAACGAATGGCTTCCTTACGTAGGACCCTTGATGAAGAACTGTTCATATGTCTGAATTAACTTCTTAAATTATCCTCTCCAGAAACTGACCTTTCTTTTAAAACCTGAGGAAATGGTGTGACACAACCTATTTGCGTTGTCCTGCGGTTTCAACAGGCAGTAGGGGGATTTGGGTGCATGGTGGATGTTGACCTTTGTGTTTGACTCGGGCGCCGTTGTCACAGTGCTGCTTCCTCTCCAGCAGCCCGGCGCCGCTGGGACTTTCTGTCATCTCGGCCCTGCTGGCAAGAGTAATGAAAGCAGGAAGTTATCCAGCTCAAATTAGTGATAGTTTAAACACTGAGGTCAGCCTAAACAGCCTGTTCCACACTTCTTGAATATATCAGCAAATGTGTGACAAGGCCTCAGATCCTGTCAGCAAGGTGAAGTGGGAACTTCAGGTTTGATCTTGTTCGAGAAATGCTTGTTTCTTCTCATTTTGGT
This sequence comes from Sinocyclocheilus anophthalmus, assembly GCA_018155175.1. Taxonomy (NCBI): domain Eukaryota; kingdom Metazoa; phylum Chordata; class Actinopteri; order Cypriniformes; family Cyprinidae; genus Sinocyclocheilus; species Sinocyclocheilus anophthalmus. The sequence continues at coordinate 34,053 of JADLZN010012181.1, forward strand.
AATATGCTAACATTTTAGTGAGAACAGCAACTTTTATTAGTGTGAAAAGGAAGTGTGCTTGTATTAGACTAGGTTTCTTGGAATGGACCTTGTAGTTTCCAGTCAAGTTTTCCTAGTGCTGGCGAATCAAAGCATAAATAAATGTTATTTCTAACCACTTCCTTTCAGTGAAAGTCTACACATTCAGATGAATATTTTGGCTAGCATGAAAGGGCAAAGTGCATCTGTAAATATTCCACAGGATGGTGCTCAAGAGCTTGTCATATGTCATGTGCTTGTTGAGCTTATGAACACATTTATAGAAATTTACATCTGTCAGGTGACAGTAGTTTGATATATATCTCAGTTTATATCTCACAATTCCGAATTCTAAATTTACGTCTTGCAATTTCTTGGAATTTTACAAGTTTACATCTTGGAATTTTAGGGGGGGGATTTTGACTTAACATCTCACAATTGCACATTTTTTTCTGTTTTCTGAGTTTAAATTGAGCAATCCTGTTCTTTTTTCCGCCTCAGAATACAAACTAAAAATTACTGGGTAATTGTGTATTTTTTTTTTATCAAGTTTATTAACTTTTTTTCTCAGAAGTGCAAGAAAAAAAGTCGCAATTGTGAGAAAAACGTGCAATTACCTTTTTTATCCTGTAAGCAAGAACAAGCTTCCATATGTGCTATCAGAAGACTTGAGAAAATATCACGCTCCAGGGGACCCTCGCGCATATTTAGACCTCCCCTAGGAATTAAGTTCATCACATATTCTTGAGCTCTACGGAAAGGCCGGCGCTTAGTTATTGACCCCTTCAAGGTCAACTAAATGGTTAACTGTATTTCATTAGAAGGGTTTTTATTTTTTTAATGTAATGCAAACCACACAGAAGGAAAGACAGATTTTTGCTCTGAAGTAATTTGGCAAGAGAGAAAGATGTTTTGGTTTGCATTTCTTCTCCGTTCCTCACTCCAGAACAGGGAGAGTTGAAAGCTGTCACCAGGCTGGGCCAGGGCTCACATGTGTTTTGCTCTGAGCCATGTAAACCCAAACCCCAATCCACTTCTCCATTGCCCCATTTATAAATAAAAGCCTTTTAACAGTGCATATTTTAAATAGTTCAGCTGTTGAGGGAATAGATGTGACTTTTCGTGCCGGGGGAAGCTGAAGTTGATTATACGGCGATGATGAAGACTGATGTCACATCAGCCACCGGCCTTGTGCACTCTGGCAGTTTGTTTGAGAGATAGAAATGAAAATACATATTCATCCAAGTCTGAGACGTCCAAACAGCCAGTTAACATCCCCCAAATGTCTATTGCATAATAATTAGCATCCTTTGATCTTGTAGAGACAACCCGTAATTACAGACACAGTGAAAGCGCAGCAAAATAAAAAGCTATATGGCTGCCACTGGAGAGTACTTTCAGCAAATTTGTGTAAGGTCAATATTTTTAAAAAGGACTTCATTTTTATCATTTATATAGGACTTCATCTATATCATTTTTAGTAAGAGTAAAATATACTGACTTGCGGGAACACAATTAATTCTTCTTGATACTGCCATTCAATTACATCACAGATTTTTAAGTCACACCAGCAAGCTTCAGGGGAGTTGAATTAATGCGTTTCTAATTTCCGTTAGCCACAACCCCCACACACACACACACTACACACACACACACACACACACACACACACTCAGAAGATTTGCAGTGTCATTTGCCTTATTCCCAGCATGCACTTTGTTGTGTTGTTTGAGAATGCATCGAGTCTGATTGTGCTGAAAGCATTCTGTCATGCCTGACCAATGTATGTGTTCGTTTACTGGTGTCTGAAACAGAGAGGTTAAGTAAAAAGATACGATAAGTTGATGTTACTCGCTGTAATCCTTATCAAACGCAACACACTTGTCATTTATTTGTTTTGTTGCTTTGCTTATAATGAATTGCAAAGTAATTATTTTAGATTTTTTTTTGTACATTTATTTTTTAAGTGTCTGCATGATTTTATCATATATACAGCTATTTACTTTCCTTGGGTTTCACATATTTCCGAAATAATACTGAAAAATAATTTAAAACGAGTTACGCTCGTACGTACTGTACATCTGCGCTGCGAGACAGTCGTAAGGGCGGGCGCCCCCTAACGTCTTTGTAGGATAAATGCGCGCTGCTGAGAATGGCGACGCGTGGAGATGGATGGAATTGCGAAAAATTGTTTTAAGTTCACTGAACAAAAAAAAAAAGTTCTTAACATTTCTGTAAGCTCGACATCGAGGTAAAATTGTAAACTTGGGGCACGAGTCTGTCATCTCAGGTAATATAGTAAAAATGTGGTAGATTCTAAATTATGGCAACTTGACATTTTAGGTTAAATCACTGCATTTACTTAAAACATTTAAGCACATTAATTAAACGTAGTAAACTGCTGCTTTCATATTTTTTAAAGCTCAAACGAATAGTTCGTTTATGCAGTGCGGTGCAGTGCAGTGTAAAACAGCCAAGTAAAATCCCACAAGGGAATTTCACCATACATTTAAAATGCCAATCAATCCATCTGAAAGGCCAAAGCGCTGTGTTTTTTGTCACAAAGATGATTGTATGTTCCTCTGTAGCTGAACCCAGCAGGTGGATTGTGGTCTGTGAACTCTGCATGTCAGAATCACATTTCATTCAACTCCATTCAGCATCAGGCTATGTCAGCACACACAATGCCGTCTTGGCATTCGTTTCTACCGCACACTGTATTTTACAAAAGACAAGTAACTTTTAGTTTTGTGCAAACCCCAATCCAAGCGCTCACATTAATAAACTGGCTGTGGCCACATGTTCTCAGCGCCTTAGCCAATAGCCAGAGGGCTGGCATGGAAGGCGGTAGATTTGTTATGGAGCAAAGGAAAAACGACAAGAAGGGAAACCTGTGATTCACAAAACGAAAAGGTCACGGGAAGTAAGTAGACGCACGCACGCTCAAACTTACTCCAAACATCTCCACCTTATCATACATATATTCCACACACATGCTTGTTCAGACTCTTCCCCCCATGCTCACTTTGACTGTCTCCTCTGTAATAGGCTCCAGATGTGCTGCTGAGGGGGTGAGGTGTTTGTATGTCATCTGCTCGGGCGGCTACACGTACACCCATCCGAGGGGGATGCTGTCAGCCCTGATGGAGGGGGCCCCAGGCCTGAGGTGATGGGGCTGGGGGTGGGGCGAACGGGTCATAGCATATGCACATCTGGAAGCACTTCAGGTCAGCAGGGCCCGGCTGCCTGAAAGGTGAGATGCTTCGACCTGACCTGAGCCGCACAGCATGGAGATCTGCAACATCTGGACGGAGAACGGCCTAGAATATACACACACACCCACACCACACACACCCACACACACATATACACATGGAGTCAGGTCGCTAATCAAACTCCCTTGGGTGTACACACAGGCCTTGGAAAGCATTTTCATAGGTTGGGCTGAGAATAATGATGGGAAATAATAACAATCTCATCTCCTGTCTTTGATTTAGTGAATATTTCTGAATTTCTAGTGTTTCTAACTTATAGTCTTGCACGTTCTGAAAGTGGGTTTGACTATATTGAATAGCAGCTGAAAGTTTAAATATGTGACATCAGCAGGTTATCAATAAATAAGAAAATGATATAGAGTAAATTTGTAGCATAAAGTAAATGTAACAAAATCACTTTGCAGATCGCCATTTCAGTTTTCAAATACACTGACATACATTACATTTTAGCTGTTGGAACTGTTGTTGATCATTATATATTGATAAAGTCTTTAATTATGTATCTCCGATACAGCAGTCAGTACATCATGTATAGCATATTCTTGGATTGCTGGGGGAAAAAATCATATCAAACTCAGTCAGTTTGTTTATTTTAGATGTAATTAAATCTGCAAAGCTTTTGTTTTGACTGATTCTGCAAACATCTCTTATTTCGTCACTAATTTGCTTGTAGTCATTTAATTTTTTCTTCCTTATTTTCTTTCCTTCATAGAAATATAAGGGTAACCGGGATTTGCTTCCCATCATGCTGTGACATAAAAATGCTTACCATTGTGGCTATCTACTCGTATTATATAGGACATAATTGGTAACCAGATTTAAACTTAAATGCTCTAAATTTCTCCAAAGTGATCACGTCATACACATGTAAACATATAGAGTTACAGATGTTGCAACAAACTGTGCGAGTAAATGGCAAAACTGAAATTCATGCTCAAAAAGCATTGTGTATCAGATCTAGGATCTAATCGGTCCTTAACATTTTGAGTAACACATGTTCTGTACAGATGTTAAAGAAAAATATAGCACTACTCCATGACAATATACTGAGATTCTGTCAAAAAATATTGAATTTGCAATTAAATTGAGAATAATCAATTGAAACATATGGGGTAAGTATTGTGCCTAATCTTCACTCACTGCAAAAAAAAATTAAAATAAAAAAACAGTACATAAATGGAATTTGACTTAATTAGTGGGGCATTTTCTTTCTTTGTACATGGGCAAACCATGAGGAATCAACATTTGCTAAAACAAAAAGTTCTGGGATGTTTAGACAGGATCAACACAACCAGAAAAACATAGCTTAGCGGCATTGCATAGTATCGTATGATGCTCTAAAATTGTTTTAATAAAATTGTGTTGCCTAGTGTGTTCCACAAAAAAACTTACCCTGCAAAAAATTTGAACAGTCAGAAATAATCTAGGTATATCGTAGGATAAATCTAAAAACCCATATTTCTCTTACATAGTTTCAGACACAATTGAAAGCACATTGATGACCATCAAAATCTATTATATGAAACAAAATTCATTTTGAATTATTTATTTTGTAGCGTTGGTGTTTTGACTAACATAATGCAAAAAAATGTTACATATGGATATATTTTGTAAGGTCGTGTTGAAGTAATACTGTTGCCTGCAACAGTTTCTCAAATATGAGCATTTAGCAAAAACATGTATGCGTGTCTCTTCAGCTGCGGGATTCAACACAATAGCATAAGATTTATTGCTTGAAAAAGTTTTATTACTATATGGTTTCCAAATATAAGAAGGAAAATATAATTGCTAAAAAAAAAAAATCACCTTTGGAAAAACTGAAACATAATGTGTTAATGTACTGTGAGCGGATACATAGGTCACCATGGGGCACAGTATTTACCTTAAACAGTGGTGTAATATTCAAGACATTAAAAGATGTAATCCGACCTCAATGCTTCCTGTTTACTGACTAAAGTCCACAAATGTGTCTTTATTCTACTGAATGTAGACATGGAGACATTTTGGGTCAGTATTTTGCCAAATCTCAGCATTAAACTTTTTGTGTAATTTAAACCATTCAGTGATGAATGGTGAACAACAGTCCTCCATTGTTTGCCATGAAAGTGTCTTTACTTCCCGTCCGGTTGACCCAAAATAAAGCCAAAAAAGAACAAGGAAAGAACAGCTTACAGCATCCAGACGCTCCGTCTGCCACTTCTTACAGATTTAGCGGAGCCCTGCTCGTTGATTTGTTCTCCAAAGAGCAGACCTTGTGCTGTCTTTACAATCTTCGGATCAGTACAAACTGAGATTAAGTTTCTCAAAAACATACCTTCATCTTTGATGAAGAAAAAAGCCAAATGATAAGGGACAACAATGCAGTTCCATTGTTTTAGGAGGGGGCGAAAAGTCACATCCACTCTGCTCTTGACACTGCAGAAGGCCAAACTAATCCAGCTCCTCTGCGTTCTTCTCTTCTCAACGTCTCTTGCTTCTCTTTGTCCCCTCATCTCGTCCCCCGTTTCAGGCTTAATTGACAGTGGGCACCTGGTTGAGGCTGTACTCTTTGGCCTTCAGTCTCAGGTTTGCAATGCTGTTAGCCATATTCATTCCCTGGGTGGAAGTGGTGTTGGCACAAGTGGGTGGGTAGGTTGCCATGGTGCTGAAAATAAGATATTAAGATATTAAAATTTATATGGACTATGTTAAACGCATTTCAAATTCAACTGACAAATAAGCCCCAAATTTTAAAAAAAAAGAAAATGTTTATTGTTTTCATGTGAATCCAAAATATAGTGCTTAATTTTTCAATTTAAATGATAAACCATAAAGAGAAATTTAAAAAGTACTTGCTTTCTGTGGGCAGCATTTTCTGTGGCATTCGCATTGGCCCTCCCTCCGGCCTTGGGTACCAGCTTAAGAATATATAAATAGTTAATAATTCTTCATAAATACTGCATTAATATGTATGCATTATACGTGCACAGTAATGCGTTAGGTGTGCGTTGAAATTGTGCAAGCTCGTTCTGCTGGCATTATCGCTTGTCAAATGCGTATCCATGCCAGAAAGTGTTCCCGGTCGAGTTGCATATTTCAGCTGCTGGGAAAAAGGTATTTGGCCGGAGTTGCAGGGTCAGTTACTCTATACGGCTTTTAAGAATGAAGATTACTGTAAATCATAACCAAAGTGTAACTAGAGTCACAAAAAATCCTGCCCAATGGACTTTTCTACCTCTGAAAGTCAATTTGTATCCTATGGCTCAAAGGTCATGAGGGTCACAGGCGGATTTAATATGGTTTGTTTTCAGATTATCACTTCATCATCAGGGGATCGGCCCACCATCACTTTCACAAAGAGTGGCAGAAAACGACCTGCTAGTCAGTCCTTGTGCTACTTTTTGGACTATTTGGAGCTACGCAGCGCTGCTGGGAAAAGCAGAGCATTGCCGTTTCTGCTTATTTGCCGGCGCGGCCCTCCGACTCCACCAAAATGTTGAAGGAAAACAAAGGAGCTTAAGAATGAAATTGTACAAAAAAACCTAATCTAAAACATTTGGAAGAAGAAAACATGGGCAACCTGGAGAAGATGAAGTCACGGCAGGAGAGCAGAAGAGACGTACAGAGAGGAAATGAAATGAAACCAGAGCGCTTTGATGAGAAGGATTCAGAGAGTTACCTGTACGGGGCTGCGCTCCCCCAGGACAGGTAGTCATTTGGACGGGGTGCGGGACGGGGGACGATAGGCTGCTCCACCGCCGTTACGTCGCCTGAGTACGATTTGAGAAGCGAAGCATTCTTACTGGCCAGCATCGCCCGCTCATTGCGCCGAAACTTTGCCCGTCTGTTTTGGAACCACACCTATGAGAGCACAAGCCGAAATGACACAGTATGGTGGTTATTCTGGATATTTAGTGCACAGCGATGAAAGATAAATTGCAGAGCAAAGCAGATTCTAAGACTCAAGATATAGCTGGTATAATACTGCCTGCATGCATCGGAAAAAAATACTAGATCGAAGCTATAAAGTTTCAGATCTTTTTGTGTTCTGTGACCTTAGATGATGCATTTTTCTACTTGAAATTGTTCCTGACTCTCATGATTGGCTCTGCTGTGATCAGATTCAGAAAACGGAGTGTGACGATTGATATTAAAACAATCAAAATGCAATTAAAAGTTTCAGGCTTGACATAGCTCTGTAGGATGATATTTTTTTTAATTCATCCTGATCCACTGGTGCACACATGTACACCTTTTTTGCAGAGGACACATCAGAGGTTTGAAGAATGAGCAGACGCGCTTGTGAAACTTGGTTGGAGACCGAGCGGGAAGCCCAGATCTCGAAGCCTTGGCTGCAGTACCAGGCCTGGTGGAGGCACAGTGTCCGGTTACGCAGCGCCTGAGGAATGAGCTCAAAGTCTCTTTTATCAAAGCATTTCTGTATTGCTCCCTTTCTGGGACACATTAATTGCAGATGTGTTTGTTCTATTTCTTTCCTTTCGTTCTCCCCTTCCTTCTCTTGATCTATAAACGGGAATAATCCCCATCTTTCTACAAAAACAGTCTCATTACAGGAGAATGTGGAGACTGGCTGCGGCCTACAGCATGTGTGCTGAGAGGCAGAGTGATCGGCTGGGGATTTTTAAACAATCATGCTGAACTCTGACGATGGGGCCGATGACAACACCAAGCTTCAGTGTTACCATCACGTACATCTGTAACTGAATCTTTGCTGAAACCTTGAATTAGGCAAGTGGTTAAATCTTCTTTTGATTTTGGTCAAAATGGCTTCTTTTGATTTAAATTTTTTTTCTATACGTATTTTAATTTTGAGGTATTATGCAGAAAGCTTCAATATGTTTTGTATTAAATTCTCAAAATGTATGCATTCTCTAATCAACTAGTAAACTAAAAGACCTGAATGTGGGGTGTGACGTTTACCTGAACTCTAGCTTCGGTGAGATTGACCCTGCGTGCCAGGTCTTCTCGAACAAAGGCATCTGGGTAGTGTGTCCGCTCAAACACTCGCTCCAGCGCTTGCAGCTGGCTGCTGTTGAATGTAGTTCTATTCCTCCGTTGTTTACGCTTCTTCTTTTCTTCTGAGTTCAGCTGTTCATCTGGTAAAGCACACACATAAATTTATCTCAGGAGATGCAGCTTTTAGATATTTCAAATTTAATCTCCATCAGCAGGTGTTTAGTTCTCATTATGTTACTATTATAGCCATTTTTTATTATCTTGTATGCTGTTGATTTAGAAATAAAAAAATAAAACATTAAAGGAAATCATCTTAAATATAATATAATAACATATATATATATCATATAATCATTTTTTTTTTTTTTTGCAAAGCATAATCATAAGCAACTATTATTAAAATATATTTACTTTTTTGCCTTTGTAGTGCTTTACAATGGCTTTAAAAATAACAAATTTATACTGCAACCAGTAAAGTGATATCGGTTATTAAACTAGTGAACATTACTGTACAATGTAACTAATGAAAAATGTTTTATAATGAGCCTAGACATTTCTCACAAGACCATAAACCCACAAGAGGGGCTAATTTACATTTCGCCCCCCCTCAAGTCATTATAAATATAACTTTTTTTGCTTTTTGTCATGGAATTCTTTAGACAAACTATGTGTGCGATCACAAGAACTGTTTTTGTTCTTGCTCATGTTTCATCTTCAGTCTGCACTGAAGGAGAGATTTATAAACGTAGAGAAACTCGTGAGAAATGCCTTTGCTGTTCTTTAATCTGACCAACAGCATATGCAAAATGTCCACCAGCAATCAAGCAAATAAATAAAAGATAGAAAAGGAGCATGTCAAAACTGGAATATTTTGAAACAACATTTAAAGAGCCTATTCCCATCAGTACTTTACAGCCAAAAGCACAGAAGTAACTTAGACTCTCATGAGACTCGATAATCATTCATCTGACAGCACAGACAAACTGCAGCCTATGGGTTTGCCATCCCTTTGCTTTTCATGACAACAGTAGTTCCACGACCATAATTTTCCAAAAGGATCACAGATGAACACTGACATTTGACCTAGGCATAGCAGGGGGTATAGGCCCTTTAGGCCTGTTGGAAAGATTGTTGAATGCCAACATTTTATTGGTTCAATTTCAGATTGTAAAGGTCAGTTTAATTACTATTTAAACTTCCTGTTTGCTACATTTAAATGAAAACTCAATCGGTTTAATGGGGCATTGGGCTTGTTATGGGAAATGCTTAAAAAAGCATCTACAAAATGAGTCCAAGAGTTTTGGGGAAAACACTTGACAAATAACACATGAGTGAATGGATTCTAACAAAATATGAAATAAGACTATTACATTGTGTTTGAATACCTCATTCTGATTTCCCTGTATTTGTAATTTCGAAAGACAAACATATATAGTGATGAAAGCCAAAATATTAAATGTCACAGATGTATATTTACTTAGTAATCCACTATTTTGTAGCGGGTGGGTCAAAATGACAAGTTTCTTTTCACAGAGATTGGTAGGTCTGTTAGTAAAATCTGTTGACTTTAGCAATCTTTGCTTCATTATAAGACAACGGTTACCGTTAAAAAATGGCAAAAAGCACTTCTTGTGTTTGCATGCCTGTAACTCAAGAAAATATCTTAATATATCTGTATTAGATATATCTCTTTAAAAGAAAAAAAGTATCAGCTATATGCAAAATGAACCACAATTGTTTTTTGACTGCTGAAAATGTGTACAATTGTCCAGTTTACTCACGGAGCCACATTGAGATCTCTATATCTCTGGGACTAAACCACTAAGGGCCTTTAAAATGAAGATACCAAAAGGAAAGTTAAGAACCAGAATCTAAAAGGATATTAAGATATTTTTTGAATACTTCTTGAGTAACAGACATATAAACTTGAGGCAAAAAACACAAGAAGTGCTTTTTGCCATTTTTGAACTGTCGCCATTAGAATATAATGAAACAAAGATTGCTAAAGTCAACATATTGTACTAATAGACCTGCCAATCTCTGTGTAAAAATAAAATAATTATGCTGCCATCTTTCTAAAGTCATTTTTACCCCCATTTAATTTGGCTCCAAATCTCAGGTGAAACTTGTCATTTTGACCCCCCCCCCTTCAAAATAGTGGATTACTCAGTAAATCTAAATCTGTGACATTTAATATTTTGGCTTTCATCTCTATTTATGTTTGTCTTTCTACAGAAAAAATATTAACAAAATCCAAAATTTGAGGCATGGAAATTCCCGAAATTTGTTTGATTTGACACGGAATGACCCAGATACAACCTAATTCAGTTTTGAATGACACGATTCAAAGTTCAGTACGCAAACATTGAAGTCAGTAAATTTAATATGAGTTGCCTTTAATGAAATAAGCTAAAATACATTTATGTTGAAGCATTTACTGACTTATAAAGGAACAAAGGAAGGGGCAACACGCATAATAAAGAGTGAATTTTTGATTTTTAAAGTCTCCAAATCTAAAGCTTAATTTTCTCAACAAGAACACAGGTTTAACCATATTTACCATGTTACTATCGTCATTAGCTCAAACAGTATCTAATGGGAGTTGATTCGCTAGTTGTTTTTACATTTAAATGTAGACATTAGACACAGAGCAGCTCCAAAACACTGAACTTTTCCCCATGCATAAATGGCAAAATATAATTACGTTATTTTGTTGGAAATAATAATATAATACATTTCAAATGAACATCATTACAAACAAAGTAGTGAAATATAACAGTTATTATAATTAATCGCAGAATTAAACAAACCTGTAGCAGCTTTCACAGCTAGACCATTGTTTACCTTTATCGACAAGCGACTATTCATGCCTAGCTGTAATGCCGCTCTAACGTTACTCCGTCTTAACTCGATAAGCGTGCCTGTCATACAGCGCACTTGAATGTATTGTATACGTCAACTGGCATCCAACCGAAATGGGACAAAACAGGATGAATGTAATTTTTGTTCAATCTGGGAAACCGTGATATTAAGCGAGGTGAAAGGTAAAACGGGCTTGTTTAATTTAGATATTCTTTTTTGAATGGGAGTGTTATTTGCAGGCTGCTCAGTCTAACCGGATACCTTCGCTGTCTGCTTGCAGTGCGCTGTGATGGTCATGGTGTTAATGATGGAATCGCAATGCGAGTACTTTATGTATTTTCCGGCCGTCCCCATCTCAGACCTGTCGGACCCGGCCAAATACCGCACGCTTCCGCGTCGCAGTCACCTTTATCTCGGGGAAACCGTGCGCTTTCTCCTGGTTTTGCGCTCTCAGAACGTCGCGTCGGTGTCCGGGTCGACCGGCACTGCGGCAGCTGATGGCAGCGTCTCGGAGCATCACAGCAGTCGCTCTTGGAGGGAGCTGGCCGGCTCTCTCTGCGCCGTGGCCAGCGTTAGCCCTGGTGACAACCGGCAGCGGACACAGCCTCTGTATCACGACTACCACAGCAGCGGGGACGAGTGTGTGGAGGATACGGACGAGGATGATGCTGCGGAGGTGGGCTGCGCAGGTAGAGGGGGCCCGAGGTACCGGGGCTTCAGGGAATGCAAGCCGCTCCTCATTCACAACAACCCCGGCAACGGCGTGAGGGAATTCCGCAAGGCTCCTGTACAGGTGCTTAAACAAACACTTCAGTCTTTTGGAGAATAGCTGTTTATTGTACAGTTAAAGTTCATTGTTATGCATACAAATATATTTGATTATCTATAACAACACGGAAGTGTTGATATTTCCTGTTGTACTGTTTGAGAGATGTGTTTGCCTTTTCTTATGGCTGGCAACTATACAGAACACGGTCCTTTACAATTTACAATTGAGGATAGTCATAGTACTGCAAAGGGCTTCCTCTTTTTAGTATTCTGGCCAGAATGCTACCATGTGTCTTTCAAGTAGTATATTTCTATAACAGTCCTGACTTGAACCCCTGCAGGTGCACTCAGTAATGTTTTGCTAACTAAAAAAAGATGTTATACCAAAAGAAATGAACAGCACTTTTGAGAAATATCATGAAATAATAGGATATAAAGTCACACAAGATGAAGACTCCAAATATCTTCTAGGAAAAAAGCTATTTTATTTCACAAGAGGCGTTCTATGATGTCCTATATATTGATATATGTAGTATTAGATGGAGAAAAACACACACAAAAGAACCAGACGAATATAACAAATCAGCTTCATTGTGAAGCAATCCAATGTTAGGTCAACAAGCCTTCAAGAATTCTCACCGATAAGCCAGTCAAGACCCCCAACCCCTTCTGAACAATAAGAGCTGAGTAATGTAAAACTTTAAACTTTTCACATAAAGATTAAATTCAAAATTCCTATTAATTTCAGACTAGAAGAAAAGTGCAACAACTCATTCCACAACATAGCTTGAACTTTATTTATTTCTAAATCGACATTTGGACACAGCGTCCGATTTTTTCTCTTTTCTTCTGAGGTTTAAATTTTGGATTTTTGATTTTGTAATTTTATAATTTTATAATTGATCTCGACCATGAAAGTTACATTAAAAAAAAATAGAAACATTTACCTTGAGGTCTTCTCATAGCATTCTGTCATTTTTAGTTTAAAACGATTTTGATACCAAGAGAGGTTTTATCCTAAGTCATTTGACCTGAGTATTTTCAGGGACTCCATTTCAGTGTTTTTCTCAGAAGTTGGACCTGTTTGCGCCCCTTAGCCTCTCAAATGTCTGTATACCCCAGCCCAGCATACAGAAGCTATTTAAGATATTAATAACACCTGCAGATTGTAAATGACATCTGGAGAATGAAGTATGATCATTGTAATGAAGTCAAGTCATTTTAAATCAAGAATTTAGGACACATTTTTCACATCTAACAAACGTTTGACAGTCCGCCAAGGTGCAGTGCTTCTGTGGTTTTTTTTTCTATTGAAAATTCTCATAAGAAGCAAAGCAAGGCAATTCATTTTTCAAACAGAGGTACAACCCACCTTGTGAAATGAGAGCTTAGTCTGCTATTTGCACTGCTTTCTTGCTAGTCACACACCCAGTAGTGCAAATGTTTTTAAATGCACCAATCCAGTTTCAGAAGTCAGACATTACAGAGCTATGATACTCAAACTGCAGGCCAAGGTTGTATGACTTTGATATTGTCTCTGAGGTACAAGAACAAGCAGATACTCTACACCAGGCATTCTTAAACCTTTTTGTCAGCTGGACTCCTTAGATGTAATATATTTGCTTGAAGTACCCCCTGTGATTTGAATTAAAAATTTCAATAATATAATGGCACATCACATATTCTCTGATGTCGGTCATATGACATGCAACTAAACAGCAAATAACAGAATCAATGATGCAAACTACTTCAAATGAGACAAATTCGAATTCTGCTGTAAAGCAACAGAAAATCTTTTTTAGTAAGTGTTTTGCTTTTGTATCTGAACTTTAAAATCTTTTTAGTTGTGATAGTGATAGATTATTATTATTAATATGTATTAACTCTAATTACGAAATTGAAGGCAGAAACATATTACAAATTACAATTGCACTGTAAAATAAAAATGAATTATTTTTTAACTAAAAGGTACAGTGCTAATATTTATGCCTTAAATTCTTCAATTTCAAATGTTGAAACCCTTGAACTTTAAACATTTCAAATCCCAAGTTTTTATTTTGGAGAAATAAATGCTGTAAACTTTTGCCCACAAAAATATTGGTAATTATGCGAATGTGGAAATAAAGTGAGCCTAGTATATACTGTTTTCCTAAATGCACATTACAGTTTTTCTCAATCGCATTGGCTCAATTCTCAAAGCAATAAATTCAGATGTCTGAATAGTTAGTTTCTTGTTCACATTAGATTTGATTTCTTGTTGATTTAAGCAAATTGCATGTGTTTTGGTGGCATTGGCATGAATTAAATGTTTGCATGCAATAGAGTTCTGATGTTCCAGCACACAGTTGTGAGTGTGAGTTGTGAGTACAGTGCTGAGAAAAACTTAACTTGTCCCATGTCTCACCTCCAAGTATTTTACTTTGTTGTTTTATTCAGTCTCCTGTGGATGAGCCAGTTGTTTTAAGCGATGAGGTCATCTTCCCCCTGACTGTGTCCCTGGATAAGCTCCCTGTCAACACTCTCAAAGTGAAGGTATGACTAGTGTGTGTGTGTGTGTGTTCTTGCATTCATGCATATGGTTGGGTATTTTTGCGGTATTGGTATAAATAGAACAGGAAGTTCTTATCAGCAGTATTGCTGATTAGTTGTGGATGCTTGTGCAAGATTCTAATGTAAAGTGTGAGTGTGTGTGCAAGAAATGTCAATTCAATCAAACACCAGTGCTCATGGTATGTCATGTTGCATGTGTTTCTGATTGCACCTCTGATATATGTGGATGTATGTGTGTTACCTCAATGCAGATAATTGTAACTGTGTGGAAGCAAGAAGAGGAGAAAGCTGAGATCCAAGAGCATGGCTACCTCAGCATCCTCCAACAAAAGAGCCCCTGCCAAACATTCCGCCAGGATCTAAACACCTTCAAAGCGCAGGGTGAGCTCTTGCATCCTTCATCACAATACTGCATGATGTCATTATTGATTTAGGACCTCAGGAATCTGCCTTTTTCGCTTTTTTTATACATATGCTGTTTAGGAAATTGTTTTAAATTGGTCTCATTTCTCTTGCTTGCTAACAGTCAGCACCACACTTAATGTCCTGCCCCCTCCGACTGTAAAGTGTCAACAAATGACAGTCTCAGGGAGACACTTGACTGTCCTTAAAGGTAATGTCAGCCCTATTTCTAGCTCTTCTTAACATTTTATAAGCACAAATGATATATAGTTATAATACACTACTGTTGAAGGTTGGGGCTTAAGGTTTTTTGTTTTAAGAAATTAATACTTTTTTTCATCAAGGATGCATTAAATTGTTCAGGAGTGTCAGTAAAGACATGTATAATGTTACAATAGATTTCAATTTTAAATAAATGCTGCTCTTTAAAACTTTCTATTGATCAAAGAATCAATAAGGGGGGGAGGGGGCCTCACAATATGAAGTATGTTTTCCCGCATTTTTGATCAAATAAATTAGCCTTGTTGAGCAGAAGAGACTTATTTAAAACATATCTTCCAACCCAACTTTTGAAAGGTGTACCGCCTATGTTTATCATGACATGCAGGTGTTTTAATTATCAATGTAACTGTGATTCTCATTGTCCTAAAATCTCAGTTTCAAAATAGAAGCCTCTCTTGTGAATTTTTCATAACTACGAGTGTCTGTTTGTCTTCTGATTATGATATAATAGGTCCTTGGTGGTCCTAATGTAAGGGAGGGAAGAAAGACATGTATACCTCATTATAGAAGTAATTATTCCCATATTTATCCACCCAGTGTTCAAGGGAGAATGCTTGGATATGTTTGTATGACTTTATTATGATGTCCTTTATTTAAATCTGTCAACTATGTTCAAAACATTTTAATGCATTTATGAGAAAACAGAGGACTTGTACGTGGTTCAGTTTCATTCAGCTGCTTCATGGTTAGAAAAGTCCCAAACATAGATTTTTGTCTCCACTGCTATAGTGTAAGCACATCAGTAGTCATGATTTGTGCTAGAAATAGGCAGTAGTTCTGTAGTGCTGTAGTGCATCTCTTCTATTTTTGTGGTTTCCTGTATCTTTGTGTGATAGACGTCCTGTTTATGTATGTTTGAACATCTGATTGTTTCAGTATTAAATGCAAGTTCTCAAGAGGAAGTGTGTGTGCGTGACATCAAGATCCTTCCCAACTTCAATGCTTCATACTTACCAATGATGCCAGATGGCTCGGTGCTGCTGGTGGACAATGTTTGGTAAGAGAAAACATTGCGTGTGATCGCGCACACCTGTGAGTGTGATTACAGTATATCCTCAAACGTTCTGATTATGGTTTGATATAAATTCCTGTCTCTGATTAATAAACTTCTGCTATTTATTCAGCCTGAAACACTTCAATGTTTAAAAATTGTTTTGTAGATAACACAAGATGGATTGGTTTACTTATTGACAATTTATTAATTTGTAAACATCATAATTTTAGGAAATGTTAAATTTTAATTTGAAAGGTTATAGAATGTTTAACATTTAAAAAGTAACTGATCATGATGATATCAACATAATAATTAAATTCTTTATTTAAATCAATGCATACTGAATTGTGTTTCATCTTCTTTTCCTGGAATATATATATGTATAATATATATACACACAGTGTGTGCATATATTTATGAAATAGCACTGCTATTTCCTTGAGGATATACTAATGTAATTGTTATTCTTGATGGTTCACAGGGATACAATCATGCACAAGGATTTTTGCCCATGTTTTTATGTTTTTTAATATGCCATACTTTAATATTAAATTACAGTTTTTGCTTTTGAATGTTTCATGCATTTTACCCTTGCCAGTTTGCTTTAACATTTAGTGTCCAAAGTCATCATTTAGTTTTCTGCTTTTGTCCAAATGGTTATATTTTTAATTATTTTAATAATTTGTTACTCATTGTCATGATCACAAGATGTTGAAGGCCTACAAACAAAATAAATAAATAATAATAACAAAAAAATAAACAATATGCAGTGGGTAGGAAAGTATTCAGACCCCCTTATTTTTCACTCTTTGTTATAATGCAGCCATTTGCTAAAATCATTTAATTATTTTTTTTCCCTCATTAATGTACACCGCAACCCATATTGCAGAAAAACACAGAATTGTTGACATTTTTTTGCAGATTTATTAAAAAAGAAAAACAAAATTCACATGGTCCTAAGTATTCAGACCTTTTGCTCAGTATTTATTAGAAGCACCCTTTTGATCTAATACAGCCGTGAGTCTTTTTGGGAAAGATGCAACAGGGTTTTCACACCTGGATTTGGGGATCCTCTGCCATTCCTCCTTCCAGATCCTCTCCAGTTCTGTCAGGCTAGATGGTAAACGTTGGTGGACAGCCACTTTTAGGTCTCTCCAGAGATGCTCAAATTGGGTTTAAGTCAGGGCTCTGGCTTGGC
>JADLZN010012182.1:0-48715 GCA_018155175.1 Sinocyclocheilus anophthalmus
TTATTATACCTCTTCATTCACTGCTACGAATTGATGGCGGTCATATAAGTAAAATTTGAACCATGCTAATGCACTCCATTAATGCCAACAAAGTTTTCTAGTCTATGCAAAAGAATGTTGTGGTCAATAGTGTCAAACGCTGTGCTAAGATCCAATAGCACTAATAGAGAGATACAACCACAGTCAGATGATAAGAGCAGGTCATTTGTAACTCTAGTGAGAGCAGTCTCGGTACTATGATACGGTCTAAATCCATATCAACTTGTCTCAGTAGATCCATGCCTAGAATTACACCTGTATTTAATGGAGCACATAGCAATTTTGTAGTCAGAGTTTTCGGGCCTAATTGTACCTCTATGGGCGGGGTTTCATACAAAACAGAATCTTCACCTATTACACCAGTTAAACAAAGTTTAGTTTTCTTGTACGTGATGTTTAAATCTTTAGCCAATTTTGTAGGAATTACTGTAATTTCTGCACCTTTATCAAGCAAAAAGTCTATCTCTTTCTCTTGTATGCTACCTTTCACAAAAATTATTTTGTCATTGTGATGGATTACAGGGGAAAGGTAGCTACTCACAGCCCCAACAATTACTTTTTTCCTGTTATTGTTGTGCTCTTAGATAAGCCTGAATGAGCTGTCCTAAAGTTTCAGTGGACACTGGCGGAACTACTTCAGGGTTGTAGTCGGGCTGAGAAGGAGCAGAATTATGCATAGTATTTCTTCTACTATCTTGCAACTTCTTCCTACACTCTTTCGCCCAATGTCCTAATTTTCCACAGTAGTTGCATTTGCCTTCTCTTTTAGGCCATCTATTTTCTTGATTCGTTGTGCTAAACGTAGCTGCTGCTACTCTCACTTTTGCCTTAACATCAGCATCTCTTTCCCATGTAGCTAACCTGTCTAGGTTACTTCTGAGAGTTCTGTTAGACCAAGTTAGATCTAGAAATGGCAAGGCTTTTCTGTACTCGGCTACAAGGCCATCTGAACAGATGCGAACTAGGGGTCCCTTGTCATCTAGCACACTTTCAGGATCATCAACTATTCCACTGTAAGTTACAGCTAACTGACAAAACCTTTCAGTGTATTCACTCACAGTTTCTTCTTTCCTTTGCACACAGTTGGTGATTCTGGACAAGTCTTTTGGGTCCCATGTTATTCTTTAGAATTTTCAAAACACCTTCTCTCAAATCGCCTTTACTGGCATGTTGTAGTTCAGAAGTAACAGCAGACTCAAAACTGTTGAATTCAGATTCAGTTGGACTTTGTGACATCAGCTGTGTGACTTCTGCTAGCAACATGTCATTTGCTGATCAATGCTCTTCTAAATTCAGAAAAATGTGTGCGTGCTGAGGGTAAGCTCTGGGATAGTCTCTCTATATCTTTAGGTCCTAGTGCTTTGGCAACAGTTTGTACTTGGACAACAGAAGAGTTGGGAGGAACACTTTCAATTCCCTGAGATCTTCTCCTAGTGCCACATACCTTCACTGAATCTACAGGCACATCAGTTACTGATTGGATGGCTACATCTGTTTCAAAGAAAGCTTGTAAGTCAGGATAATTGTTATCAGGCTGACTAACTTCTTCCACATCAGTTTTTTCTGCAGCTTTGTTGCGGTTCATTTTCTTAGTCAAAGAGGATACTCTAGCACGGAGCTCTTTGTTCTGTTCCTCTAGCTCCGAGTTACGCTGAGACTGTTGTATAGCTAGCGCTAAACCAAATTCTCTGTGGCAGCAGATAATGCCTTTCACATTGTTCTTGCGAATACATGCTCCTAGTACCTTTTTACACTCATCTACAGACCAAGTCTTGTCTGGATGGATCTCATATTTCTGAGTTAGTTCTTGTCTAACTTTCTCAGTGACTATTAGGTTCATTTGCACTCCTAACAGTGATTTGAATTCGCTATCTGACCACAAAGGAGTCGCGAGACCACCTTTTTCAGTTGTGGGGATCAGTCTAGCATTCTTTCTAAACATTTTGTGAGTTTATTTGTTACCACACAATCAAAACACTAAAACTTCTCTGATCAACAGAGGGTACACTTGTTAACACAGATCAACTATTGTTAACCTTCCTTGGCAAAGCAGAGGATAACACAAATTACTAGCACTTTATGCTAAACTTCCCTGCTTAAACCGAGGGTAAGCAATTCTTCTCTGCCGAAACAGAGGGTAACAAATATTAACACGTAATGTTAATCTTCCCTGCCTGAACAGAGGATAACCAATTCTTCCCTGCCGAAACAGAGGATAACAAATATTAGCACGTGATGCTAATCTTCCCTGCCTGAACAGAGGATAACCAATTCTTCCCTGCCGAAACAGAGGATAACAAATATTAGCACGTGATGCTAATCTTCCCTGCCTGAACAGAGGATAACCAATATTAGCACATAATCCAAGGCTACTAAGGCAGTGATACATGTGTAGTTTATATCATTTAGGCGGCTTAGATGGAGCCAAAGCACCTGGGTGACGACTTAAACAAAGCATGCAAATGAAGTCTTCAGGATAGTCAACCTGCCCCTTTCATCAGTCCTTATTCAATCAGTATAACTACTCAAAGATTGGGGCACAGGCACCAAGAGCAATTTCAAACAAAAGGTGATAGTCTCAGTAATCTGGTTAATTTGACTAACACTATGAGAACAGGAACAGACAGGAACCTCTTGCTACAAACTTTGCTTAAGAGAATCATTTGTCTGATGTCATTTACCTTAAATGCTAAATACAATGCACTTCACCTTAGTTTTTCATGTGATGCTATGTCAGGACATAGGATCAGTAGATCTTAAACAGATTCTTAAATTTGTAATCCAACACTAGCGACATGCTAGTAATTTGCTAATCATGCTAGCAACATGCTAGTTTACTATTTCTTATCTATTTATCTCTATTTATGTATCTATTTTTTCTGATAGATTGTATTGCCTTCAAAACTTTAAAACTACTTCAAATTAGTTAAAACCCTCAAACTTTAAGCTTTTAAAAAGACTTCAAACTTTCTGGCTAGGCTTTTTCAAGTCAACTTAAAGTTTGTCTTGACAAACTTTTTTATCTAGTTATTATTCTTTTACTGAGACTAAAATGATCAACTCTAACTCCTCCTAGAGCTTTAACTCTACAGACTCCAAACTTAGCCCATATCTTCAGACTGATCTGAACTTAGTTGCTATATCTTTTCTTACTGATTGGACTTATGGTTTTCATAAAAATGAAGATTAAAAATCCCATAGACTTACATTGAAAAGTCTAGGCTAATCTGAACATTGTCAAACTCCAACTGTCAAAATTCAAATCTGAACACACTGAGGCCCATTAGACTCAATCAGACTTGCTTTCTATGTACTATTTCTAACCCATTCAAACTCATGTATCTAATTTTTCTCTATCTATCTATCTATCTATCTATCTATCTATCTATCATTTGACTATCTATCTATCTATCTGACTATTTCTATCTCTATCTATCAATCTGCATGGTAAATCCATTGGAATCGTTTACTTAAAACCAGTTAAACTCTGCGGACCCGGATACGGGTCCAAAATCGCGTTAAAAATGTTTATGCTTCATTTACATAGCCTTCCGTATATGGTATCAGCCCATATATGGGTTCATTTGAAAGCTTGGAGTGTCTTCTTTACAGAAAATACTATTCCTTTTGGTTTTTATATTCATAAAGCAGTAAAAGTAAGCTTAGAAATGTATTCGTCCCACACACGAATTTCCGCGTAACCATTGCGAATAATTTTGCGAATTTTACGAAGAATGTGTATTTTATATATTTTTCACAAAAAAGTCAAGTCATATATCACAAGAAAGCTCTCATTCTCAGGAATTTGACAATGTAGATTATTTCATTGTGTGACAATCACAGATCGAATGATATTCAATAGAATTGCGATGTGAAATTTTGTCACCTCTGAGCGAATTTCCATTTATACTCGTAGCACTGCTTCAGTCAGCCGCAAACAGCCACAAATATCTATATACTCTATATTATCTTTTAGATTAGGATCTCTTCTTTCAAACAAGACCATTTTCACGTTTCTGCGTGCTTCCATCAGTGAGATATATAGCATTTTGTTCAGATTGTGCAATAGACGCGCAAACAGGCACTCTCCGTATCAAAAGCGCTCTCAGCCAGCGCGTCTGATGTTATAGAGATCCGTGTTCGCAAACATTACATGTCTCTCAACTCGGCGGCAATTTCAGAGCCGTGAAATTTGACACCTCTGCGTCACTAGAGGGGGGTCTTCACATCCGGGAATTTACCGCTGGGGGTTTTGGACTCTGTAGTTTTTGGAATGTTTTGAAGGCGCGTTTCCCTCACGGAAAGGTTACTGCACACACGGCTCGGATAATATCAATCTATGATAATCATATTACAAGTTATATATGGTGAAGAACGTTCAGCGGTGCCGTGGAGAGGAATGAACGCGCGTCTGGTAAGGCTTTATGAGCATGTTTGCATGTTTTTGATATTTGAAACATCGTTTTGAAACGTGATAGCACAGCTAGCAATCTGATACACTGTTTATTGACAGAAACGTACAGTACATGCATTTCAGTGAATATACATGGATTATTACAGTGCTGTGTGGATGAACTTATATGTGTTTGTTTGACACTCTGAATGTTAGGGATAGCTGCCGGCTAGCAATTAGCTCTGCTCTGGACCAGGGATGATGCAATGTTGTCATGGAGAGATGCTCTGGATCAGGATTGAAGCTGATGAGGTGAGATGAGGCTGTGAATCAGTATCCCAATACGAATCATATAATGGAACGATATACGCTGAGATATGGGATATATTTATATTGTGATAAACCAGATATATTTTATAATGTAGACAGTCTTCTGCATCCTGAAATTGTACAATTTCAAACACATTGTAGAATACACAATTTGGGAAATTGGTCATTGCTTGTGCCATTTTGTATAGTACTCAAAAAACATAAATGAACATATTCAATTAATAATTCAATTAAGTTTCTTATGGCACAGAAGTAAATAGGATTGGTTGGGGGGTGGGGGGGGGGTATTGTGTTTTATAAAGCCTGTTTTTGCAGAGGAAACTCACAATGACACATTTAGATGCATAAATAGACAATTGACTCGCTTCACATATCATGTAATAACTCCTGTTTAGCTGTTATTTGAAAGATTCTTTTTTTCTGGTACTTTTTGGCATCAAACTAAGTAAATTGCAGAGAGCTGGACCTAATAGAACCTGAATTACAGAATTTCAAAAAAAAATTGTTTTAAAACTCCAAAAGCTCCTATGTTTTTTTGTGTTTATTGTAATATTTGAAAAATATATAATGTTATTTATAAAGAATTACACTCATATTTTGTAGTTCAAAGGGTTTTCTTTACAATGAAACCATTTTTTTCATTTCCTCCATTGTATGTGTGTAGGGTAAACATTTGAATGAGTGTCAAATTTAGGTGAAAATACCAAAAAAAAAAACGCCCTGAGCTTAAGTGGTTTTAATATAAAGTGTAACACTTTCTTTACCAAAAAGTGATGTTAGTCCTGTTACACATTTGTACTTTCATTACCAAAAAGTGTTGTTACCAATGTCCTGTTACACATTTGTATTTACACATACCATTCAGTGGGTTGTCACAAATGAGCTAAACAAACATTACAGCTGTAGATACTATGTACCAATTTGTACTAACACTGTGGTTACATACTATGTACACATCTAGTTACTATATAAGTACACGGGTATTAGGGCCACTTAATATAAAGTGGGACCGGCAAGGATATAATGAGGGAGGTGAATTTTAGTCAAAGTTGTCCACATTCTCAGAGTCATAACTTGAGGATGATATTGCAGATTTAAAATGGAAAAAATTCCTTATCTCATTTAAGTTTTGTCATCCAGTAATCTTGTCTGTACATGGCTTAATTGCAAAGCGGAACTGCTACTAGCTTTATAAACATACTTCAAATAGCATCAGTTTGCCAAAATGTAAATAAAAAATAGCTCAAACTAATATACCAGAACCAAAAGTTTACTTACACAAGTATAATGTTAGCTTCATTTCACCTGCAATTATTATTTTAAAATGAAAATAAAATACCTACATATTCACTTCGGATTGGATTAAAGTGTGGATTTAAGGTAACTAAATCGCCAAACCTCCCAGAAAAAAATAAATCCCATTAAAATAACTTAACTTTTACTCAAATCTACAATAATGCTGATGTGCTTTAATGAGCTAACTTGACTTGCCAAAGTGGTGAATTTCATAATTAAAACAGCAAACAAAGCCATTAAGTACATTATCTGTTAACTTTAAAGTTACTGGTATAGGTAAATGTACAAATGAAGCATGATAATGAATAATGTTTTGACAGTAACAAGGTCGCAAACAATACTTTAAATAAAAAATGGGACACAACCTTGTCTGTCATCACAGATGTTGAAAAAGCTATGAGCGTGATAATTTAGATTTTTTAAATACAAATTCAGTAATAAAAACATAACTATCTCAAATATTTTTTTGCACATGTTTACACAGAAGTGTTTACCTATTTTTAAAGTTTTTTTTAATATGTGAAATTAATGCCAGTGAAAGGCTGCAACAAAACAAGTATTTTCCTCATACCAATCACAAGTTTCAAAGTCCTTTAAGCACTGGAAACAAAAGTTTGAATAATGTATTGAGAAATTAATCAGCACCATAAGTGATTATGGCTTTAATAGATAAACTACAAGACACCATAGAATACACAGAAACAGGAACACACAGGAATAATGAACTTAATTATTATAAATATGTTGGGGGGGGGGGCGCACTAATATTGTTAAAACCCAGCCCTGTCCTATTTCACAGAAGAAAAGAGATGAACCGTTACCACTGAAAACTTTATATACAGTAATATACAAAAAAAGAAATATATTTTGTGAGTGAAAGAAGAAATATATTTTGTGAGTGAAAGAATCACAAAGCAATTATCAGTGGAGCTCATAATTTAAAAAAATGCATTATTAATACAATGTTACTACAACAATTATGTGGCAAATGTGCAATAACCTCTTGCTTTTGCGCAACTGCTTGTTTAAGTTCGTGCAGAGGAATGAGAGGGAAAGGACAAGCAAAATAAGGAAGTTTGAGGTAATGGTGGATTCATATGACAGAAAAACTAGAAAATAAGAAAATTATAATTTTGCACAACTGAATTCAAAATGCTTTCAAATAAAACTATAAACAATAACAAAAAAAGATTGTCATGAAAATTTTATCATACATTGCAAATGAACAGTTAGAAACGGACAGGTGAAATACTTCAGGGAAATTTATAGAATTTGCAAGTAGAAAGAACATAGGCTCAACATTCAGTGTCAGGGGAGGACCAGAAGTTCAGAAGAGCACAGCACAATATAAACTCTCTCTGTAAAGGATTCTTAGAAGACTGAGCGTGGTTGCTTCATGCTGTAATGGGCTTCAGTTGCAGACACATATGCAGACTCTGGAAAGAAGTCCTCATGAAACTCTGCCAAAAACCTGAAAGATAATACAAAATATTTTGAAGCGGAGAAGAAAATAACTGGCAGCCAGGTAAAAATTAAGGTACAATAATTATTTCTGATCCAAGGGTTAAATAAGATAAACAACAAACTAACAAACTTTCATAGAAAGTGTGATGCAAAAATCAGGTATAACTTTATAAAAGCTTTCATTATTAAATCAATAAACATCGTACAATGCTTAACAGATCATTAGTTAATATATATTCACATACCTAGAAAAATGAAATAATGTGCTTGTTAATGTTTACTAATGTACTTATCAGACTTTACCTACTGATTAACAGATAGTTATTTAATGTAAATTGATATGGTTACAAATGTCATTAAACTTTTAGTTCACATCATCATGCATTTCTAAATCTAAATGATTTTGTCAGATGGTTTAGTTGACCTCTTGGGAATCTAGCCAGTAGTGGTATTTTATAAAGCACTATAGTTAATGTTTATCAAAAGATAAATGTAGTTAGAAAATGTGAGCAACTCTTTTTAATAGCTACCATAACCGCTACTATAACCAATAACAGTTTTTAGTCTTTCTGCAATCTTTCTCTCCCTGTTGGAGTTGGAATGAGTTTCACGAGTTCGCACTTACATACAAAAGGATTTAGCAAATAGTAAGCATATTTGGCATGGTGTCTTGAAGGAGGGCTCTGAGCTCAGAATATAGCCCAAACCAAGAGAAATCTTCCCCATTCCCCATCCCTGGGATGAGAATAGTTTATGAGCAGTGTTGGGCAAGTTACTCTGAAAATGTAATCAAATTACTGATTACTCCATTTAAAAGTAATCACGTTACTGTTCTGATTACTTTATTTCAAAAGTAATTAGTAATTAGTTACATTACTAGTTACGTAACTTTTTTTCTCCATGAAATTTATGAAATCCCAGCATAGATTCAAGATTTTTATTTGTGACATACATGGTTATATAGAGAATATATGACCAGTAGTGAAATATGAGTACACGCTCCCGATATATATTTGTTATAAAAGCATCAACATTCACAGAACACTGTTATTTTTAACTAAAGCAAGCTGTGTGCATGGTTTGGCATGGCAGAATGCCAGCAAAGAGCGCTGCATTTATAATCTCTAAAAGACATCTCAGTTCATCGCAATCTCACAAATCTATGTTATAACACAATAAATATATGCATAATGAATCTTTCATTATGTCTACAATTCGTGTGTTATAATGAAGAGGATTCATGAGCATGCAAATTTCAGCACTGCATTGTTCAATGCTGCAAACACGTGTTATAGCCTAAATAGAAACTCTGCATACGCTTGCACCTGTTACTAGTTGCTTTTGTGCAAAAGATGAATAACAATTTATTTGTTTTAGATATTTTATGTTTAGATATTTCTATTTTGTGGGAGTCCCGAGAAACATTTTATTCTCCCGCATCCCGCACACATACGAGTGTCTACCCGCCCTCACCAGCACTCGCTCATCTTGTCACGTGCCGCACTCTGTTGCGTCGGGCCTCGCGGGTGAGCAGGTCTCTAACCCACTGGCACTTGACGCGACAGTGCGTGTGCTACATCCTTTTTAAAATCTAGATTAGAAATCACTGCATTCTACCAGCAATGTAACGCGGCAGTAATGTATACAGACCTCGGCTTGTAACTATACTCTTAATTACTACTTTGAAAATTATAACGCATTAAATTACACCGTTACTAAAAAAGTAATCAAATTACAGTAAAGCGTTACTGCCCACAGACACTGTTTCCGAGTGCGGTGGTTGGAGTGGAATATGGGATGAGGGAAATATGTCGTGGACAGCAGTTGAATTGGTCTGAGTGTGTGTGGTGTGTGGGGTGTTGTGGTGTATATATAGATATTCATTATATACTGTATAATATCAATAATATATATATATATCTATATATATATATATGTGTGTGTATACATAATAAATATACACAGAACACACATTGCAATTTTTTTCTGAAATTAATCGTGATTAATCCCACCTAACATTAAAGTTTTTTAAATATACTTTTATATTGCAATATTTTCACATTTAATCTTCAAATTAATGTAGAAACAACGTAAAGACAATATATTTTTAATATTTGTTTAATGGCATCTTTTTTTATGACTGAAGGCCAGTATCACTGATACCAATACTACTGATGTCTTTAGGAAATTGTTTTCCCCCCCCCCAATCTTTAATAATAATTCATTTTATTTAATGGCGCCTTTCTAAACACCCAAGGTCACCTTACAGCAAGCAGTAAAAATAAAACATAAATCACTACACAAGACAAAAACACACAACAAACACTCCGCATATACAGATAAAGTGCAGTAAAGACTCAATAAAACATTATAAAAAATCCAATATAAAAAGATATGTCTTAAGACGTGTTTTAAAAGTTAGCAGGCAATCGCTGTTGCGAATATCAGGGGGAAGGGAGTTCCATAGGCGGGGGGCAGCATAGCTAAAAGATCTGGCACCCATGGTAGTTAGTTGAATCCGAGGTACCACAAGAGAAATTGAAGATGAGGATCTGAGAGCACGTGAAGGGGTGTAACATTGAAATTGCTCATAGAAGGGTTCTTAGTGCTGCGTTCGACACTATATATCATGGCATACTCATAGATTGATTATAAAACTATACAGGTATTCAAGGGCAGCTTTAAGATGGTTTAGATCCTACCCATCCGATCGCTACCACCTTGTTCATTTAAATGGGGAGTCATCTCAGTTATCACCAGTAAAATATGGAGTGCCACAAGGATCTGTCCTAGGTCCTCTGCTATTTTCGATATACATGTTGCCCCTTGGTAATATTATTAGAAAATATGGGATTAGTTTAAAATTAGTGTTTACTATTAGTTTCCACTGTTATGCCGATGATACTCAACTTTATTCCAGTGGGGACGGAAAGTATTCAGACCCCCTTAATTTTCACTCTTTGTTATAATTGCAAGCCATTTGCTAAAATCATTTAAGTTAGTTTTTTTTTCCTCATTAATGTACACAAGGACCCCATATTGACAGAAAAACACTGAATTTTTGACATTTTTGCAGATTTATAAAAACTGAAATATCACATGGTCCCTAAGTATTCAGACCCTTTGCTGTGACACTCATATATTTAACTCAGGTGCTGTCCATTTCTTCTGATCATCCTTGAGATGGTTCTACACCTTCATTTGAGTCCATCTGTGTTTGATTAAACTGATTGGACTTGATTAGGAAAGCCACACACATGTCTATATAAGACCTTACAGCTCACAGTGTATGTCAGAGCAAATGAGAATCATGAGTTCAAAGGAACTGCCTGAAGAGCTCAGAAACAGAATTATGGCAAGGCACAGATCTAGCCAAGGTTACAAAAAAATTTCTGCTGCCCTTAAGGTTCCTAAGAGCACAGTGGCCTCCATACTCCTTAAATGGAAGACGTTTGGGACGACAGAACCCTTCCTAGAGTTGGCCGTCCGGCCAAACTGAGCTATCGTGGGAGAAGAGCCTTGGTGAGAGAGGTCAAGAAGAACCCAAATATCACTGTGGCTGAGCTCCAGAGATGCAGTCATGGAGATGGGAGAAAGTTGTAGAAAGTTAACCATCACTGCAGCCCTCCACTAGTTGGGGCTTTATGGCAGAGTGGCCGACGGAAGCCTCTCCTCAGTGCAAGACACAGAAGGTTTTGCTAAAAAAACATCCTTCAGGACTTCCAACGATGGTGAAATAGATTTCTCTGGTCTTGAGAACTTTTTGGCTTAATTCTAAGCCGTATGTGTGTCAGAAACCAGCACTGCTCACAACCTGTCCCATACAGTCCCCACAGTGAGCATGGTGGTGGCAGCATCATGCTGTGGGGTTGTTTTTCAGCTGCAGGGACAGGACGGCTTGTTGCAATCGAGGGAAAGATGAATGAGGCCAAGTGCAGGGATATCCTGGACGAAAACCTTGTGTTCAGGACCTCAGACTGGGCCGAAGGTACACAGCTAAAATATCGAAGGAGTGGCTTCACAACAACTCTTTTTGTGACTGTTCTTGAATGGCCCAGCCAAGCCCTGACTTAAACCCAATTGAGCAACTCTGGAGAGACCAAAAAATGGCTGTCCACCAACGTTTACCATCTAACCTGACAGAGCTGGAGAGGATCTGCAAGGAGTAATGGCAGAGGATCCCCAAATCCAGTTGTGAAAAACTTGTTGCATCTTTCCCAAAAAGAATCATGGCTGTTTTAGATCAAAAGGGTGCTTCTACTAATACTGAGCAAAGGGTCTGAATACTTAGAGGACCATGTGATATTTCAGTTTTTCAATTTTTAAAAAATCTGCAAAAATGTCAAAAATTCTGTGTTTTTCTGCCTCACGATATGGTGTGCTGTGTGTAGATTAATGAGGAAAAAAAATTAACTTTTTAATGATTTTAGCAAATGGCTGCAATAATAACAAAGAGTGAAAAATTTCAGGGGTTCTGAATACTTTCCGTACCCACTGTAAACTCGCAACAAGACCAGATTAAACTTCTAAATTATCTAAGTTAACAGAGTGTGTTAAAAATTTAAAAGATTGGATGACAAAACATTTTCTCCTATTAAATTTGGATAAAACAGATATATTACTTATTGGACCAAAGCAGTACCCGAATCTCGTGATTTACATTTTGCCACTCGAACGGCTGTACGGTTATTCCTTCCTCTACTTCGATTCCTAAAATCTTGGTGGTCTAGGGATTCAATTGCGCGACCCTTGGCTTTTGAAAGATATATCCAAGATTAATGTTCCCATGTTACAAAAACAGTTCCATGCGTCCCAATCCCTTTTCTGAAAGACATTGCTCAGCGGGCCTTTGCGAAACATTGTCTGATACAGGTCTTCTGATGCAGACAGCTATTCACTAGCATTCTTCTGACCTCTTCGACTGGGACAGTGGTAAGGCACTAGTGAACTGTTTGCTGGTGTGTCCTGCTCTTGTCAGCCATTAACAGCTACATTGTATTTGCCCAAATGCAGCGGATCTAGAGTTCTTAACCAGTTCAGAAATATCTGGATCCTTAGTTACGCACATTTACATTCTCTGCACCTGGCTACCTATTAAGTTCCGTATCAGTTACACAACATTATTACTTACCTATAAGGCCCTTAAAGGGTTAGCTCCTGCGTACCTAACTAGTCTTCTACCACGCTACAATCCATCACGCTCCCTAAGGTCGCAAAATTCTGGACTTTTGGTAGTACCTAGGATAGCAAAGTCCACTATAGGAGGTAGAGCTTTTTCACATGTGGCTCCCAAACTCTGGAATAGCCTTCCAGATAACGTTCGGGGTTCAGACACACTCTCTCTGTTTATATCTAGATTAAAGACACATCTCTTTGGCCAAGCTTCAAATAATGCATCTCATAATCTTTTAATGAAGTTATTTCTAATCAAATGCACATTATTATTCTTTAGTTTGGTTAAACAAATCAATTTTGCTTGGTTAGAACAGCAGCTACGCTAATTATGTTTCTATTTGTTTCTCTGTCTTTTGCCACGTACTAGGATTTACACAAGCTTCAGTCTGGATCCAGAACACCTGAGAAGAGATGATGCCAACCCCTCAGAGGACCTCAGATGATGCCAACCCTGAAACAACATACAGAACTACCAAATTTAGCTATAAGTTTGATTGCATCATATAATAATTGCTGTTAATATTATTCATCATCTGTTTTATTACGTCTTAAATTGATTTTTCCGTACTGCTGGTTCGTCTGGTCAGAGGAGAACTGGCCCCCCGACTGAGCCTGGTTTCTCCCAAGGTTTTTTCTCCATTCTGTCACCGATGGAGTTTTGGTTCCTTGCCGCTGTCGCCTCTGGCTTGCTTAGTTGGGGACACTTCATTTCCAGCGATTATCGTTGACATGATTGCAAAGATACTATTTAAACTGAGCTGGATGTTGACATCACTGAATTCAATGATGAACTGTCTTTAACTGAAAAATTAGTGTTTACTATTGTCATTTTGCATTATTGACACTATTTTCCTAATTAATGCTGTTCAGTTGCTTTGACACAATCTGTATTGTTAAAAGCGCTATATAAATAAAGGTGACTTGACTTGACTTGTCTTGTTCTAGAAAGAACACAAGCTGCAGAATTCTGAACCAACTGGAGCTTATGTAGCAATTTAGAGGGAACACCAGTGAGAAGGGCATTGCAGTCGTCTATACGTGAGGTAACTAGTGCGTGAACAAGAACTGCTGTATTATTGGTTGAGAGAAAGGGACGGAGACGGTCCAAGGATCCCTTGGTCCCGCGAACCGCCAAAGATGTAAAGAAACGGTTTAAAAACATGGTACAGGAAGCAAAGGAGGAGGACCAAGTCCTAAATTAAAAAGAACAACGGAAATGATAATTGATATATATGGAGACGAATTGCCGATGTTTTGAGGAATCCCCGGAGGGAGGGAGAGCAGCATTTCTTGCACGACATCACCCACTGCAGGGGAAGATACATTGCCTCACACAGCTGTTACATCAGCTCCGCTTGGACAGTCTCGTAAGTAGTAGTTTTTTTTGTGCTAATGTTTCTGTTGTTAAGTGTTCTGTAGCATAGAATGTAATTGATGTTTTTTTGCATCCTTTTAAGTACTATTTTGCTGTTTTGGATCGAGTACCATGTCTTTTTTTTTTTTTTTTTTTGTAGATTGCGAGGTAACGTTAACGTTGGTCACTGAAGAAGTGCCTGTGACAAACCAAACAACGCAAAGTGAAGGTAAAACGCATTTACAATCTTAAAACAACGAGTTATAATTCACCAAGTTAACTTTCTGGTAATCCTTACTTTGAAATTCATCTGTAATACCATTGTGTAGCCACTAGATGCCTCTATAGCTCTCTACAGTATATTATACAAGGATAAGCATCCTGTAGTTTCTGAGAACAGTGTTGTCAAACATAATTACTTACTTTTATTAGGTTTTGTATTTGGATATATATTTAGACATTATCAAAGACTACTTTTTGTCAAATTCTACTTTTTTTATTGAAATGTTAATGTGTCGGTCTTTGTATTACTGTTACAGTCAATCTTGAACCAAGAGAAAACATTTTGCTACCCATAATCTAGCCTTTTCAAATCATGTTTACAGTTTGTGTCTGTGTGTACACACAGTCAGTGCCAAAAACCTCACCATGTCTCCTACTATTCCCATAAAAAATAAAATAAATAAAAACAGAACGTCAATTTTTTGCTCTAAAATTACTGAAGACTACAGGAGGCTAGTGGCAACAGCATTTTTGCAAAGAAATGTTTACGACAAAGAAATTGTTCCTGTCACTCATTAACATTGCTAATATTGTTTTTTTTATTATTATTAAAGGAGATGATCTGGAGGGTACCCAAGTGGCACCTGTGGGAAGTGGCTCAGACACAGAGTCACAGAAAGGCACTGGAAGCAAGATAACCATGAGCCATATACTGGAAAAACAATATGCAGTATTAACACTGGAGGAAGCAAGACTAAAATTAGAAATAGAAAAACTGGAATTAGAGAAAACTAAGCTAATGTTTGAGCTACAGAAACTTGGACATGAACTGTAGATTTTATTGACTGATACCCAAGAATTAATCAATTAACTACATAAAGGGGTCATATGATGCTTTTTTAAAGATCATTATTTTGTGTATTTGGTGTAAAGAATATGTTGACATGCTTTAATGTTCAAGAAACACATTATTTTTCAAATACTGTACATTATTGTAGGCCCTCTATGCCCCGCCTCTCTCAAACACTTAGTTTTCTACAAAGTCCCTCCTTCCGACAAGCCAGTCTGCTCTGATTGGACAGCTGACCCAGTGCATTGTGATTGGCCCGAACACCACAAGCACTCGTCGGAAATGTAACGCCCCTTACCATAAACGCGAGCGTCAGCTTTCAAAATAAATGTAAAGACAGAGACCGAAAGGGGAACAGAGTCTCGTGACAGACACAGTGATGAATGTGTTTGCAGTACACAAGCCAAGGTAAAGACAGCTGACTCCACTGTGATCTCACTCTCTCTCTCTCTCTCTCCTACTTTCTCTCATCGCAGGCACACATCCACACCATCGAGGACGCCCCCTTCTTTCTCTCTCTCTTTCCTCGCCTCTCTCTCCGTTCTCGCCACTGGACGCCGCAACGTGCCCTCGCACAACACACCACACCGATAACCGTGCTCATCTCTCCTCCGCTCACACACACACACACCATGCGAAAAACTCCGCATTTTAACAGTCAATAGCAAATACTTAAACTAATAACAAAACAGTAGCTGATTCAGAAGCGCCAGATCCTCTCCTAGGTTCACGAAACGGTCGTCATAAAAATGCATTGCTGTTCTGTTGTAAGTAATCTTATAGATTCCTAAATGCATCTACTTTCGAAGGCCAAATAAAGTGCTTTTGCTTTTCGCACTGAAACACACAGCGTCTCACTAACATGGCTGCATAAACACTACTGCTGTTCCTGAAACCACGCCTTCTTTCGTCGCGTGAACATTTGGGCGACATTTATGCAAATCTTCCCAGATAGTGATTTAGATATGTGGGGGCGTGTTAGAACGTACCGTTTTAGGGGGGCGTGGCAGAGTCTTAACTCTTTGATAAAGAAATATCTCTTTGGTTTTTTGAGACTTTAGTCTTTGCAACTTCGGGATCTTATCTATGCACAATCACTTGTAACACTCCAAATCAGAAAGAAAACTTGAAAATCGCATCATATGACCCCTTTAAATATTAAAATGAAAGCAATGTTGTATTACAAATATCTTTAGTGTATTTAGATGAGTTGTTGACGATGTATTACGTCTGAATATTAAGGTAGTTCTGTTTAAATAATTTTAAGATTATATTGAATTTCAGAAGTTACTACTGATCCTCTGTATGATTTTTTTTTTATCGTATTTATTACCTTGCTAAGTTGTGTAAAACAACATATGCACAGATTATGTTGCAAACCCTCTCTGGTTTCATTCTGAGCTCTCCATGCAGACAATGAAACCTTTGTTTCAGGACTCCAAAACACCTTTCAATGACATTCCTTGTTTTGGCATGGGCTGTGTTATACAGAGTTTGAGCTGCAGTGACTGGATTCAAGAAGGGCGTGAGAAGCCAGGGTTTTAGTGGATAACCAGAGTCACCTAAAAGCACCCCTTGCAATTCTCCTCTCTCAAATGCATCATGAATTTGGGAATTCACCAAAATTCTTGAGTCATGGGTTGATCCTGGCCAGCGAGCAACACAGTTGAACTCTTAGTTTGGCATCACAGATTGCCTGCACATTAATACTGTGGTAGCCTTTCCTATTGACAAACAATGGCTCATAGGTTGAAGGTGCTTGAATCCTAATGTGTGTTCCATCAATGGCCCATATTACATTAGGAAATCCAGCAATGTTGAAAAAATCCATCTTTACCTTATTCAAGGTAGAGACATCAGTCGGATACAGTGGAAGTCTGCCTGACAGCACACAGGAAACTCTATGAATGATTCTTGATGCTGTAGACTTGTGTACCCCAATTACATCTGCAGCTGCATTAATAAAACATCCTGTAGCAAAGAAGCTTAGAGCTAGACATATTTGTAGAAGTGAAGGGATACTACAATTTCTTGAAGTTTCGGGCCTCAGTTGCTCCTCCAAGTCAAATGCTAATTGTTGAATCATATGTCTTGGAAATCTCAGTTTTTCTAGCAGTTCCTTTTCAGAAAGGACTTCCAGTGGATTTGAACAGTCTTTGAAAACCCTTTTGCTTCTTATTGCACGTTCATAAAACCAAAGATTAAAATTTGCCATAGCACAAGACAAACAAAAGTCAGGCCACTTTTCTGAATCTGGCACAGCTGACAGTTGGTTTCCATGGCAACATAGATTGTAAGGAAACGTTAGCCATGGGGCAATCAGTCTTACTTTTTAGTCTTAAATTAGACCCATCTAAGATTTTATGCAACTGGCTTACAAAGTAAAGACCAGTCTTAAAGAAAAAATTTAGATGACTAACTTGTAAGACTAGTCTAAAACAGTTTTATGCAACCGGCCCCTGGTTTCTTAAGTATGGGAGTAATAATAGCAGATTTAAGAGATGGAGGTACAGAACCAGAGACAAGTGAAGCGTGAACAATTTTAGTAATCAATGGCGACAGGGCTGGTAAACAAGCTTTCACTAAAGGAGTTGGTACAGGGTCTAACTGACAAGTCGAAGATTTAGATTTATTTATCAGACCCACTATCTCTGAAGTAGTTGCTAGTGTAAAGGTAGAGAAAACAGAGTGGGGAGGTGCGTGAGAGATAGACTGACAGGAGTCATAGTGGAAAGTACTATTAAGTAATTGCTGATGTACATTTTTTACCTTAGACTCAAAAAAGTCATAAAACGATCACATAAGTCAGTGCAATACATATCAGATGGCAAAGAATCAGCAGAACCAGCAGGTGATCTGATATGGACAGATCAGAAACAGTACAATTATAGTTATACCAGAACAGCAAACAAGATCAGGAGTATGCCCCTTAGAATGAGTGGGCATTGTGTTAAATTGCTGCATACCAAAGCAATCCAAGCATGATAAAAATTAACTTGTAAATGCATTACTGACATTATCTATATGAATGTTAAAATCACCCAGCATAATAACATTTGGAGACATGGAACATAGATAAGTCAAGAGTTGAGAAAGTTCAGTTAAAAAGGCATTATTGCTCTTGAGAGGGCGGTAAATAGTTGTGAGGATGGTAGGAATCTCCCCATTAATTTTTAAGGCAATTGATTCCAAAGAAGAATATGCAGGCAAAGTTAACTGAGATACTTTCAATTTCTCTTTATAAAGTATCGCTAGCCCCCCTCCCCATCCCGTAACCGTGTCTCAGTTAAACAGAGAAAGTCAAACTTACGGTCAGACAACAGATAGTACACCAGAGGACCTTTAGTAGAAAGTGATTGTATTTTTAGTTATCCAAAGGAGAGATTGTTTTTACCAGAATCGTTGCCAACTGATCTGGCCAGGTTGGTTAGTACACTGTGATCAACAGTCCGTGTGAGCCTCCTCGCCGAGCGTGGCTTAGATGACCAAAAATACCATATTTGACATGAGCCATCGATGTTATAACTCCACCGAGACCCGCGATGTATATATTTCTGATGTGGTATGTACACAATATCTGAGGAAAGATGTAAAGCTGACGGAAGATTAAAAGGACGCAAACAGAGCTGAATAAGTTCAGCCGCCGAATACTGGAGCATCATCCATACCACAGAATGGTATACAGCAGAAAGGACGACCCAGATGTAGTTCATCCGCCCCAAAAGCTCAATGATCTTCATAGTTGATCCCTGTGCCAGAGGTACCACGAAGAAACAGGTCAGTAACCGGCAGGCAAACCGGCAACCGCAGAAAACATTAACACGCAAATCAACCAGCGTGCAAACCTGCCGAATCAGAGTGGATACACAAATCAGAGTGACTCCTTAAAACAGTGCATAAACAGTGGTGTATAAAGTACCTGAAAGCCATACTCAAGCAATCTTACAAGAAAATGACTTTGGTAGAAGTTGAAGTCACCGTTTAGAATATTACTTGAGTAAAAGTCTTAAAGTATGTGATATTTATTGTACTTAAGTACGAAAAGTATTTTTTAAATCTTAAACATACTTATTGAAAGTAAAAGTACAAGTAAATGCAAAATGGAAAAAAAGCAAATAAATATATATATAAAAAAATTTCATAAAATAATTTCACGGCTCTGGTAGCCAAAATGGGTGTTCAGTTTAAGCTTTCTTCCATTTTGTATTTTGGGGTAGATAAGAAGGCACGCATCGGTACTTAGTGTCTGTAATCCAACGTAGAAACATTTCTGGATCTGCATCGACTAGCATTTAGATGTATTTACACAGTTTATGTATCTCAAAGGGGACATGGATCCATTTAACCTGCAGTTACAGATGGATAAATAATGTTTTGTTTTTAACATAAAACGTTGAATACTGATATGTGAAATAATTTAAAACATGAACAAAATAGTCAAAATGTGAAATTAAAACCGCCAGTAGGTGGCAGCAAGTGACTGTTAATAAGTGAGTCATTGAGATTCAACCGATTCATTCAAACGACTGATTCATTCAGGAACAAAGCGTTTGACTGTGTTAATGAGTGAATCACTGAATCATTTTTATCAACCGATTTGTTCAGAGACGCAAAACAGTGCTGTGATCTTTTTTTGGAACTATTTTCATTGGCAAAATTGAGCAAAAAAAGGCAATACTGTGTCTAAAATGTAAGTCACTTATTGCTTTACTGAACTTGTATAAAATTATTATTAAATGTGTTCATGCTGATATTGCAGAAAAAACACGGCAGGCTACTCTTTGAGATTTAGAAGTACTAAAAAGTTTAAAATTCCCTCTGAGCAGCGGCAGCTAATAGCGCTTCCCTCCGAGCAGCGGCAGCTAATAGCGCCAGCGTTCACCCGGAAGATATTTAACCATTGACTATAGCCATTCAACATTACAGTATAATTGAGAGCTATCAATTTTAACATTTATTAGACTTTAAAAAATAACTTCTAATTTAAGTTAACTTAAAACAATCTTCACATAAACCAATTATAATAAATGTCATATTTACTGTGCCCCTCAGCAAGTAGGAAATAAACAGAAATTGAATAAAGTTATCAAACAATAAATTCTAAATTAAATACAGATGAAGCCTTAAAGCTATAAAAGTTATTGATTTCCTCTTTTTTTCTTTGAGTAACAGACATCACAGCATCTGGATATTAGGTTATTTTGGCTGCTATTTCTTTAAGAGCTGCCGCTGCTGAGCATGCTGAGCTTGCTGAGCTGACACTCACCATATTTTCTCTAAATCTCTTTACCTTTTCTGACCCACTTCAGGTTTTAGTTTCTTACTAATGAACTGTGAGTTGATCCGGTGTGGTAGATGAGCGGAGAGAGTGCTGGGATGCCCAGAGCTAAATTCATGACTTAAGACCCACTACATTGCCTGGACGCATTTATTTCGCGCTTTGATATTAATGATACGACCTAAAGCGCACACGGCGCCTTTGAAGAGCACGTGCTGCGAGCACAGTACTGTTTCCGCGCTCATTTGACTCGAGCCTGGCACTGAAGGGAAGTTGGAACACGCATCTGAAACATCTCTGGTTTGATGTGGTCGTAAAGCTGTTCTGTGACTGAATAAATGCACTTCATGTCAAGAGAAAAAGTGACAGAAACAGCAGTTGTGAGTTTTTTAACGTGCTAAACAGAAAAAATGTATCGCCTGCATTAACGTGCTAATTTTGAAAAGCAACTATATATATATATATATATTTATACATACATACACCAAAGTGGGAAAAGTTTGCCCAATGTAGGGTATCAGGACGAATCAGAAAATTTAAGATGTGATAAAGACCAGTTGAAACACGGAGGAGGCCGAATTCCCACAGAGGCACAAGACACAGGATGTCGTAAATAGATCCTGCGCACAAGCCTGACCAGCTAGCAGTTTGGTGAGTAGCTAACAGCATTTTAACAAAAGAACACATTGACAATCCAAGGAGATTGTCAATTTTGGGGCAAATAAACAAGATTAATGGTCAAAGAGATGCACAGCACGACCATCACATGTAAACCAGTGACGATCACGAGCTCTTTGGATTGACTTCCCCCACCTCGGAGACAAAGAACAGACTGAGATTCCTTACAGACATCTTGATCTCTGGTCTTCATACATTCACAAACATTCACAAAATGGCACAGAAACTGCCTTTCCATGAAAATATGCATCTAAATGACACTAAAAGGACTTGTGAGCAACTAATAATTTCTATGCATAACTCCATATTATGTATGTAAACCACATGTGACTATCAGGTCTTAATCATTTAGTGTGTATGTATTTTGAATAAAAGTGAATAGTTTATAGGATTATATTCATGTTTAGTATGTGTGTGTTTAATTCTTCTTGCTTGAAACGTTTCTTCCATTCAATTCTTTGTCAAATGTATCATATTCTTATTATAGAATTCATGTGTAACTTACACTTTGCAAGAGTGGGAAAATTTGGACCATGTGACTGATGAGATGACACGTTGATTTATGTATGGGGAGGAGAAATATACAACACCCCAAGCAAAGACGATATCTAATTGGTCAAGGCACCATTTGGGATGTGTCCAAAAGCCCAGTTTAAATACTCAGGACACCATAAAAAATTTTTTTTTCTCTTTTTCCCTTTTCCCTGCTTTTTAGTCATAGCTTTGAGCTATGCTTTTTAGTCATGCTCTTTGAGCGTGCTCTGGCTTACACGCCAGCTCCTCCAAAACCTTGAGGAGAAACACCACCTATTTTCCATTGAGAGTTTTGTGTTCTTCTGAGTTACCTTTTGCCTAACGCCGTGCCTCGAGTGCCATCTAAAACTTCAACTTCAACCACAACTCCGCGTCGTCAGCCAACGCCCAATCACTGGCTTCCCAAGACTGAATTTTCAGCCAATCAGCAACCGCAGGAAACCCCCTTTTCTGCAAGGACGACAACAAAGGGAACCCCCGTACACAGGCAACGCAAGTAACTCCAGATCCTATCTGAACTGGTGCATTTAATATACATTTTAACCTCATTGAGGAACTCAATGCGAGGGTTAATTAAGTGATTGATAGTTGTTTAGATCTATGCAATTGTACACATTGCTGTAAACTTGGGATTTCACATTTTCATCCTCTTAAACATTTTTTTAAATGGAAGAAGGAAAAACTTGGCCTCAAACCCAAAGAGATATTCTTTATAAAAGTTAAGACTCGTCCACGCTCTCCTAAAACGCCTTGTTTAAACACGCCCCCACATGTCTACGTCACTATCCGGGAAGATTTGCATAACACCGCCCAAAAAGTATATGCAAGGCATAACTTTTATTCTCGCTGTATTTTTGTTGCCGCCGCCGCCATGTCGTGGAGACACTGTGAAAGCGAAACTACTTTGTTTTGTCTTCCAAAAGAGGACACAACTAGAAAATCAGTGGTTAAGTTGTATTTACAACACCTGTTCAAGAACAGTTCAAACTAAATATTCAGATGTGTGCAATGCATTTTAAGGAGGACGAGGACTGTTTGTACAATGCCGGTGTTCCGGTGAATTCAGCTCCCCTGTTTCCCCTTCGGCGTGCATGCTGACCCTATACAGCGTATTGAAAAAAGGACAGTTATACTGTCTTTTTAATCAGTAATTATGTCCCCACTGGATGCAATAAATGCCTATTTTATAATGGGTTTTATTGGTTTTGTGGACACGGTATCACAGTATGGTAAGGGGGCGTAACATTTCAGTCACACGTTTGAGGAATTTGGCCAATCACAACGCACTAGATAGCGGGCCAATAGAGCACACCTCGCTTGTCAGAACGATGAGCTTCTTTGAAAAAATCGACGCGTTTCAGAAAGGTGGGGCATAGAGTAGAAACAATAATGTAAAGTATGTGGAAAAAAATGTTTTTTTTTTTACCTTAAACCACAAAAACACATTTCATTACACCAAATACAAAAAATAATGTTATTTTTAGCAAACTGTTAATATAAAAATACTATTTTACAACTTTATTCAATATAATATTTATATTCACTTTATCATGACTTATTTTTTTGGGCTGTCAATTGGGACTGTGAGAATCCTCTTAGTATCAGGCTTCATGTTTTAAGAGAAAATAGGCCATATTAGTTGTTTTCTGCAAAGGTGCTTCATGCGGTTCCTAACATCTAAGTCCACCTGGGTTTTCACTGCTCACTGAGATGTAATGTCTGCAAGCAG
This sequence comes from Sinocyclocheilus anophthalmus, assembly GCA_018155175.1. Classification (NCBI taxonomy): domain Eukaryota; kingdom Metazoa; phylum Chordata; class Actinopteri; order Cypriniformes; family Cyprinidae; genus Sinocyclocheilus; species Sinocyclocheilus anophthalmus. The sequence goes on from JADLZN010012182.1 coordinate 23,343, forward strand.
GGCTGTCACTAGTTGGGTGAAAGGTGGTGACGATTATATGGGCCCATGGCTGAGGGGGGCCCCCTGGTCATTTCAACCAACTGGCCGAGGCAGCCTAAAACGATGCTTAGGACAGTTGATGGGCCACTGCTGACCATCGTCACGAAAGCATTTGCACATGTTTTATAAGCCTTGCCAACTTAAACACTCAAAGAGTTTAAAGCATTCAAACACAGGACACGAAAAACTCGCACTGTGTTCGGTGTGCACACAGAGAGCCGTGTCTCACAGACAGCACACACCGAACCGAGCTCTCCTTCGCTTCCTCCTGCACCTGAACGTACAAATAGCTTGAACAAAATTTCCAGCTTGAAAAAATCAGATGTGTATCATTATATTGGATGCATTGTATCTTGAAGTGACCGCGCCTAATTTAATAGCTGCTGTCGGTGTCCTTAATATTAATCCAAGAAAATCACTCTCTGCTCTTGTCTGAATTACTTTGTAGTTTTAACAAAAATGTATCTAGCTATATTTAATTTATACAGTGAAGACTATGCAATGCTATTTTACATTTGATTAATTGGTTTCTGTACCTGGACACCTACAAACATGAAAAAATGTAAACATTGTGTAAATAGCACAAATAAATAAACAGAACAAACATACAAATTAAACCATTTCAAACAGGGGCTGCACCGGGGCCCCGCAAACCCCAGCTACGGCCCTGTCTGTAAGTAATTGTTAATATGTTTATTTGTATTTTGAGTATGTTATAATTATGTAAGATTATGTTAGTATAGTACCCAGTTGATTTATGCTTCAGATACCTTTTCCTTCCAGGCTGTTGATGACAGGAAATCATTTACCCGGCGAGGTGTACCGTCAATAGTAAACAGCCTATATGATCCCCTTGGTTTTATTGCTCCTATTACCATCAAGGGCAGGCTGTTGCTTAGGGAACTCTGCACAGGCTGAAGACTGGGATTCCTCACTACCAGATGACAAAGCCAGAATGGATACGATGGAGGAACTTAGTGTACTTTGTACTAGTGTACTTATTCATCTCTTCTTATTTCAGAGGTTCAGTCAAGGGAGCTGTGTGTATTTGCGGATGCATCTGTGAAAGCTGTAACAGCTGTTGCCTATCTGAGATTCACATCTCACAATGGTCAAACAGATCTTGGCTTTGCATTTGGAAAGACAACGTTGGCACCACAGCCAGATCTTAATGTTCCAAGATTAGAACTATGTGCTGCAGTTCTCATAGTTGAGATTGCGGACATGATTATAGAAGAAATAGGCTTGCAGTTCAACAGTATCCAGTTCTTCACTGACAGTAAGGTTGTTCTTGGATATATTCACAATCAAACAAGTCGCTTTTACGTATATGTGAATAAGAGAATCCAATGTATTCTTTCATCATCTACTCATCTAGTCAGTGAAATTATGTTCCATCAGATGTCAATCCTGCAGATCATGGATCTAGATCTGTAGCAGCTGATCTTCTCAAAAGCACAACTTGGCTTACAGGGTGTAGCGTCTGCTTAGGATCATTGAGGGTCATGGGGGCTTTATGTCTCAGAGACCCTTTCAGCCTTTTGACATTTGCATATAAATTACAGTCCTGGCCCCAGATTCTACAGTTATATGGGTGCTAAATTGCCAATGGGTCCTCTCACTATCAAGGAGATGTTGAACAGCTCCACCACTCGCATCTCCCCATCAACTTCAAACACATTCCAATGTCCTAAGAGACAGCCATCCACAGTACCTGGCACCAGATGTCTGATGGCCAGCGAAATACCCCCATGCTCGCAATACACAACACACACACATAAAGACATTTTCTTAATTTAGACTATAATTAATCAGATACAATTGTATCTGGTATATGCATGTGTTGTTTGTATGTTTCCCTATTATATTAGCCTAGTTACAACTCTTTATTTGTATTAGTTAGACTCTCAATGCTTATATTCAGGTATATGAATGTGTCTCTGCTTTAAGATCTTCTAGATGTTTCGTTCTTGGTATCAAAATGATCAGCTCTTTATTCCTCAAACAATGCTGTACAGTATGTGATTGTGAAATGCATCATATGATTTGTACTATATTTTGGGTTAAAACTACAGAAATTTCAGACCTGCCATAAAACATGCAAATGAGCAATAAACAAGAGACAAAGAAAGTTTCTCAAGTCAAAATTCATGCCTCTGATTGGACATCCCACACCAAAAGTTGGGTGTGGATAGGACTTTCAAAAAATCATTAGCTCAGCCTACTCTTGGCTCAAAAACTTTTCTTCTTGAGGTGGACACTATCTTGAGTTTGATTTTCCCGCAGTTTTTATCTTCAAGTAACTTTGTCGATCCGCTGTGGACTTTCCTATCTTCAGAGGAACCAGAGCAAAACCTCCAGCTCACTTCTACAAGAATTCATCAAGAACCTCTGTTGTCTACCACATCAGGACTCTTGTTCAGCAATTGACAAACAAACAACTATTTAGATGCGTGTTTAAGTTTGAGCCCCTTTTAAGGTGATTTTTGATTCTTTGATGATTCTCATTAGGTTGTGGTTAATTGATGTGAAATACTGCCATTATTTTTCTCTTCTCTCTCTCTTCCTTACTTTTCTTCATTATGTATACAGTGGGGAAAAAAAGTATTTAGTCAGCACCAATTGTGCAGTTCTCCACTTAAAAAGATGAGAGAGGCCTGTAATTTTCATCATAGGTATAACCTCAACTATGAGAGACACAATGAGAAAAAAAAAAATCCAGAAAAATCACATTGTAAGATTTTAAAGACTTTATTTGCAAATTATGGTGGAAAATAAGTATGTGGTCAATAACAAAATTTCATCTCAATACTTTGTTATATAACATTTGTTGGCAATGACAGAGGTCAAACATTTCTGTAAGTCTTCACAAGGTTTTCACACACTGTTGCTGGTATTTTGGCCCATTACTCCATGCAGATCTCCTCTAGAGCAGAAATGTTTTGGGGCTATCGCTGGGCAACACAGATTTTCAACTACCTCCAAAGATTTTCTATGGGGTTGAGATTTGGAGACTGGCTAGGCCACTCCAGGACCTTGAAGTGCTTCTTACGAAACCACTCCTTCGTTACCCGGGCGGTGTGTTTGGGATCATTGACATGCTGAAAGACCCAGCCACGTTTCATCTCCAATGCCCTTGCTGATGGAAGGAGGTTTCACTCAAAATCTCACGATACATTCATTCTTTCGTTTACACGGATCAGTCGTCTGGTCCCTTTGCAGAAAAACAGCCCAAAAGCATGATGTTTCCACCCCCATGCTTCACAGTAGATATGGTGTTCTTTGGATGCAACTCAGCATTCTTTCTACTCCAAACACGACCAAGTTGAGTTGTTACCAAAAAGTTCTATTTTGGTTTCATCTGACCATATGAAATTCTCCCAATCCTCTTCTGGATCATACAAATGCTCTCTAGCAAACTTCAGACGGGCCTGGACATGTACTGGCTTAGGCAGGGGGACACGTCTGGCACTGCAGGATTTCCCTGGCGGCGCAGTGTGTTACTGATGGTAGACTTTGTTACTTTGGTCCCAGCTCTCTGCAGGTCATTCACTAGGGGTGAGATCTTGCGTGGAGCCCCAGATCGAGGGAGATTTTCAGTGGTCTTGTATGTCTTCCATTTTCTAATAATTGCTCCCACAGTTGATTTCTTCACACCAAGCTGCTTACCTATTGCAGATTCAGTCTTCCCAGCCTGGTGCAGGTCTACAATTTTGTTTCTGTTGTCCTTTGACAGCTCTTTGGTCTTGGCCATGGTGGAGTTTGGAGTGTGACTGTTGAGGTTGTGGACAGGTGTCTTTTAAACTGATAACAAGTTCAAACAGATGCCAATAATACAGGTAACCAGTGGAGGGGGGGGGGTTTTTCTTTTTTTTTGGGGGAGACAAGAGGAGCCTCTTAAAGAAGAAGTTACATGTCTGTGAGAGCCAGAAATCTTGCTTTTTTTTGTAGGTGACCAAATACTTATTTTTCTGAGGAATTTACCAATTAATTCTTTTAAAAATCCTACAATGTGATTTTCTGGATTTTGTTTCCTCATTTTGTCTCTCATAGTTGAGGTATACCTATGATGAAAAATTACAGGCCTCTCTCATCTTTTAAGTGGGAGAACTTCCACAATTGGTGGCTAACTAAATACTTTTTTTTGACCCACGGTATATGTGTTTTGCTAGTTGTATGTTAGCTGTAGTTTTATTTATTAAATTCCTTATATTCACAATTGATTGTCTCTGTGTGCTGCTCACAATTCGGGGTTACTGAATGTTGAATCTTGCTACATGCTAAATATTACTGCTAGTACTGCATAAAAGTAGGGAAGCTATTCTTCCTTGGCCAGGAAATTAATCTTTCCTTGAATTGATAAATTATTATATTGTCTGCTCGGTGGACGGACAGATCAAATAATTGTAATATTGATTCTGCTACAGTTAATTCTAAGATCTAATCTAAATATTTATTATTAATTATAACCAGTTATAAGTAATTATAAATATTTCCCTTTTGAGCTAATTTACTACAGATTTGGTGGAGAAACGCAAGCGCATTCAAACTCTGTTTGTGAGCAAACTCAGTATCAATTTATTTGTTTTTATATTATGTGCGCTTAGAGTGAGACAAGTTGCAACGCAAACTCACTCGGTTGACTGGATGGTTCAAAGCCACCTCCAGTACTGTATTTTAACAGCCTCTATTTGTCTAACATTTAGTCACTGTTAATTGTTAAAGTAAACTGCAGTTCATAATATTAAAATTGTTCTCTAAAGACGAAGAAATCTCTTTACAGTACATTTTAATATTATCAAAATCGCCTGTTGGAACGAAGAAATCTTCCTATTGCGATAAAGATAGATTTCAGCGATGCTCCTCTTATCATCTTTTAAACGCCTTATTTTGATAGTATCGCTAGATTAAAGTCATTGCGAAGTTCCAATTTAATTTAACTATACGATCTAACTCCCTTAGGTTTAACCATTAGAGTAGCTGACTAATGCGGGCCTAATGCAGATCTGATCATAAGAACACTGCGAGCCAGTAGACTGATTGAAATGTAAATGGGAGCTTTTAAAACCTTGATCAAGTGAAATTTGCATAACAACAGCGAAGAAACCCTGTTGCTTTTCATTTTTATTTGTGTACTGGCAGTGAAGAAATCCTACCACACACATCATTGTGCAGTTAAGTTGCACAAACTGTAAGAATCTGTTGGGATCTAAGTCACATTGTTCTTGTGATAGATGCTATAAATTGTCTGTTAGAATGAGAGTAATCTCACACTAAACGCGATCAGTTTTAAGCACAATTGGAGTTATGGCACAGTACCTTAAACTAACGCTAGAGGGCAGGCTGTTTAAGTATCTAACACTTCTTGAACTCCTTCTGCCTTTTTTAAAAAAAAAAAAAACCCTCAGAGTTCACCTTGTGTTTCTGGGTCACCCAACTCCACATGTGGGCATTCTCACTAGGTCAACTTCCCTCTCCATAAAATCCATGTACTTAAATTTGTGTTATTTTAATTTTCCTTTCTGCTTCTTTAGTCATAATCTATCTAACCTTACATGTTACCTGACATTTATGTCTTATTTAGGATTATTTTTGTTTCTACTTTATTATCTTTTATTACTTTTATCATTTTTTTTTTTTTTTTTTTTTTTTTTTTATCAGGTTTCTCTCCACCTCTTCTCTCTCACTTTACCACTCACTTATTTAAATTTAGTTTAAACAGTGTTTGAATTTAAATTTAAAGTTAATTTCTGTGTTCTAGCCATTTGTGTTTACCTATAGGTAACGCTCCCGCTAGTGCTTAGTTGGTGAAGCGACAGTTGCCTTTACGGTGGATCACAGTGAGATGCCACGGGATCCTGACTGGATCACCTTAATCCATCACTAAGCCTAGCCCATAGAATACTAACCCATCCAGCTAGCAAAACCCCAAAATCAGGTTTCTCCTCAATCTTTAAGGTAATTAGCCTGCTTCTGATATCCCAGCAAGGCCAAACACACTAGATGTTATGACCCAGGAGCGCCCTCTACTCTGTAGGCCCTGTCAAAACACCTATCAGCAGTGAAAGGCTTAAACCTGCTCTCTCCTCTATCTCTCTCTCTGTGTTTTGAGTTGTTGGTTTGTTTGTTTTTAATTTTGTTCTGTTTTGTTTGCCTAGAGACCAAACCTTTGAGAATCATCAAGGAAGGCTGAGTAATAGATTGACGACCCAAGCTGCCAAAGCCTTTAGACGATCACGCTGTCAACTTTCTTTAGTTAGATCCTTTCCGGTGCCCCCCACAACAATCAGACACACCTTGCCATTCACGGCCGAGATAACAGGTGTCTGGTCTACACTCCGCTAACTGTTTGTACTCATCAAACAGACCGAACATAGAACATATAATTACTATAATTGCAGCCTGTTAATGCTGTAAGGACTTGTGGTGGCCTGTTGTGCTGTCCCTCCCTCTCTCGCCCTATCTCTTTTCACCAGTAAGCCAGCATGTCTCGATCATCCAGCCCTGATGCCCACTGGGATCGACTAGAATCCTGGCTGAGTGCCATAACTGGTACCTCCCTGCCGGGAACAGCTCGACGACAACCTGAGCGGCCTGATGTCACACGATCCTACACAGGACTACAGCCACAAAGATCTCACCAAGATCATCGGGCCACACGCCCACAACCTCCTCGCTCAGGCAAAGCTGGGTGAAGCAAGCATCTCCCGCATGGAACAGGAAGCAGCAGCGCTGAAGCTCCAGGCTGAGGAGGCTCAGAGAAACCTGGTGCTTGCTCAAAGTCAACTGGACCAGCTAACGTCGGAGACTCAGCACCAGCACAGGACGGCGGACAAAAAGGACCCAGAGCTGCAGGAGGAAGTAGAGAGACTCCAGAAAGCCTTAACTGATCTCCGTGTAGACACAGCACGCCGAGAGCAGTGGGAAAAGGACACCAGAGAGGAACTGAGTGAAAAACTCCAGCAAGCAGAGGCTCTCCTGATGAGAGCAGAGACTGAACTCAAAAAGAGGGATGCTAGGGCCAAGGCCTGCGAAGGCCCCCTGCAAAGTTCGCAGGCTGAAATCAGTGCCCTGGCCCAACAAAGAGACTATTTAAAAAAAGAACTTGACACTGTTCACCGAGAGCTTAAACATCCATATAGACTGCAAAGTGACTCTGAAAGGGAAATGCACACCACAGAATTTCCCCTAACCAGCAGGCTGATACCTCCTAGTCAAGAATTCCCAGTTCGAAAAGGGGGGTGAGAGCCCACTGCTCAGGACATCACCTGCCTGCATCCCAGAACCCCCAGCAGCAGCAAGGGGGTGGGAGCCTTTCCAAAGGCTGTCTTCCAGTCACGGTGTGTCACCTAAAGAATTGGATAAGCTGGCCAGAAACATTCCCACTTTCACTCCAAACCCTGCAGGAGGCCACAACGTGGACACCTACATAAAAGACATTGACTTTCACTTGCAAACTGTTGCCAATGTTATCACACGAGACAGACTCTATCTGCTCAGGATCACCTCCAGCCGTGAGGTACCAGCAACTGCAGCAGGCTTTGATTAAGGAGTTCTCTGACCCAGAGTCAGAGCAAGGACTGATTACTGCCATGGACCTTAAACAGGGCAGACAGGAAACCACGCAGGCCTACTACAACAGGCTTAGACAGGCCTACTTTGTAGCACGGAACGAGCCAGGAATGGAAGATGATTTCAACTTCAAAACTCTGTTCCTCCGGAACCTGCACCCAACAGTGAGTCACCACTTGGGGGTTATGGCTTGCCCACGGACGATGTCCACCCAACAGCTGCGAGATTTGGCCCATAAGGCCTATGCCAAACAAAGGACTGCTTCTGAAAAGACAGGAAAAAAAAACACAATCTATCCTGTCACTAATCAGAGATCTGAACTTGCTCTAGAGGGCACCGAGCCAAGCCACAATGACAAACCTGTCAACACAATGTCAAGATCCTTCCCAGCCAGCAGAGAGCAGCGTGGCCATGGTGGTGCCCGTCCTAAGCACCAGTATGAGCGCCCCGAGAGATCCTGGGACAGGTCACAACCACCCCTCAACCGAAGGGGTGGAGCCACATGGGAAGCCAAGAGATGGCCCAAGGGGAACCGACACTCGCAGACACAAGCACCGATCTCGGACTGCCAGCAGCAGAACCCCTGTCAACATGCCCTGGACAAGCCCAAATATAAACCATCAGCAGAACAGAACCAGGAAGCTACATCTGAATCAACAGAGATCATGAGACTTTTAAAGGAACACCTCCAAGAAAAGCACCATAAGGAAAAGAAAAGGGATGAGTCAGACCAGCTATGACTAAGCNNNGAGTCAGATCAGTTATGACTAAGTATTAGATCTGACCCCAATGCCCACTCAGAGTCCCCTCAAAATGAACTTCCCAACCATATCACTGCTAATCCACTGTTAACCACCGAACCAGATATCTCATCACCAAGTGGCGACATCACTCAACCACCTCAACTGACTGTGAAACCACCAGAACCAGCCAACATCCCACAACACACCTCCAACCAGGACCGCAAAGTACCAGAAAGCGAGGTTTTGGTGGTTTGCCTCCCTGACGAGCCACACAAGACCAGCTCTGACTGCTTGCCAGTCATCACACAAGCCCCAGTGCCGAGACTCCTAGGGGACCTAATCGAAAGGGGGGTGGCCAAAAAACTCTACCTGGCCATCACATTGGAAATGAGGTGAGACTGGAGGCCCTGGTGGACACTGGAGCTGACCTCACTTTAATGTCAAGCCAACTTTTTGACAGACTTCAAAGTGAAGCCAAGAGACAGAATCGAACTCTTAACTATCAGAGGTGTGTGCTAAATGTGCAATCCTACAGCCAAAATGAGGTCCAACTTGAACAGGTAGCTCCAATTCACCTGACCATCGGCCCTATGAACTTTGTGCACCCTGTGTACATTTCTCCATTGGACACATATCCTCTCCTCATTGGCAAAGACCTGCTAGACCGCTTTGAGTCATTGTTAGATTTTAAACAACTGAAAATCTGGGCTCAAGTACGAGAACCTCTGCCTCCGCAGTCACCAAGTCCACCCCAGACAGACTGTCAGGTCACAAAGGTCGCGGGAAATCTCGCCGCCAGCCGCGGGAACATCTCGGCCAAAGAGCAAGGTTCAAGGTCGCTGCTCTGTACTTTCCAGCTAGCCAAAGACTCTGACACATACGGCCCCCAGGTTAAGGGGCTTACAACTGAATGATGTCACAACAACAGACCCCATACTAGCACTGTGGGCAGACAATTCAGCCATCAGCCTCTCACAGTTCAATGCTCTCAAACAGCACACAACGAACATTCCTTTTGCTAACAAGCGCACACGATTCCCTTTGAATCCCTACCCATCAGCTATGGTGACTGCCAAGGTCACCTGTGGCCTGAACTTGAGGTGGAATGACAGGTGTACAAGGTGCCATGTGTGGGACACATACGGAACACAGCAACTTATTGGGACACTAACAAACATGGCATTCTGGCCCGGCATGCAAAACAGATGTGCAGAGTACGTGAAAGGTGCACTGTGTGACTGCCAATTCCCACCACCGGCGAAACCAAACACAGGTCCCACGCAGCAAAGAGGAGTCTAAACATTCCTTGGTCAGGACCTTCACAATGACTGGGTCCAGACCCTACCAGTGTCAACAAGAGGGCAAAAGTTTATTACTGACCAGTATGGCAGCTAACAAAGTGGGTTAGGAATGCTCCAGCACCCAATGCAGCTCAAACTACAGGTGGACATCTCAAAAATAGACTGTTGTGAACACAGTTATTTATTTCAGTAATTCACACCTCAAATTGGAATCATCGTGTATGAAAAAATTCAATCCACACAACCTGAAGTAGTTTAAAGTCTTTTGGTTCTTTTAATGGGATGATTTGGTACATTAACCAAAACCCACCAATTCCTATTCAACAAATCGAATATGGGGACATGCAAGCAGCTAATCAAACTCAAAACACCTGCCCAAATGTTTTGATGCCTTCAAACATGGCTAGCAGTGTGGTCCCTGGCTACTCAATCATGGGGAAGACTGCTGACTTGAAAGATGTCCAGAAGACAATCATTGACACCCAAGGAGGGTAAGCCACAAACATTCAATGCCAAAGAAGCTGGCTGTTCACAGAGTGCTGTATCCAAGCATGTTAACAGAATGTTGAGTGGAAGGAAAAAGTGTGGAATAAAAAGATGCACAACCAACCGAGAGACCCGCAGCCTTTTGAGGATTGTCAAGCAAAATCAATTCAAAAATTTGAGTGAACTTCACAAGAAATGAACTGAGGCTGGGGTCAAGGCATCAAAAAGCCACCACACACAGACGTGTCAAGAAGTTTGGCTACAGTTGTCGTATTCCTCTAGTTAAGCCACCCCTGAACCACAGACAACCCTATGTCAGAGGGTTCGTACCGGGATAAGGAGAGAAGACTGGGGACTGTTGCCCCAGTGGTCAAAGTCCTCTTTTCAGAGAGAGCAAGTTTTGTATTCAATTGGAAACCAAGGTCTAGAGTCTGGAGGAAGGGGGAGAAGCTCATAGCCCAGTTGATTTTGAAGTCCAGTAGTGTTAAGTTTCCACAGCTCTGAGATTGGGGTGCTTGTATCTGCTTTTTGCCGCTGGGGTCATTTGATGTTTTTAATAACCAACGTCGAACGGTTTACAAAGACATTTTGGAGCAATGCATCTTCTCTGTGACCAGCTTTTGACGATGCCGCTTTCATTTCCAGCCGGATTTGGCCACCTGCCCACACTGACAAAACACCAAAAGTGTGTTAAATGACAATGCGTTTGGGTTGCTTGACGGCACAGCAAACTCACAGACCTGAACCATAAAGAATCGTGGGGATGTCAAGAGGAAAAAAATGCGCTGAAAAAAAGCGACAAAAAAATGCAGATGAGCGACGGCCACTGTCACAGAAACTGGCTTCCATAACCCCGCAAGCAGTGACACAAATGATCACCTCCATCACCACCGAGTTGAGGCAGGTTAGTAATTGAAAGCAAAAGGAGCCCTACCAGTATTGAGTACATTGTACAGTAAATTACAATTACTTTCCAGAAGGCCAACATTCACTAAAAATGTTTTTTTTATTGGTCTTATGAAGTATTGTAATTTGCTGAGATAGTGAATTGGTGGGGTTTTGTTAAATGTGAGTCAAAATCATCACAATTAAAATAACCAAAGACTTAAACTACATCAGTCTGTGTTCATTGAATTTATTTAACACACAAGTTTCACAATTTAAGTTGAATTACTGATTAAATGAACTTTTCCACGACTTTCTAATTTATTGAAATGCACCTGTACAGCATACCTCCTGTTGAATCACATCTTCTCCAGGTTCGGGCTGCCGCTCAGAGTCAACTCAGACAGAGGCACCCACTTCACAGCTGAGATCATGCAGCAGATCTGGAAACTCCTGGGAGTAAAGCACAACTGCACATCAGTCACCATCCAACTTCTTCGGGCCAAGTGGAACGGACGAATCAGACGGTGGTCAGCATGCTAAGAAAATATGTGTCTGCTAACCAAAATGACTGGGATGTGAAACTGCCCCTGGTGCTCATGGCCATCAGAGCAACTCCACATGAGCCAAAAGGTGTGCCTCCCTTCGAACTAATGACAGGCCGGCAAATGACATTGCCCTTGCACCTGCCGTACCAGCCAGGAGACTCCACGATTGTCAACGCATACACCAACTCATCAATACCTGAGAACTACACCGGCATTGAGAAACACACTTTGCTTTGCCCACACACCTACGACTCCAAAAGGCGCAGCAGAAGGCAGAAAGCAGCTACATAAACGGAAGGTGCTAACACAAAGAAACTGGAGTGGGTGACAGGGTTGGTACTAAGCTACGCACAGCTCCCAGATTAAATTTAGGCTATCAAAGAAATTTCTGCCACACTGGACGGGACCGCATGAGATTGTGGACAAACTTCCCTGTAGATATTCGCATTACTGAGTAAGGGACCGCGAAAAGAACCTAGTTTTCATGGGTCCCATCGTCGCCAGCTCAAGAGACATGTGGATGTGGCCCGGGAAAGAGGAGGGGGGGAGGCTAGTGCTAACTAGGCCCTGCTATAGTCCTCAAACAAAGACTGTTTTGAACAGACAAGAACTTCCCTCACTGATCCACAGCCTTTCTCCTCCTTCTCTGAGCCAGGATGTTGCTGTGGCTCTCCATCCTCTGCCTCTAGCTAAACAGAGGACAGCTGCAACCCGATATCACATCACCAGGTCAAGCATCAGGCATTGCACTGAGGAACCAACCTGGACTTCTTATGACCAACCGTAGGACTCACACCCAGAAGGTGTACGTCCGACTCGACCCTCGAAATGTCTACCGGACACATTATCCCCGGGCAGCTGCACACTACAGTTGGGCAGGTGTCCAATGGACTGAGAATACCCTCGCTCACACAATAGCTGATATCAAACACATGCTCACTCAGTTGCAAAAATGACTGTCACCCAAGCAGAGCTAAGCGGACATAACAAGCATAACAAACGATTCCTGGGGGCCTTGCTTGGAGCTTCTGCTGCTGTTGGAACCCTGTTCAACCAGGGAGTGACCAGTGTCAACTCCGTGAGCCTATCTACACTGAAGCAACATGTAAGGGAGATCCAGACTGAGATGCCACAGCTGAGAGAACAACTCACACTACAGGGCCAAACCCTACAAACTATAGGCAAATCATTGAAGGGCACCCTGGTTGTTCTGAACACCCACAGTGTCCTGCTGAAACAAACTGTGAACTCCGTGAAACAGTAATTCTCTGTTATACAGAATGATGTTGCCCAAACTCAGCTGGTCACCGCACTGATGTCTGACATGCTCCGTGAGGTGAGCTCCTCCATCGACAGCCTAGCCATGGGTAGAATTCCTCCGTATCTGGTGCCCCTGAGCCTAGTACAAACAGTGTTATCCTCTGTTACTACCCGTCCAGCTGACCATCTTCAAGCCCACCTTGCCTACTCCCAGGGAGGGTCCATCCTGCTACATGTTGACCCCAAACAGAGCGAGATGGCGTTCCTTCTGAATCTACCCAACATTGAATCCGACAACATTTACAGACTCAAAGACATTGTCAATGGTGGATTTTGGCAGGGAAACACTCACATCAGAATACACACACCAGATATGGTAGCCTACCATGACAATAACCCACAGTTATACCTGGCCCCAAACCTGCGCATGTGTACCCTGACCAAAGACATTCATTATCTCTGCCCCAGCAAGCCCTTTCTCCGAGACAATACTGAAGGAATCTGCGGGTTACAACCCATGCAAAGACAGACACTCTGCCCTGCTGAGGTCAAGCCTCACACACAAGTCACAGAAACGCAAGCAGAGATTGTGGTAAATCAGTGGCTCGTCAACACGCCCATCCGTACCGCCACACTGACCTATGACCAGCACGACACCGCCACCCGTGTCAGCCTGCCCAACCAGAGTATGTGGATTCAAGTGCCCAAAAGTGCCATCCTCCACCTCGGTGACCTGGCGCTGTACCACCTTCCAAGTGAAGAGTACCAATCCGAGGTAGAAATGCCAGCCTTCTTCAGGGACCACAATCTCACCCTGGAACCTGAATTGGAACTGAGCATTGAGAAAGGGGGGTCCCAGATGATTGACATCACCCCAATCGACACAGCCCTCCAAGCACTGTCTCGGATGCCTGTCCAGAACACCTTTCCCGTCGCTCGATCCTGGACCTCTGCCGACACGGCACTTTGCCTTGCCACAGCAATCGGGTACACCCTAACCCTCGGACTGGCCTTTTTCCTGTTTAACAGAGTCAACGGGGTGCAAAAGTTCCTTGAACAGGTGCACAGCTGCCCTTCCTTGAACCTTCAAACGGAGCCACCGGAAAAGGGGGACCCAGGCTGAGACAATGCTGAACCTGACCAAGGTTAACACCCAAGCTGAGGATCCAAAGGCTGGGGAAAATTAGGATCCACCTGCCATCTGACAATCCTGATCCACCTGCCATCTGAAAATTAGGATCCACCTGCCATCCGGCCTTCAGGACCCACCTGCCATCTAGCCATTATGATCCACCTGCCACCCGATCATCATGATCCACCTGCTGTCCGACCATCATGAAAACTGTTGTCTGACGATGTGTGCAGGTGAACTTCGTCAGCCAACAGGGGGGCTGTCGCATCGGATAAGCAGAATGGACTTGGGGTTTTATGGTAAGAGACCCCCTTTGAGGACTTTGACATTTGCTATAATTACAGTCCTGGCCACAGGACAATACATTATATTCAAATACAACCCCCCCCCCCACCCCACACACCACACGCACATACAGCACCTTTTCTTTATTAGGAATACAATATTCAGTTACAATGTATCTGGTATATGCATGTGCTGTTTGTACGTTTCCCTATTAGATTAGCTGAGTTACCACTCATTATTTGTATTAGTTAAGCCCTAAACGCTGATATTCAGGTGTATGCATGTATTTCTGGTTTAATATATTCTAAATGTTTTTTTCTTGGTATCAATATTATCTTTTCTTTATTCCTCAAACAATGATGTACTGTATGTGATTGTGAAATGCATCATATGATTTGTACTATATTTTGGTTTAAAACTGCACCAATTCCAGACCGGCCATTAACATGCAAATGGGCCATAAAGGTAGACAAAGGAAACTTCTCCTGCTCAAAAATTCACACCTGGTATTGGCTATTCCACCCAAAGGTGGGTGTGAATAGAATCCCTCAAAAGTCATTAGCTCGAAACCCTCTTCTTTTGAGACGACACACTAAGACTCTCAAGACTCTCCTCTTGAGTTTGTTTTTCGGCAGTTTTTATCTTCAAGTAACTTCGATCTGCTGTGGACTTTCCTATATTTAGAAGAAGACTACACCCAAAAGTAAACTTCCAGCTCACTCCTAATGAACTCATCAAAGACCTCCGTTGTCTACCACATCAGAACTCTTGTTCAGCAATCGAAGCCAATGCAAGTAACCATTTACAACTATTTAGATGCGTGTTTAAGCTTGAGCCCCTTTAAGGTGATTTTTGATTCTCTGATGATTCTCATTAGGTTGTGGTTAATTGATGTGAAATACAACCATTCTTTTGCTCTTCTCTCTCTCTTCCTTACTTTCCTTCATTCTGTATATATGTGTTTTGCTTAGTTAGTTATATGTTAGATATAGTTTCATTATTAAATCCCTTACATTTACAACTGATTGTCTCTGTGTGCTGCACACAATTCGAAGTCACTGAATGTTTGATCCCTTGCTACTTGCTAAGTTAATGCTAGTACTGTATGCAGGAAAGTTATTCTTTCTTGGCCAGGAAAATAATCTTTCCTTGAATTGATAAATGATTATATTGTCTGCTCGGTGGATGGACAGACCAAATAATTGTAATATTGATTCTGCTATAGTTAATTCTAAGATCTAATCTAAATATTTATCATTAATCATAACCAGTTATAATTAGTCATAAATATTTCCCTTTTGAGCTGATTTACTACAAAGGAGTCTGTTTCAGTGCTCCACTGAATTCTGAGAGCTCTTTCCACAGGAAGTTTCTCTCTGTCAAGATCCAACTCCTTAACTTATTTGGCTTTCTCCTCATCTGGAATAGAAGCTAGAACGGAACGACTGTTACTAGTCCATTTTGTTAGTCTGAATCCACCGGTGGCGCAGACAGCTCTTAAATCTTGAATTAGGGAAATGGCCGCATCCTCATCGGGTAAGGAAGTAAGGCAGTCATCAACATAGAAATTTCTTCGATTAAGAACCTCCTCATCGACTCTACCCTCATTGTCCTCTGCTGTTTTCTTCAGTGCATAATTCGCCCAACTAGGTGAAGAGACAGCACCAAAGAGGTGCACCAACATCCGATGCTCTGCCAAGGGTTGACTGATGTCACCTTTAGGCCACCACAAGAAGCGCAAGAAGTCAACATCCTCGGGTACAACTTTAACCTGATGAAACATTCCTTCAATATCTGCCATGACTGCCACAGGTTCCTGACGGAATTGAAGGATAACTCCAAGCAGGCTGTTTGAGAAGTCAGGACCCTGGAAAAGCTCTTGGTTTAGAGATGTGCCTTGAAATGAAGACCCACAATCGAATACAACTCTAATTTTCTTCTTCCTCTTATGGTACACACCGTGATGGGGAATGTATCACACTTTTCCAAATGTTCCTGACAGCTGATCTACTGGCACCGTTTCAGCATGCCTTTTCTCCAAGATATCACTCATGAATTCCTTATTATCAGCAAAAAACACATCATCTCTTTGGAATCTCTTCATTAGGGTAATAGCTCACTGTTGAGCTACCCTTCTTTTATTAGGCAGGTAGACCTTCTCATGACGGAATGGAAGTCGAAGTTGATAGTGGCCATCCTTTTTCACAACAGAATCTGCTACAATTTTGAGGAACATCCTGTCCTCAACTGAATGGTCAGGCTTTTCTTCACAGGCCTTTTCGGGAAAATCATAATTCAGCTGGCTTACGAGAAGCTCTTCCAAACTGGTAATTGAAATTCTGTTGCAGAACACCTTTAGTCATTCATTTTTACTTATGGATTGGCTTCTGCCCAATGGGCCATTAATAATTGAGTCAAAACTGCATAAGGTCCACCCCCCTGGCTATTAATGACCCTCCATGGCTCTATAAGCTTTGGAGCATTAACTCCTATCAACAGATCGACTTCCGCATCGATGGTGTTCAAACTGACCTCTTTAAGATATGGCCAGTGCCGAATATCCTCTTCAGTATGAATGTTCTCTTTGCCAACTGGTATACGAGCTTGAGTGAAAACCTCCGGGAGGGACAAGAAGTCATTGCTATTAAGGTTGCTCACTTCTAACCCATCTAATTTATATGTACATATTGGTCTCTCTTGCCCCATAGTCCGGAATAAAACTTCCATTCTCCTTCCTCTCACATGCAACCTTTCCATTAGGTTTTCTGTGCAGAACATAGCAGAGCTTCCGGAATCAAGAAAGTCATAGGTTTGTATTATGCTAATTCCATTGCAAGCCTTGATCATTACTGGTACACTTGCAAGTTTGTAGTCTAAGGAACCGACCTCTGCCTGCTCTGTTGACACCATAGCAATTGTAATAGAGGTACCACTGCCTGTTAGAATAACCTCATTACCATCCTTCCTATTCTGGGAAATGTGTTGCCCTTTAGGTGGCATGTTTTCAATATGGAGAATCGTTGGATGCCTTTTGTGACAAAGCTTGCAATCTAGACGTTTCCTACATACTTTGCTCATGTGTCCTTTTAGAAGACATGAAAAGCATAGTCCTTTACCTTTTAGGAAATCCACCTTCTCTTGCTGAGATTTTAAAGCTATCTGACGACATGATTCCAATGCATGACTGCCAAAACAGAACAAACAGGGGGATTGTAATGCAACATTTATAGTCTCTGCACTCTTTGTTTCTTTCGTACTGGATATTAGAGGGGATACAGAAGTAACAAAGTTTTTCTTACTGCCAGACTTCAGGGGACGAAACTCAGCCTTTACCTTAGAAGCTGTAGAAGTAAGATCTTGAATATGGCCAAAGATAGGATCTTGCAGTATTTTTGCCTACCTTTCAATGAAAGCAACCACATCCTGGAATTTAACTCTACTGTGTGTTCTTTCTAGAATGTCAGATGCAGTATTTCTCCACTTTTCACGTAACTTATATGGAAGCTTGGATATTATTTGCTTAAGGTTGGAAGGCAAGTCAAGATCAAACATGTTAGGGAGGTCTTCAGCAGCATTACAAAAACCTCTGAGAAAAGGCATTAAAAAAAAAATATATAAAAAAAAAAAAAAAAAAAAAAAAAAAACAAAAAAAAAACAAAAAAAAAAAAAAAAAAAGGTAAAAAAAAAAAAAAAAAAAAAAAAAAAAAAAACAAAAAAAAAAAAAAAAAAAAAAAAAAAAAAAAAAAAACAAAAAACAAAACAAAAAAAAAAAAAAATAAAAAAAAAAAACCCCCCCCCCCCCCAAAAAATCAAAAAACAAAAAAAAACACAAAAAAAAAAAAAAAAACAAAAAAACAAAAAGGAAAATAACAAGATGAAGAGCATTTCCTCCATCAGCCTTGATATTACTCCAACTTAGGGCCTTCTCCATATAGACACTTGTGATCTTTACTTCGTCATCAAAATTAAGTTTCAGAAGCTTCTTAGCTTCAGCATAACCCCTTCTAGCGTTCATGTGCAAGCAGCTTTGGACAAGTTCCCTTGACTGGCTGGAAGTAAACTGTTCCAGATAGTAAAGTCTGTCCCTGCTGTTGTCTGTTTTATCTTCGATGTCATGTTTAAAAGCTTGCATAAAAGATCGAAAACTTAATGGATCTCCATCAAATACTGGAATCTCTCTAGAGGGGAGTAAAGAGTGTTTTTGCTGCAAGATCAAAAGCTCAGCAATATCATTCTGCCTCCACGCCACATTTGAAAGATTCATACTTGTAGGTCCAACATCTGTATAACTGGCAGATGGATTTTGAATTGGCATAGCAGACTTTACAGCTGTGTCATCAACTTTGTACTTCCTTTGTGCAACTTGATCGGATTTTTGAGGTTGAAGCATCCTTTGCAATGGAGTTTTTGGGATAGCTCCAAGTTGAACAAACTCAAAAGATGGTGAAGTTTCTGATGGTTTTTGATCCTGAATTGCTGTATGCTTAGAATTCTCAGCACCATACTTTTCAAGATACTTATTCATTTCATCCTTAGATTCATAAGACTGATGAGAATTGACAGAACGAGCATGTAGACTTGGGCTTGCAGTTGTTTCAAAGTCTTCTAAAACCTTCAGTTTAGCATTGTTTGCAGCTAGGTCAAATTCCAAATTGGCTGATTCAAGTCTCATGTTCAAAGCAGCCTTTTCCATTTCAAGGGCATGTTTTTGTTTTAGTGCTGCTTTGCGAGCAAGAAGGGCTGCTTTATCAGCAGCTACTTTTATCCTCATTGATGATACTGAAGATGATATATTTGAGCTGTGAGAACTACAAGATTTATGTGACCTTTTGGATACATTTGAAGCACTATCGTTTGGCTCAATTAGTGTTTGTGGATCCTTTTGAACATTCTTCCACCTTTCCAATTCACTCGCAAAATTATCAAATATAGCCATTTTAGGCTCAAACCAGTCTATACGCTCATTTTCTCTGATATCATCAGGTAGTTGCTCTTGCACAAGCTTATGAGCAGTCTTGAATTCATTAAGTGCCACAAAAAATGTCTCCACACCCTTTTTTATTGATTCCAAATCATCACCAGCAGCAAGCAATGCTTTCACTTCATTCATCCTACGTGTGCACACACCAAGCTTTCCCCTATGCATAGAACTGAGGGATGCAATGCTTTGTTCAATCTCAACACTTTCATTTTAGGACATTTCATCAGCCATGCTTGACACAAACAAACACTTTCAAGTATCCAGATCTACATAGAATCTATAGGCCACAGTATGCACACAGGCATCAACTTCTTGTCTCATGCATTGATCAAAGCCAAAATTCTCAACCACAGCTTCTTAGAAATAAACCCATTAGTTACTCACGAATTGGATGAGTTTCAGAATCCTTTAAGGTAATGATACCTTCCACAGATAGCTTGGTCACTCCAAATGTAGGCCTTGATTGGGCCAACCACATGCCTGCATGTCCTTCTTGGGAGTTTTTTGACTAAATGTAGCGGCTTCCTTTTGATATATAGCCACTTCCTTGTAGGAAAGTAAAATTGACTCTGCTCCAAAGCCTGTTTGATCAAGAAGGGTATTTATTGTAACAAAGGCATACATACTTGAAAATAAAACAAAACTGTGACATGCAAGATTGTTGATATGCAGGTCAAAAAACTGTCTCCCTTCCCTCCCCATTGCCACATCACATCCTGTTTAAGATGGCTACCAGCCAGGAAATGCCAAAATGGATGCAATTAATCTCATTCACCACAAGGGGAGTACAGAAAATAATACATACAAACATTAAATCAACATAGACTTTAGAAAAGACATTATACAACAACATTAACACCTTTATGGCTCCTACAGACATCCTGTCGAGGCAGGGGCCGAATGGATGCTTCACCCCGAGGTGGTGAAGCAGATATGGAGAATTTTTGGACTTGTTTGCGACTCAGATGACATTGCACTGTCCCCTCTGGTTCTCTCTGACTCATGTCTCTCTGCCATGGTACAGACGTGGCCGAGGCATCGTCTGTCCCGATGGCTATGCTCCAGGGAGTTTGGATAGAGGCGAGTGCGCCGGGACGGGGTCCGTCTGCTGCTAGTTGCCCCGTTCTGGCCGGGCCGTGTATGGTTCTCGGACCTGATTTCTCTTCTTGACGGCTCTCCATGGGAGATTCCATTCAGGAGGGATAACCTCTCACAGGCGGAGGGTACGATTCACCATCCCCGCCCAGAGCTGTGGAAGCTTTGGGTGTGGCCTCTGACGGGGCACAACTCATAGCTTCCGGTCTCCCAACCGAGGTTGTTGAGACCATCCTCAAATCTAGAGCTCCTCTAGAGGAAATTGTACTCCTTGAAGTGGAAACTTTTCACTTCTTGGTGCGGAGATCACCAGCTCGACCCAGTTAACTGCACGGTTGGTATAGTGCTGGAGTTCCTGAAGGCCCGTTTCTCCACAGGGTTAACCCACGCCACCCTGAAGGTCTATGTGGCGGCCATTGCAGCCTACCACACCCCTCTCAGTGGCCAGTCGGTGGGCAGACACCCCCTAGTTACACGCCCCTCACGTTCGTCAGATTCTATGATCTAGATATGCAAGCCCCTCCTGGCTCTTCTGTTCTCTCGTCCTAGCTGTGCTCTTCCACACTAGACAGGGATTTGCAAGTCTGGCAGCGTGGGCATTCTCGTTCCCATAGTGTTTTCCGACGCAGCTCGAGTTCCTGAAGGGGAACATCTATAGGTTACGTATGTAACCATGGTTCCCCAAGGGAACAAGACGCTGCGTCTCAATGCCATACTTCCGGCATCCCTGCAAGCGCTTGCTTCATTCCTAGAAGCTGACGCCGGTTCCACCTCATGTGCTTTTATAGCTTCCTGGTCGTTACGTCACCCGCCCGTGACATCTCGCCCTTCCATTGGTCTGATTACACATGTGTAATTCAGAGCGTGGTCACGCTGAAGGCGTTCCCATAGCGTTTTCTGATGCAGCGTCTCGTTCCCCTTGGGGAACCATGGTTACAAAAAGTACCTGAGAGGTTCTTTTGCGTTTCTCTAATAGAGACCTGTAAATTTTTCAAACTGATTTGTTTTACTCAGGCTTGGAAATCGTCACCACCAATACATTTCCCAATTGAAACAATAAAATAAATTTGCTTCCAGAGCATTTTTCGTTCACTGGTTCTGCTGTGGAGCCTCCCACCCCTATCCATAATGCTGATTCCCTGACAATTTTCAAGCGACAGCTGAAAACTCATCTCTTTCGTCACTATTTGACTTCATCCTACAAAAAAAAACAAAAAAAACTTTGCTTTCTCTTTCCTTAATCTCTTCCTGTCTAACTTGTACTAATCTGAACAATGCCTGAAACTTTTTATTACAAAGCTGTTCAGGCTGGCGTCATAGAACTCGCAGAGCGCGTCGTCCGGGTAGCTGGTAAGTTCGGCAAGGGCCAGAAACAGTCTGGTATGGCCCTCGAGCGATCTCTCCCCTGCTCCAGCAGGAGGAGGATGAATTCAGGGTGAAGGAGGGGATCCATTAGGGCACACCACGGAAACAAAAACACTGAGAGAAAACCGGAAAACAAAACGGAGGGTAGACAAACGAAGGTTGCTGTTTTTGGTTGGGTCTTCTGTCAAGATTCGCTGTGGGAGGAATGAGAGAGAAACGTGGAGTACAAGCAAAAGTCTTTAATCCAGGTATCACAGGGGATAATCCACAACAGGAACACCAGAAACACACAACATCCAACAAGTAGACCCGACAGAGGAGAAATGCACAGACAAGAACTTGTAAACACAGGACAAAACCGTACTTCCATTCGAAAATCACGTTGAACAGAATGATGACTTATTAACTAAACTAGGACAGGAACATGACCAAATAAGGAAAAACAGGAACAGAAACAGGTCCATGATCCTGACAGTTTTAAAATTTGCATTAATCATTAATTATCTTCATCTCTTATGGCTAATAGTGCTTCTATTCTTGTACACTGTCACAAAGCAAGGCCAGACACAACAGGTAAGTGCAAAACAGGATGGTTTATTGACTGGGTAAGTGGATGACTGGAATAGGTGAGTTAAAGGCAGGTGAATGTCAACACAGTGAATGGTTCCAGGGTGCTTATCTGAGTTCTGATGGAGACGATCGTAAGCCGGTTACATCGGAGATCGTGAAGCCGTTACCACAGAGTCGTTGGAGGATCGTGGGAGGAACAGCAGGTAATTCGTTCTAGGAGAATTTGGCAGAGAGAATCCAGAGTAGTTCGTAGGAGTGAACGGTAGACCGGACAGTGAGTGACTGTGCGGAGTGTGTGTTTGTAGTGTGGCTTGATTGGTGACAGCAGGTGCGGGGGAATCAAGAAACTAGGTAGCGGTTAACTTATCCTGGATGGTGACTGCAGTGACTGTGATGAATCCCTGACATTACCCCCCCTCCAGGGGCGGCTCCTGACGCCCTCGATCAGTGGCGGGGGAGGCCACGGCTCCTGGGTGCAGGGTCCACACCCATCCCAGTTGACTAGGTATTCCAGCGGACCACACCGTCGCCGCGAGTTCAGGATGTCTCGGACCAGGTAGATGGACGGTTGGTCAAGGATTTCTGGAGGAGGAGGTTCGTCGGGTTCGGTGGGGCCTGGAGCAGAGGGAGAGTGGGGTTTAAGTAGTGACACATGGAAAGTGGGGTGAATTCGGTACGTGGGTGGGAGTTGGAGTTCGTAAGTGACTTCGTTGATCTGCCTCTGTATCGGGAACGGACCAATGTAGCAGAGGACTCAACTTTTTACAGGACAGGCGGAGGCACAGATCCCAGGTGGACAGCCATACTTTATCTCCTGGATGGTAAGTGGGAGTGGAAATACGCCGAGCATCTGCGAAGGCCTGATGCCTCCGCACTGCACGTTGGAGATAAAGGTGAGCTGAGTCCCACACTCTCTCACTCACTCTGAACCAGTGGTCTAAAGCTGGAACCTCCGACGGTTCTCCTGTCCACGGGAAGAGTGGGGGCTGGTAACCGAGTATGCACTGAAACGGCGTGAGGCCGGTGGTGGACTGTCTCAGGGAATTCTGCGCATACTCGGCCCAGGGGAGGAATCGGCTCCAGCTGTGTTGGTCGTCGTGACAGTATGCCCGGAGGTAACGCCGAGTTCCTGGATCTTCCGCTCAGTCTGGCCGGTTGTCTGGGGATGGTAGCCTGAGGATAGGTTGACCATGACCCCTAGTAGTCGGAAGAATGCCCTCCAAAAGCGGGAGATAAACTGCGGTCCCCTGTCAGAGACGACATCCTCGGGGACTCCAAAGTTTCGGAATACGTGGGTGAATAAGTTTTCTGCAGTGTCGAGAGCGGTGGGAAGTCCTTTGAGGGGAATTAGTCACCGGTTTACAGACTTGAGAAAACCCGATCATACAACCAAGATGCAGGTATACCCCTCTGAGTTGGGCAAAGTCTGGCGTGGTGACAACACTCGAAAACGACCAGGGTGAGGACCAGGGTCGATTTTGTGGGAGATCGGCAGGGGCTAGCTTTGCCTAACGGGGACGGGGGTGACGAGGAGTCTTGGACCATTTGGCGCCAGGAGGAATGAAGCAACGTGCGGAACGTACCTGTAGGTCTGGACAATCAGACACACATTGTCTTTGCTTAAAATCAATATCATTAGAATTAACAAATCGTCACCTAAGGTCCCCTCACCAATTATTATAAACTGGATTGCCAGGATGTCTGACCACCAGGCCTCCCCTGGTTCCATATCAACTCTGACACCAGATACATTTACGACCTCCTTGAATTTAGGTGAAGAAAATCGCTTCCCTGCCCATAAGGAAAATCCACAAGGGAAGGACTTTTCTTTGCTAATTAATTAATAGGAAAACCTTTCTTTGAATGACCACACAGGATCTTTCAGGTCATGGTGTATATTATTGTCATAGTGTATTTTGTCTTTGAAATTGTATAATGTTATGCAGGCTTATAATCGAAACACACTCCATGTACGCTTATCAATTATATAAGTAAAAAACCCTACCATGTTCGATTCGGCTAATTGCAACTGATCCATGATCTAATTGAGAGTGTCTATTGTATGTTTATACCTATGCAACATACTAGTGTTCTAAGGTCCAGTCTGTAGTAATTTTGATTCCAATGTTTCATATGCAACTACAATGCTTGTTCAAAACACAGGGCCATAAAACACCGCCGCAGCAGCTGTCCCCCAAGTATCTCAGAATCCCACTTGGGATTTAGGAACTTCCTCACTGGGACAAAGCCCATATTGAGAGGAGGCCCTAGTGAATATTTGCAAGACTTTAAAGGCCGGACTCATGTGACCCGCCCAGCGGTTGGTTTTCGGTTGCTTTTCATAAGATACATGTTGGAGCTTCCAACGCCCCATAAAACAGCCTAAGGTACTTGCAAGGCTTCGGCCCCCTTGACTTTCCATTCACCGGGATTCTCTGTCTCAAACTGGTTCTTTTTCATCAACCGACTTCAGCAAAGATCAACTGGAAACTTCAGTTTACATCAAACCTCTCTTTCAGACAGGCGAGACATGCAAGTATCAAACTTAATCTTATTAATTGATACATTAAGCATCATTTGCACCTTTTACAAAGGTGTATTTGTGTTGTTTGAAATCTAAAGATTATTGATGTTTCCCTCGGGTAGTAGCTCTGATGAACTGAATATGCAAATGGTTCGTTATAACTTCGAATATTCTTATTGATCTTCTCTGTTACTGCAGTTTTAACTTTTAACCTCTTTCTATACAAACTGCTGTGTGTGTGTGTGTATGTGTTTGTTAGACCAGTTTATGTAGTGTGTTAGACTTGTTTAAGTGTTTATGTATTTAATAAAGTCTTACTTGTATCACACTATTGATGTTGTTCATTGTTTGCTCATAAATGGAGTCACTTAATCATGCAGATTTATGGTACAAGCTTTTGTAGAATTGTACAGTAAAAAAGTTATTTCCCTTAACCAGGAAACCAACGTTCTTAGAATTGACAAGACAGTTGACCCGAGAGGTCAGCTAAATATCTACAGCGGATCTAAAATATTCATAATTATAACTAGTCATGATTAATTACTCATATTTCCCCATGAGCTGATTCACTACAGATTGGTGGAGGA